>LPNX010984449.1:17749-111789 GCA_001517045.1 Pseudotsuga menziesii | reverse complement strand
ATATCATATTGAAATGAGAACCTTAAATGGAAATAGCAAAGGATTAGATCTTACCGATTTGAGGTGTCTGTCCTTGTCTCGGAGTTCGCTGATCTAGGGTTTGTCGCAAAAACCCTAATTTTAAAAACTTGGAATCTTTCAGATCTGATTGGATGAACATATATATCTCTTCAAATGGAGCTGTCCAATGTACTCCTTTTCTGAAAACAGTGAAGCGAAACTCCCGGAACATGAAGCCCTAATTTTCTGATTTCTTCTCCAGAAATGCCTGTTACTGTTTCTGTGATATCTCCGAAATTAATGATCCTATGTGTCTAACATTTCTCTCTGAGGTAATATCGCATGTCCCTGATCCAACACCATAGGTTTCATCAGCATTTGTTTCACCATTTGGGATTTATGATCATTTTTCCAAGGTGACCTTTTACAGGATGGTTCAGAACAGCTAAGTTGTACGGCATGCCACGTGTCACTGGTTCATATTCTGAGTCTAACCTTCGGACCACAGAAAGTAAAGTCCGTGCCGTTTCTAGAACATCTTCAAGAATTCCATTTGGACCTCTGTAGCCCAAGATATTGCAGATCTCCCCAGGTGTCCTGTTTATGGATGATTTATGGAAGAGGCTGGAACCCTAACTTGGAGAGATCATATCTCCTGGAATACAGCGAATAAGAGGCTTCCCTTTGGATACAGTGTTCATCCAGATTTTATCTTTGGCCCCTGAAATTTTTAGCTTCTGATACTTCTCCAATATCGGAATATAGCGACTGTACCAAAACTTAGCATTTTTATCATTTAGGGTTTCTCTAGCTTGGGGTCAAACTAGGGTTTGACTTTCCCAGAGTTTCACCCAACCAAATTTCTTGATCCAGGTCTCTAAAATTCGGTTTTGATGAGGAGAACAATCCTATGTAGGTCTCACTCAAAAATTCCTCTTCTGTAGAAATCCCTAATTTCCACATCGAAACTGAAAATGCTTGAAATTGAATTCCGCATCGACAGAAAGATGCACCCTTCAATGGAGAGTCATCTTAGCATACTTTTACTGAAAATCTGTGGAGGAAGATCCACAAAATAGGAAGCCCTAGTTCCTGTAGATGCACAATGTCTTCTTCTCAGGTTAGCTCTGATACCATGTTAGTTTTTCAATATTTAAGCTAGCATTATGTTAGGATCTCTTCACTGAGAGAATAACAAGCACATCAATAACATAAGCACATCACAAGAGACAAGAGACACAAATATTTTAGGAGGGGAAACCATAAATGGAGAAAACCCCTCAACTTCCTCTAAGATAGTATCACCACAAGATGTGATCCCAAAACAGTAAGATGATCTCCCAACACAATAGCAGCCTTCTGTCTTCTGTCAAGCCAAAGATTTCCTTCTCCAAAAGTGCGCCACACTTGAGAGAGCAAGAGAGCTAAGTCACAAGTGATAAATAGAGAGACTCTCACTCTCTATTTATATTCTTCCGTTGACTTGAAGTGCACTCAACCTAATAATTACTACTCGAGCCTACATCTTAATTAGTGTATAATAACTCAAGTGCCCCTAAACAGTGGGGACTTACCCAATGACTTGATATGACTTGTTTACATTATAATCCTCCCGATCGGAACATCGGGGCATGACCACATGACTCAAATACATAATAGAAACATCCCGGAATAAACATCGAGTTACAATAATATAAAATACATAGAAGAATACATTCCGAAGTTACATATACATCAACAAGATGTACACTTCTTTTCCTTGTCATTTGCAGAATTTGGTAAGCCATTCAAAATGGCATACATTACTTTTGTATTTCTTTCTTATGACTCCTTTGTAGTTTCTATATAACCTATTGTGACTGATTCCTATATATCAAATCAAAGGGCCATCACATATGAATTCATTTTTATGCTCCAAAAATATAGATAGTTTGTTCCATTGAACATAGGTGCTTTGTCCGTGCTGAAACCAAATTCCTCACAACCCATATGTGCTTGAGAGATTCCTTCCAGTGGTTAAGCTATTTTGAAGGAACCTACTATGATACCAAATATTGTACCTATGGTTATACTGAGAGGGGAGGGGGAGGGGTGAATCAGTATAAGTTACTTTTTATCACTTTAAACATTCATCACTCATTCAATAAATTTAAAATAATGAATATGCATATACTCAAATCACAACACATTGAATTTAACATGTAAAGCCTTTTGAGAGAAAACCATAAAATATTATCATCATAAATTCATGTAGGCACCAACCTACTAGAGACACCAATCCCTTGTAATGAGTACCAACTCAACAATATGTAGGAATCAATGTTACTAGAGACACCAATATCCTTAACTAAACTCTAACTTAGTAATATGTAGGCACCAAACTATGAGAGACACTAGTCTTCTCAACTGAGCACCAACTCAATAATATGTATGCAACAAGTTGCTGAATAATTAGGCTTAAGACTACAAACCTAATTACCTCAAAGATAAATTCATAATCAACTTCAATTTGATACAAAATAAATCTTAGATCATATCCATATTTTTCCTTTGATCTGCTTCATAATTTGCCTCTGATCTACTTCATAATCTACATCTGATCTACTTCATAATCTACCTCTAATCTTCTTTATAATCTGCCTCTGATCTACTTCATACTATATAAAAAAAACTTACTTCTAGAGGGAATATCTATGAAACTATAAGAGACCGATATTTGAAATTCTTACCCTAGGTACTTAAAGATATATACTTCATATCCACCATGGTTCACTATCTGATACATCTTTGAACAAAATTTATAGAGAAAATTCCAACCTAACATTTGATTGCGAGACCATTCAAAAACCCCAACTTCTCAAGGTCATATCTCGAAAAAATAGTGAACTAGCATATGAAACTTGTACCATAGGTTATTAAACATTGCTAATTAATCTCCTCCAAGGGTCACTCTCTGAAGCTTCCTATAACAAAATTTATAGAGAAAATTCCAAACTGACTTGTTTAAAGATGATATTAGGATCATTCAGAAACCCTAAATTCCCAGTGTCATATCTCCTAAAATATAGAAAACTATCACCTAAAACCTGAACCATGGATACTTCAATATATCCTCTTCATATCCTCTAAGTGGGAGGGTCTAAAATGTCCCCAAAACAAATTTATGTCTAAAATTCCAGGATTACTTCAAAATCTCCTCCTTTGGAATGATGTTCAATCTTTTCTCATCCTCTTCTTCAAATGTTGCAACCCTTTACATTAGTGCACTATTCTATAATATATAGATGCCTTGGATGAGTGAATTAACAAACTAGGAAGTGCTCCTCTTATTTATGCTTTTCTTAAATCAATTTTTGGGCCAACATAACATTGTTCAATATCTTGGTAGGGTTGACCAAAATTCTAGCTGGGTTGACTTCATAAATCCTTTCAAATCTCCCCATTCCTATGGAGTTAGAGAGGGTTCCATATATCATTAGAATGGTATTGAAATAATATTTCCAACCATATAACCTATACTCCAATTGGAGATATTTATCTAGAGTAAAAATTATTTCAAATACATGGTATTTCAAATTGAGCTTCAATGACACAATATTTCCAACAATATACATTTTTCTTTGGTTTTCCTACCTCCACAAGTGGGAAAGTGATGTATACATCAATATTTTCACTTGGGAATCATCGTTACATCTCTTTGAAGTGGGGGCACACTAATATATTCACTTGGGAATCATTATTACCTGTGGAGGCACATCAATATCTTCACTTGGGCATCACCATTACCTAATGGGGCACATCAATATCTTCACTTGGTCATGGTGTTAGGATCATATTTTATCTTTATCGAGGATTCCTATTAGGGTCATATCTCATATTCATGTTGGAAATAAGTATTATCAACAAATATTTGACATAAATGAAAACAATATTTACTTGCCTTTGACATCATTGATAAAATATTTCCAATAATATCCCCCTTTGTCATTGATGGAAACCTTTTAAAAATTATACAACAAACCTCTAGATACTCCCCTTCTATGCAATTTCTCCCTCTTTGAAATCAATGGAAAAGGGATGCTTCCCCTGAGCTTATTCTTATCCTTGTATATGCACCTCATTTCTTGTCTACAATTCTCTCTCTACCTACATTATCTCATCATATGCAATGGGTTGCTCCCCTTGGAATTATGCTTCACCTTGGGACTACTCCCTCTGAGATTGTGATTCCTTTTCTTTGCTTTATATTTTCTTGTAACTCCCCCTATCTTCACGCTCCTTCATTTTTATCCTCTTTTGCATCCTGCAATTTTTTTACTGTTACTCTCATTGTCTTCTTTTCTCTATTTTGAACCAACAACTTACAAATATTGTATTGATTGCTACTTGTGGAGGGATATTTGCTTGAATTTTCTAGCAGATTACCTTCACAAGGAAAAAAATTCTAGGATTTATTCATCTGAATTATATTCATAAAACAACCACATGCTACTTACCTTGATCTCACTGTATATAAGCTTAGCTAAATTGATATAAATAGTAGCTAATCCATTTGGGTAAATCATCCACATTGAAGCTTCTGTCTTTTATATTCCTTCTTCCCCAAACTCCACCTCATTTTCTATGAGGTCTTATTCATTTTGCATATTTGAGAGTTATTTGTTAAGACTGAGATGATTTTCTTTCAAATCCTTAATATACATGACAATTTTTGTTTCATCATCATTTGTAAGAGAGCTATTTCTTTCGAATATTATTCTATTTTTGTTGTTGTTCTTGAAAATTAAATACTTGGTTTGGTTCCCTGTCATGTGTCTTGCACATCCACTGTTAGCATATATTGTTGCTCCACAATCTTCCTACTTTTTCCCTTTTGATTCCCTCCTCCATACTTTTGTGGATTTCTTGTTATATTTGACATGAGTATTCTCCTTCTCATTTTTTCTAAAATTGCTTCTACAAAACCTTGTTATATGTCCATAATTATTGCAATTATAAAAAATAATGTTATAATTTAATGAATTGTAATTTCTCCTTTAGTATCCATGGACCCTTTTGTTGTTGTTTCTTTCGCAATCTATAGCTTTATGACCAAAATCATTGCAAGAAAAGTAGTAACAAGAAAAGTAACCTTGATACCTGGTTGTGAAGGGTTTTCTTCATGGAACAACTTGTTTAAAATCATCCTTGTATTTCTTGAGTGGGAAATCAATATTTTGCTGGTTATGATTTCTTTCCTTGTTGTTGTTTTCTTTGTAATTGATGTTTTCAACAAGTTTGACGTAGCTTTTAAGCTTCACTTCAATTTTACTCTAAAGTGACTTAGGGATTGCATTTTATTCAAGTGTCTTCTAATTGTCATCATAACCAAGACATGTCTTAATAAATGGTTACCTTTAACAACTGATAATATCATCTAGAATCGCTGTACTCTTTTCCAATTTCCAATTTGTTTTCAGCTGGGCGTCTCTCTATTCTAATTTTGTTCTTGGAGACGTAATTTTACCCTTCAAGTTTTTCAAACTTTTCTTACTTTTATTTTCGTTGAATATTTAGTTCAATGATGATCCTTTATGATTTGTTGATGTTATGTGACATCTCTTCATTAGAATTCTAATCTTCCTCTTGATACTTTTGTAGTTGTTCACTTAGTGACTGGCACTCTCTTATGAGTTTTGTGATTTCATCTATATCACAAATAAGTTATTAAATAATAACTTTTTTAGTATAGGTTCCTCATCTATTTCAAAATGCTCCTCATTTTCTGTCTCTGGATTTTGATTATCTTCATATTCTTGATCGACCGACTTTGTTTCCATGGAGAGAGATTCTTCTTCATCGTCAATATGTTTTCTTGCATATAGACATTTTGCAAAAAAATGTTCTATTCCACCAAAATTAAAGAATTTGGTGGATAAATTACCTTTATATTTTCCAGGTTCACCTTTTGGATTTGACATGGATTGTGCTTATTCTCTCTTGGATTCACAACTTGAAAAATCACCAGATTTCTCTTCATAAATATTTTGTACCTTGTTCTAAATCTGTTTCGTTGATGTGCACTTATTTACCTTGTCTATTATAGAATATGGTAAGCCACTCAGCATGGAATCCATTTCATTTTGTATTGCTTCTTGTGACTCCTTTATAACTTCTATATAACCTGTTATGACTGATTCCTAGATATCAAATCCAAGGTCCATCAAATACGTCTTAATTTTTATGCTCCAGAATGGATAGTTTGATCCAATGAAAAAAGGTGCAACTTCAAAACATTAAATACACATAAAATCAAATCAAAATACATAAAATTTAATTTGGAAACCCTTTTAGGAGAAAACCACAAAATCTTATCTTCGTAAATTCATGTAGGCACAAACCTACTATTACAATGCTTGTAGGAACTAACTACTGGAGACACTAATCCCCTCAAATGAGCACTAACTTAAGAATATTCATGTTGACAAGGGGATAGGATGTGAAAGGTGTGCTTCCGCCATCGACAAGGAAGACATCGACAGAAAAAAGAGGCAACTACGCGGAAGAAGATGCTGACAAGTGTGGTCATTATGGTTGAGTAAATTAGAATTTTTTTATCAAAGTTAGTTAGAAAGTCGGCTATGTGGACCATTTTGTAATGGATCAATCCTATAAGTACAAATAGGAGTAGAGTAATTGGAGGAGGTTTGTGGATTATGATATAAAGATACATATTAGATACTTGGATCTACTTGATAGATCATGTGATTGGCTATGTTGTAAGGTAGTCGATCTGTGGATGAATGTATTTTCTGGTATGAGGCTATTCGACGAAGGAATGCTAATCTTTTGCAAGGGTTTTGCAGAAATAATATGAGGATGATGTTGATGATGAAATTCTTGTTCTTATTTGTATGCCTGTGAAACTTGCGAACTTGATGATGATGCGATCTATGGATTTACATGCTTGAATCTGAATGATGCGAAGTCTTGAGGAGTTCATTGGGTTAATACATTTTGATGTATTCGTTAATGAAATTTTGAGTTGAATGGATATGAATTATGTTACTGTGATGTCTGTGTATTTCTAAATCTAAGTAAGAATGATTAGGAATGATGATAAGTAGATATGATTATCGTCAAGTAGATCATATGAATGATATGATTTAACCCTGATCTCTTAGTAACGTTGCGATAGAGTAAGATATAGTGTGAAATTACTCTTCCATATGCTGAAACATGGTTCCTACAACCCTCCCTTAGATATCTTGGGTGAGATCGCATCTTCTTCGCAGGTGTTGTTGGATAGGGTAAAACCTTTCCAGGATGATGTTTAGGGAGCTTGCGTCGATGGGTGTCGACAGATTTATAGAGTGAACCCCTGTCGATGGAAGTGTGTCGACAAATGGTTTTGTTGTCAGGACCATAGTACGGAGAAGAAGAAGATATGTTGTGGCATCCAAAGAAACTGGATATCTAGGACTGGTTCATTTAGAAGGCCCAAGAGTTCACAGAAGAAGAAAATAAAAACTCTAGATTAACAACAGAAGCGTGGTTGGGGAGATATATTTATTCTGATATCCATGGAATATTCTTAACTGAGTTTCTAATAGTACTGTATGAGTGGTTGGCACAACTTACTTTCCATAAGAGGAATTTTCAAGGAGGTGAACATAATCAATGGACCCTTGAACTAATCCAACATTTGTGAAGGGTGAACAACAAGGCTTCAAGAGCTCTCGAGGTGTGGATAGGAAACATTTTGTTAGACACAATGGCACACTGAGAGGGGGGGTGAATCAATGTGTCTAAAGCTTAAACCATTTGCAATATTCAAATTATTGTTATTGATTATAGATTTATAGTTATGATAATGCAACAAGTATAACAAAAGAGATGCTGATTATCAATCACATACACATGATAGAGACAAACAAATATTCATTTTTATTTGAGAACCTACTCAAATGAGGCTGCAACCTCTGTTTTACAAAATCCTTCTTGTGGAGAGCATCAACCCTCATGTTTTTCTATTGTGGAGAGCACTAAACCTCATGTTTTTCTATTGTGGAGAGCTACAACTGAGTGAAAGCACCAACTTCCACTTGTACAAGATTCAACATTCTCCATCTAAAACTAAGTGAAAGCACCAACTTCCACTTTTAGAGGATTCAACTTCTACAGAGAAGACAACACGTTTTTCCTAGCACCACCCTACCACCCTTGTTTCTCATATTTAAACTTTGTTCAGTACAATATGTAGAAAAATAGATATAACAATGCATACCATCTCTGTTATGTTCTATTTCTGGATTTTCTTATGAATCTTGTTTGCCCTCATTGTCTCTGTTCTGGATATTCCTGGAAGAGCTCAGAGTCCTCTGCCATTCTGCAATCCCCACTTTGATGATGATCCACGCACTAGCTTCTCTGCCTGTAGAGAGAGCATTCATCCATTCATCACACACATTCTTTTATACATATATGTTCTTAAACCCTTTACATGTTCATATGCTTGACGATCCATTTCCATAACTGATCAAACCGTTCAATGCCTTATGACAGACAAGAAGTCCAATATTTGAGTGATCATGAGTTTCTGCAACACATCTTCGCCCTTTGTGTTCTTTCGCACTTGTCATTTTTTGCAATAAATCAGAGTTTTCGCACTCCTGGTTCCGTAGTTTTGGTTCTGCAATATTGGTTCCGTACCAATCATTCAACACCATTGATCTTCTTCGAGCTCTCCGTGACTGTTGATCTGAGAATAAAATCAAATATCGAATATGTGATTTCTCTTGATATCATACCATGATTTCTGCTTTCCATCTTTTGCACATCCTTTTCTCCATAATCAATTCGAGACATCGATTTCTTGTACAACTTTTCCCTGTCGTCGATCTTAGATCAGGTGTGGGATGCATATCTCGGTTCTTCCACATTTTGTTAAACAACTTCCATACTTTTCTGCTTTCTGCCTTCCACTTGCACAAATCCTTCCGCACCATCGATTTATTGTGCACCCTTTCCCGACCTTCGATCTTAGATCCAGTGCGAGATGCGGATCTCAAATTTTCAAAATTTGTTTGAACAATTTCTAGACTTTCTGCTTTTTGACTTCCGCTTGCAAAACTATTTCCGCTCCGTCGATTCCTTGTGCACCCTTTCCTGACCGTTGATCTTAGATCCAGTGTGGGATGTAGATCTAGGGTTTTCAACATTTGTTTGAACCACTTCCAAACTTTTCACTTTCCGACTTACGCTTGCAAAACTCCTTCCGCAACGTCGATTTCTTATGCGGGTTCACTCTTGACCGTCGAATATTTTTATCTGATTACCTTTTAAACTTTGTGAATTTTCTCTTGGCCGTTGATTTCTTGTGCGGGATCACTCCTGACCATCGGAACTGTTCATCCGATTACCTTTCAAACTTTGTGGATTTGCTCTTAACCATTGATTTCTTGTGCGGGATCACTCCTGAACGTTGGATTTGTTCTCTTGATTGTTGATTTCTTGTGTGGGATCACTCCTTACTGTCGAATCTATTCATCCAATTACCTTTCAAACTTTGTGGATTTTCTCTTAACCATTGATTTTGTGTGTGGGATCACTCCTAACCGTTGGATTTGTTCAACATATATTCTTTCAAACTTTGGTTCTCACAATAATTTCCTGTCCAGCTTCTGTGTTAACTCATCTCCTATTTTAACGAACGAAAATATGATTAATAATCGTTGGATTTGGATCCACGCAGATCTACGGTGGACTCCAAATGTTATAGAGAAATTTACATCAAAATTTCGCTCCCATCTCCTTTGATTAACCTCTTTGCTATTTCATTAGTGAAATGGACTAACAACCGTCATATTTAGATCAACAGTGTACTTCAACCAACATAGGGAAGATTTCATAAACTATCATGCCCGCCAATATTTTCTTCCTCCGCACCAGTTCACCCAACGAAATTCCTCACAACCGTTGATCTGCTTCAGGATCAACCTCATTGGTTGATATCGATTTCCTTTACAACGATTTATTTCCAATTTCGCAAGCTAACCCCTCCTTTATCTTCCTCGCTATTCTATCAGTGAAATGTCTTTACCACCACCGATCTTCTCCAAGATTCTTTTGAGTCTTCTGCTTGTTTGGATCATATGCTTGGAACTATGTTTCCATCAATGACAACCAAATCACACTCTGATATGTTTCCACATGACCGTAAAACCTCCAACAATCTCCCCCTTTGGCATTGATGGCAATCTTCAACTTCTGGATGCATGATGTACTCGTAATCATCAATCTATTTGTCATATGTAACAAACAACTTCTCCCCCTTTGACATCAATGTTAATGAAGACTCTATAGCACAAATCCCCCTATCAAAATGATCAAGTTATCCAGAATAAGATATGATACCTATCTTGTTGTGTAGGTACTCAAACCGTGTCTTTGGTCAGGGTTTAGTGAAGATATCAATGGTCTATTCTCTAGATCTGCCAATGTTTGAATCATCCATAGAATTTGTATGCAGCAAGTGGCAGAAGAAATGTACTCATTTTCTGTAGTGGATAAAGATATTGAGCCTTGCTTCTTACTCAACCATGCAACTAAAGAATCACCTGAGAAGAATGCACCTCCACTTGTGCTCTTTCTTTCATCCAAACAGTTTTCCCAATCAACATCTGAATATGCAGTTAACTGAATATTTTGATATCTAGGATACTAGAGACCATAAGTCATTGTTCCCTTCAAGTTGCTTTATATAAAATTATTCTTCTAGATATCCATTGAGAAAAGATGACTTAATATCCACCTGATACACTTTGAAGTTCTTGTGAGTGGCATAGGCAAGAAACATTCTGATAGTTTCCAATCTTTCTACTAGTGCAAAAGTTTCATAAAAATATTGTCCCTCAACTTGGGCATACCCTTTACAGACCAATCGATCTTTATTCCTCACAATTTATTCTTGTTCATTGTCTTCCATTGCCATGTCTTCAACTTTTCGCTTGTTTTGTCATTGATTAGGTACTCCATATCATCACTTCAACCTTTGTCATTCATGTGTTTTCATCAATTTTGCTTCACCAGACTTGTCTTCAGTCTGTCATAGTTAGGTCATCTACATGCCCATGGTCATCATCAATATGCTGCTCCAGAAAAACAGAAGTCATCACAACCAAAAATCTTCAATCATATGTAGATCTATGATTGCACGCAAAAATAAGACTTTCTCCCAATAGTTTCGGAGGTCTCATCCTTTTCATCTAATTCATGTGACTGCCATCTTCAATTTGTGTTCACACATAGGTGTGCTATATACTTCGGATTCCTTGTAGATTTTTAACAAATATTATCATGGCAGTACTGCCAGTTACTCTTAAAGAATGAATCAATCATATATTCAATTCATAAAAAGTATGCATGCATCAAAATAATCCCTTCACTTTTTCTGCTTCAACTAGAGAGAGTCTATGAGATCACATGAAATTACTCTTGCCCCCCCTATAAATCAACACTCTTAATTTGGGTGCATTTATCTTGTCTAATTCTATCAAATGCATCATCTGATATGAATCTTGGCTCAATGATTTGAACCTCTGTGCAATGTCTTCATACAAGCTTGTTGCTTCTTTTGTTGCTGTGGAAGTGACTTCTACAATTATTCGGGCTGTATAGGGTCGATTTTCATCATTGTCCTCAATATGTTGTTTTTGTACTCCTTAAGGAACTTCTCAAGTCTTTAATTGAATGCTTCATAAATGTGCATCATTGATCATGGACCTCATGTTCAATGCTTTATCCATATCCAAAGATATATCTACAAATTTAAAAGGAAAGCTTTTGGCCACTTGACAATGCTACTGAACTTACTATATATCAAGTTCACCTTAGTCACCCTTCAGTTGTTATTAACAACAGTTGTGTCTTGTTCCTAAGTCTTCTTCTCCCAGTCATCATAATGTTCAGTTATGAGATTATCTTTTCTTTATATCAAAAACCTTCACAAACTGCATACAAACATTTTTAGACTTCATCCTTCTTCTCCTAATTTTCATTTTTGCTGCTACTGAGATTCACTTCTGTTCTAAAAATTCATCCTTGTCTACCTTCCTTCCTTCTGTCAGTGTTTGTAATATGATCCTAGGACTTGTTATTTTACTTGGAGTATACATCCAATTTCCTTGAGTGCGTCCTCCAATTTCAAGAACTCGGGTTGTATGGCAAGGTCTTTGAAAGACCTCAAACATGGCTTTCCATATGGCAGCCATATTTCATCCATACCCGAGAATATATTTGGCTGTGATAATTTGTCCTTTGGTCTTCAAATATTTTTGCATTATTATTTTTCCAAGATTCATCTACTTTCCTTGTTGATGGATATGAAAGACTCCTCATGGATTGTCTTCTTGGACTTGCACATACTTGGACTTTATGACCAAACCCACCACAGGTGAAGCATCTTAATGTGTGACAATTAGAAACAAAATGTCCAATTTAGTCACATGTTCAGCATCTAATTGTGTTACTTCAACTTCCAACACTTCTTCTTCCATGGAATGTGCAGTCCATAGCTCTTTGACCAAAACCACTACATGCATAGAAATAACCATTAAAATTATTTTCATACCTAGAATTAAATGGTCCTTTCTGTAACATAGAACTTTTGCTGATTGTCTCCTTCTTGATCCTTATTAATCATGACACTTTTCTCTATTGTCTTTATGACTTTTATTTTTTTCTTGAGATGATTGGGGACTTTCTCCTTCTTCATAATTCTTCTATGACTTATCAAATCCTATCCTAGTCTTGTCATGTGGAGATATCTAATGGCCGAGAATGTGATCCAAGATCACAGAACCTTTTCCAAACTTTGACTTGGTTATTAATTCATCATTTTCCTTGACCAAGCTTTTAAAGAAAGAATTTCCTGTTCCCGTATTTGGAGGATTTCACCTTTCATATTGAGTTTCCTTCTTAGATATTCTTCAAGGTTGTTTTCAATTTGTCTTATCAAGCCTTGACATTCCTCTTGAGATTTTTGCAGTTGATTCTTTAGAGATTGATTTTCTACTCTGAGTTCTAATATTTCTTTCTTATTTTGTTCAAGACTGCCTTCATATTTAGCTAGTAGAGTTTGAAACATGCTTAATCTTGCTATTTATTCTTTCAGGGAGTCAATTTCAGCTTTATGAGTATTACATACCTTTTCTTTGTCATTTAATTATCTTAACATGGATTCTTCAAGTAGCTGTGATGCTTTTCTTTCTTGAAATTTTTCTTTAGCTTGATGTTTTATCATCTTTCTTAAGTCATCAATCTCTTCTAGTGCAGTTACAAGTTCCGCCTCACACTTCACAATACCTTCATCGACTTCTTCACTCGTATGAGAGCAATTGTCACATTCTGAGTTATTACAGACAAAGTGTTTAGCAGAACCTTTACCTTCATGGTTGATTGAGTTCGTCAAGATCGTATCGGATTCAGTTTCATGTCCTTCGACTCAATATAGATCCCTTAGTTTTCCCCAAACCTATTTAGCTAAGACATATTGTCCTGCTGTTCCTTTGACACGATCAAGTAATCCGTCTAGTATAATTTCCTTGGCTTTTGAGTTGTAACTTCTGGCTTCTTTCTGAGTTGTCGATTTCACTTTATTTGGAGGGATATAACCATTTACAACTGAACTCGATAAATGATACCCAGCTGATTGCAAGTACCACTTCATCTTTACACTCCATATTGCATATACGTTCTCATCAAAGAGAGGTGCTCCATTTTCTGAATAATCCATGTGTCTAAGGATCTCCTTCAAGCTAGTTAGGCTCGTGATGAAGGCCTTGCTTTGATGCCAATTGTTAGACACAATGAAACACTAAGAGGGGGGGTGAATTAGTGTGTCTAAAGCTTAAACAATTTTCAATATTCAAATTATTGTTACTGATTACAAATTTATAGTTATGATAATGCAACAAGTATAATAGAAGAGATGATTATTATCAATCACATACACATGATAGAGATAGAAAAATATTCATTTTTATTTGAGAACCTACTCAAATGAGGATACAACCTCTATTTTACAAAAACCGTCTTGTGGAGAGAACCAACCCTCATGTTTTTCTAGAACCCACTAAAATAACATTCTCCATCTACAATTGAGTGAAAGCACCAACTTCCACTTGTACATGCTTCAACATTCTCCAGCTACAACTGAGTGAAAGCACCAACTTCCACTTGTACATGCTTCAACTTGTACAGAGAAGACACTGCATTTTTCCTAGCACCACCTGATCCGAAAACAAGATCTTTGCTACTCTATGACGTTAACATGAATTGCATAAAGAGCATGAATGAATCTCACAAATCCATAAGAAGAGAACCAAACAGCATAGACAATACGCACATAAAGACAACAAGTTGATAACAGATTTCATCCAGGATGGAATACGTCTCCGGGCCTGCTTCTCAATAGGAAGGCCGATCTATAATCTCAGCATGAAGGAAAAATACATGGCAATGATACAATGATACCTTGGCGACAATGGTCAGGAAGAGAACCGCTGCCCAAAACACAACAAGACTGCTTCCAGCAACTCCGAAGCCTGAAGACGGTGTAAAACGAGTATAAACTCATACCTTCCTCCTACAGAGCTACGTAATCTCCCTTCTCTCCTTTAGATACAAAGTCTCCACTCCAAAGCATGCCCTCTAAATGGAAATTAAGTAGGGTTATATAGGCTTGGCTTGCCCCACTCCACATTCTCTTCATGATTCTTTAGTTACAACAAATTTTTCCCAAAAAGGCATATGGTTCCAACTCCCCACACTTGGTTAGGCTCTTCTTAAATTATGTAGTTGACATAGTTACAACTATGCCAACCACATTTTATATTTTTAGAATATTACAATAAAATTCTTTTCCCCCAAAACCACACGGTTCATTGAACCCACAATATGGTTTTTTTTTAAAACAAATTTGTTATAACGTAACTTGTTTTTAGACCCACTTATAACCCATTTTCTATAGTTTATAATTTGACATGTGCTAAAATAGAGCGCGGCATCCCATGCTGGTCAGAGCTCCCGGTCATGCTGGAGGAAGAACCAAGGTTGGGGATAAGCTCCGGCTCCTTTGGGGCTCGAAATGCCACTTTAAATAAATTCATCTCCATACATTATACAAGGAACATTACCAGCGCAGTTGGTAAAGGCGCAGAGACAGGGTATGGGAGGTCAGGAGTTCGAAACTGGTGGAGCAGCAACATTTTGGTGAACTTCAATCAATATTGGCCAATCCGGTGCTGCCACGTGGTAGTTCCGGATTGGTCCACCTCATCGCCCGTACATGACACATGTCGCATTCGGATTGGTCCACCTCAACGCCCAGTCAGCTGCCAACTCATCTTCCATACTGCCAACTAAGTTGCGTAGTCACCTCCATATTGACATGTGTCACAGTCGGATTGGTTCGTACTGCTGACTGGATTTCCACCTCATCATCCGTACATGACACGTGTCACATCCTGATTGGACCGTACTGCCACCTGTCTGTCTGTACAACTGCCACGTCATCCGTCCATACTGTACGGATGCCACATGTCACCCTGTCAATGGTGCCACATCATCATGTTTGTACAGTATGGATGCCACGTGTCACCCTGTCAGTGGTGCCATGTGGCACCTCTTTTTGCCAATTTTGCCTATTGACCTCATAGAACAGAACGCAATAAATTTCTCATACGGAGTTCGTTTGAGGTGAAATGAATGCCGTTGGAATCGTCTCGACGAGCCCTTTGATCTGGCACTAGTTTTGCTGAGATTGGAGGACTTCAACAATTTTGCCTTCTTGGATCCTCCTGGATCATTCCTCCCCACTGAGAAGCTTTTGGCCTCCAAAAGCCTTTACTAATCAACAGATAGGTGAGGGAATTGCTCCCTCACTTTATCCTTCTCAATCCACTTGGATTTACTTGGATGAGTGCCTCTGATGCCCACTCAAAGATAATCAACATCACCTCTGCGAGAAGTCCTTGTCCTTCTGTCCAAGATGACATCTTCCTTTAGCTCATCCATGTACTCAGGAGAAAATTCATCAACTGATGGAAATGAGACATTCTCCCTTTTATCCATGATCATGGGAGGCTCATAGAGTTTCAAGTTCTCCACATTCACCACTGAGTAGATCTGTATGTATGGCGGTAGCTCTAAGCAAAAGGCATTCGTCCTAATCTTCTCCAAGATGGTGAAGGGACCATATCTAATGGGCTTGAGATTCTTGCCTTCTCCTTTCATCCTCTCCTTGTTGATGTGAAGCCACACTTGATCTCCCACCTAAATCTGATGATTAACTCTATGCTTGTCACAGCGAGCCTTGTACTGGGCTTGACTCTTCTCCAACTGCTCTTGCATTGCTTGATGTACTCGTTGAACTCTCTGAATGAACCTGCGGGCTTTGTATTCATCCTTGGAAGTGCTTGATCCAACCTCTCTCCCATAATTCAAGTCCAATGGAGTATTTGCAAAGTACCCAAAGCATGTCTCAAATGGCGAGCTCTGGGTGGAAGAATACATAGCCCTGTTGTAGGCATGATGCACATCCTAGATCTGCTCATCCCATAACTTAGGATGCTTGTTGCAATAACCTCGAAACAAATGAACAACTGTCCTGTTGATTACCTTTGTCTGTCCGTTGGTCTGTGGATGGAAAGCGATGCTCCTCTTCAGCTTGGTGTCCATCATACACCATAATTTTGTCCAAAACTCTCCAAGGAATCGGGAGTCCCGATCCGAGATAATGGACGTAGGAAGTCCAAAGTGAACCCATACATGCTGAAAGAAAAGAGAAACATCCTGCTTTGAAGTGACCTTCTTTTTACATGGCATAAGAATACACATCTTGCTAAACCTATCCACGACCACATACAAGTAGTCATGAACCCTCCTAGACACAGGCAAACCCCCCACAAAATCCATGGAAATGCTTTCCCAAGGATGGGAAGGAACAAGAAGTGGTGAGTACGGCCCCAATTTTCTATTAGTGGGCTTACAAGTAGAGCACATCACGCACCCCTTTACATATTTTGTTACAATGTCCTTCATGCGAGGCCAATACACGAGTCTTTGCAAATGAGCCAAAGTCTTACCTACCCCAAAATGCCCTGATACAAGAGAAGTAT
The DNA here is from genome assembly GCA_001517045.1 of Pseudotsuga menziesii. Taxonomy (NCBI): domain Eukaryota; kingdom Viridiplantae; phylum Streptophyta; class Pinopsida; order Pinales; family Pinaceae; genus Pseudotsuga; species Pseudotsuga menziesii. The sequence continues at coordinate 94,630 of LPNX010984449.1, read as the reverse complement.
GAGCTTCTCGTATTACATGGACTCTTTCACTGATAGGAACACAGAGCTTGCCCAAATGATAGAGCAACTTTCCCTGCAAATAGTAGTCTTCCACCTGTGTGCCATTGGTTAGCTTCTCATAAATCTCCTTGAAATCATCATCAGTAGCATACTACTCAATATAACTTTCATGGGACAAAGAAGCATTTTTCAAAACAATAGATGCAACAATAGGAGGTCTAGAAAGCATATCTGCCACTTTGTTACTAGTACCCTTCTTGTACTTGATCACTAGATGGAATTGTTGAAGAAATCCCATCCACCTAAAATGACAAGCTTGCTGGAGCTTAGTCTAGGACTGGAGATACTGCAAGTGTTGATGATCGATATGGATGATCGTCTCCTTACCCATCAAGTAGTGCTTCCACTTCTTGACACTCTGAACCAAAGCATACAACTCTTTGTCATAGGTGGGGTAGTTGATCACTGCTTGAGTAAAAGTCTCTGAATGGTAGCAAATAGGCTTGCAGTGCTGCATCAATACTACCCCCATGGAATATCCATTGGCATCTGTCTCTATCTCAAATGGCTGCTGCAAATTGGGCAAGGCTAGGACTGGGGCGGTGTTGATCTTTCCCTTCAATGTGTCGAAGGATTTCTGCTGCTTACCTCCCCACTGGAAGGCTTTCTTCACACTTGTTAAGGCATGCAAAGGAGATTCTATGTATGAGAAGTTATGAATGAACCTCCTCCAATATTGAACAACTCCTAAAAATCTTCTCACTTCAGTAGCGTTAGTAGGCTTAGGCCAATTGACAATTACATCAACTTTTGAAGGATCAATTTTTAAATTTCCACCTCCTACAATATGACCCAAGTAAACTAATGAAGTTTTGCCAAATTCACACTTTGACAATTTTACATACAATTTCTCCTTTTTCGAAGTATCTAATACTTGCTTTACATGCCCCACATGTGATTCCCAAGTTTTGCTAAAGACCAAGATATCATCTAAGTATACAATGACAAAATCATCTAAGAATGGCCGAAAAACATCATTCATTACCCACATGAAGGTTGCAGGTGCATTGCAAAGCCCAAAGGGCATCACCAACCACTCAAATAGACCTTTCTTGGTCTTGAAGGCCGTCTTCCACACATCACTTTCTGCAATTCTGATCTGGTGGTAGCCACTGTGCAAATCCAACTTGGTAAAGAACACAACATCTTTCAACTGGTCGAGCAAGTCATCTATGCGAGGAAGCGGGTATCGATTCTTGATCGTGATCTTGTTGAGAGCCCGATAGTCAACGCACATCCTCCATGTGCCATATTTCTTCATCACCAACACAATCGGCGAACCACATGGAGAGGAGCTGGGTCTGATCACTCCTTGGTCCAACAAGTCTTGAACTTGCTTCTTAATCTCTGCCATTTCAACTGCGGACAACCTGTACATTCCCACATTAGGAAGAGGGGCATCCTGCTGGAGATGAATCTCATGTTGAATCTCCCTTTTGGGAGGCAAACCTGTAGGTTCCTAAAATATGTCATCATAGTTAGCCACAATATCAATCATATCCTTTTTATGTGAAGGATCACAACCTCTGAAAGCATCGGATGCTTCAGCATATTTTGCTCTCACAACCATGAGCATGTACCTCTTATTAGTGTTGATGAGTCTCTTCATCTGTCCTGCACTAACAAGAGTGGTGTTAGCCTTCATACTATGAGCTCTCACGATGTACTCCACCCCATTTTTGGTGAGATGGTACTTGTTCTCGTGACGGAAGAATACTGCTTTTCGATCATACAAGTATGGGCTTCCCAATATGATACCGCAGATGTCAAGAGGAACAACATCTAAGTCCACCTCATCGATCAACTTTGAAGCAATAGCAAACCTTAACCTGCATTGCTTAGTCACCTGTAGCTTAGCATTATCACATACCCATCCAAGAGGATAAGTCTTGGGATGAGGTTTAGTCTGTATGCCCAACTTCTTAACAACTAATTCTGAGATCAAATTTACTTGAGAACCTGGATCAAATAATGTTTCAATCTTTGTATGCTTAGACACAACTCTGATGTGAAACAACTCACTTCTTCTTTTATCATCTTCTTTAGAAACATGAGTAGAACTTGAACTAGTATGAGGAGTTTTGTTACCTTGCATTCCCATGGCTGTAATCATGGTTTCGTCACCTGAGTCAGAACCCAAATCTCATTGCGCTGTTGCAACGGTCTTTTTCTTCTTTTTTCCTCCATAATGCTTTGGTCTCTGTTCAGGATGCAACTTCCAACAACTTTCTTCATCATTCCCATCAGTGTTGCAATGTTTGCAATGGAGCTTTCCTCCTTCCTTCTTGGTAGTAGCTGTCTTCTTGCTCTTGTCTTTCTTTTTGGACTTGTGGTTGTTGTTGGGCTTGAAAGGCTTCTTCAGATGGTCTTCTTGCAAATGCTTCCCCCTGCTCTCAAGATGAGTATCCTGAACACTTTCTTCATCCACACTAGTAGGATTCAACAACAGCAAAGTATGGTGTAGATAATGATGAAGAGCACCAATGTACTTCAAAAGAGTGTCAAGAGAATCTAAAGAAATATTCAACTCTAAAGCTTTCTTTCTAAATTCTTCAGTAAAATTCTGAACACTCTGACCCTTGCCTTTTCTAAAACTTTTCCAATCCATCATATCCTTTTGAACATAACCCAACGGATAAAATTGTTTACGTAAAGCAGAAATGAAAGTAGACCACGATGAGAGAAGATTACCCATTTGTTTGATACCTTGCTGAAGCTTGCTTTCCCACCATACAAGTGCGGTGCCTGTCAGCTGAAGTGAAGCCAAATGAATCTTCACATCTTCTTCTTTGATCTACTGGACTCAGCAATAGACCTCAATTTGCCTTATCCAATCGTTCAACTTCTCTGCATTCGCTTCCCCATTGAACCATTGGGAAAATCAAACTTCACATCGAGCTTCAATAAGGGCTTCTTTTGAGGCTCTTTGTGAGGAACCTTGGAATGTTGAGAAGGAGATGAGGAAGAAGCACTTGAACTTGTGCTTGAAGCTGAAGGTGAAGAGGGAGGCTCAGGAGGCTCTTCACCACCTCCTCCTTGGTTAACTGAAGCGTTACCTTCATCCTTCACTTCTTTGTCTTCCTTATTTACTTCACTGCCTTTTCTTTCTTTTGCCATGCGTTCTTCATAGTTTGCAAACAACTTGTCTACCTTGTCGGCCATCATGTAGAAGACCTTGTGAAAGTTTACCTCCATCTCGATGCGGGCATCATTAGCATCCATCTTCCTCGTTCGGTGTGCACGTCCGATCTCGGAATTTTAAGGCTCTAATGTACCCTCACCAGCTTGCAGTTTAGCCCTCGTGAGCATCCACACTCACAATCCAATGTCAAATAGTCCTGCTCTGATACCACATGATCTGAAAACAAGATCTTTGCTACTCTATGACGTTAACATGAATTGCATAAAGAGCATGAATGAAGCTCACAAATCCATAAGAAGAGAACCAAACAACATAGACAATACGCACATAAAGACAACAAGTTGATAACGGAGTTCGTCCAGGATGGACTACGTCTTCAGGCCTGCTTCTCAATAGGAGGGCCGATCTATAATCTCAGCATGAAGGAAAAATACATGGCAATGATACAATGATACCTTGGTGACAATGGTCAGGAAGAGAACCACTTCCCAAAACACAACAAGACTACTTCCAACAACTCCAAAGCCTGAAGACGGTGTAAAACGAGTATAAACACTCGTACCTTCCTCCTGCAGAGCTACGCAATCTCGCTTCTCTCCTTTAGCTACAAAGTATCCACTCCAAAGCATGCCCTCTAAATGGAAATTAAGTGGGGTTATATAGGATTGGCTTTCCCCACTCCACATTCTCCTCATGATTCTTTAGTTACAACAAATTTTGCCCAAGAAGGCATATGGTTCCAACTCCCCACACTTGGTTAGGCTCTTCTTAAATTATGTAGTTGACATAGTTACAACTATGCCAACCACATTTTATATTTTTAGAATATTACAATAAAATTCTTTTCCCACAAAACCACATGGTTCATTGAACCCACAATATGGTTATTTTTTAAAAACAAATTTGTTATAACGTAACTTGTTTTTAGACCCACTTATAACCCATTTTCTATAGTTTATAATTCGACATGTGCTGAAATAGAGCGCGGGCTCCCATGCTGGTCGGAGCTCCTGGCCACGCTGGAGGAAGAACCAAGGTTGGGGCTAAGCTCCAGCTCCTTTGGGGCTCAAAATGCCACTTTAAATAAATTCATCTCCATACATTATACAAGGAACATTACCAGCGTAGTTGGTAAAGGCGCAGAGACAGGGTATGGGAGGTCAGGAGTTCGAAACCGGTGGAGCAGCAACATTTTGGTGAAATTCAATCAATATTGGCCAATCTGGTGCTACCATGTGGTAGTTCCGGATTGGTCCACCTCAATGCCTATACATGACACGTGTCACATTCAGATTGGTCCACCTCAACGCCCAGTCAGATACCAATTCATCTACCGTACTGCCAACTAAGTTGCGTAGTCACCTCCGTACTGACACATGTCACATGCATATTGGTCCATACTGCTGATTGGATTTCCACCTCATCATTCGTACATGACACATGTCGCATCCTGATTGGACCGTACTGCCACCTGCCTGTCCAGACAACCGCCACGTCATCCGTCCGTACTATACAGATGCCACGTGTCACCCTACCAATGGTGCCACATCATCATGTTTGTATAGTACGGATGCCACATGTCACCCTGTCAATGGTGCCACATCATCATGTTTCTATAGTACGGATTCCACGTGTCACTCTGTCAATGGTGCCACATGGCACCTCTTTTTGTCAATTTTGTCTGTTGACCTTATAGAATAGAATGCGATAACTTTCTCATACGGAGTCCGTTTGAGGTGAAACGAATGCCATTGGAATCATCTTGATGAGCCCTTCGATATGGAACTAGTTTTGCTGATATTGGAGGACTTCAAAAAAATTCCTTCTTGGATCCTCCTGGATCACCACCCTGCCACCCTTGTTTCTTAGATTTAAAATTGTTTAGTACAATCATGTAGAAAAACAGATATAACAATGCATACCATCTTTGTTCTGTTCTGTTTTTGGATTTTCTTATGCATCTTGGTTCCCCTCATTGTCTCTGTTCTGGATATTCTTGGAAGAGATCAAAGTCCTCTATCATTCCGCAATCCCCACTTTGATGACGATCCATGCACTGAATTCTCTGCCTATAGAGAGCACATTCATCCATTCATCACACACATCCTTTTATACATATCTATTCTTAAACCCTTTGCATGTTCGTATGCCTGATGGTCCATTTCCATAACTGATCAAACCGTTTGATGCTTTATGAAAAACAAGAAGTCCAATCGCTGAGTGATCATGAGTTTCTGCAACACATCTTCTCCCTTTGGATTCTTCTGCACTTGTCATTTTCTGCAATAAATTAGAGTTTCTGCACTCTTGGTTCCGTAGTTCTGGTTCTGCATTACTGGCTCTGCACCATTGATCTTCTTTGATCTCTCTATGACCATTAACCTGAGAAGAAAATCAGATATCAGATATGTGATTTTTCTTGATATCATACCATGATTTCCGCTTTCCGTCTTCCACACATCCTTTTCTCCATAATCAATCTGTGTCATCGATTTCTTGTACAACATTTCCCTGTCGTTGATTTTAGATCAGGTGTGGGATGCAAATTCTGGGTCTTCAACATTTTGTTAAACAACTTCCATACTTTTCTGCTTTCTTCCTTTTGCTTTCATAACTCCTTACGCACTGTCAATTTCTAGTTATGCACCCTTTCCCAACCATCGATCTTAGATCCAGTGTGGTATGCGGATCTCGGGTTTTCAACATTTGTTTGAACAAGTTCTAGACTTTCTGCTTTCCAACTTCCACTTGCAAAACTATTTCCACACCATCAATTTCTTGTGCACCCTTTCTCGACCATCGATCTTAGATCTGGTGCGAGATGTAGATCTCGAGTTTTCAACATTTGTTTGAACAACTTCCAGAATTTCTGCTTTCCGACTTCCGCTTGCAAAACTCCTTCCGCGTCCTCGATTTCTTGTGCAGGTTCACTCCTGACCATTGGATCTGTTCATCTGATTACCTTTCAAACTTTTTAGATTTGATCTTGACCATTGATTTCTTGTGCAGGATCACTCTTGACCGTCGGATATGTTCATCCGATTACCTTTCAAACTTTTCGGATTTTCTCTTGACCATTGATTTCTTGTGCGAGGTCACTCTTGACCGTCAGATCTGTTCATCTGATTATCTTTCAAACTTTGGGGATTTTCTCTTGACCGTCAGATTTGTTCATCCGATCACCTTTCAAAATTTGTGCATTTTCTCTTGACCGTTGATTTCTTATGCGAGATCACTCCTGACCGTTAGATCTGTTCAATAGATTTTATTTCAAACTTTGGTTCTCACAATAATTTCATGTCCAACCTCTGTAATAACTCACCTCCTATTTCAATGAGTGAAATAATTGATAACCTTTGGATCTAGATCCATGCATATCTACGGTGGACTCCAAATGTTATAGAGAATATTACATTAAAATTTTGCTCCCATCTCCTGTAATTAACCTCCTTGCTAATTCATCATTGAAATGGACTAACAACTGTTAGATTTAGATCAACGGTGGAATTCAACCAACATAGGGAATATTTCATAAACTATTGCACCCACTAGGATTTTCTTCCTCCGCACTAGTTCATCCAGTGAAATCCCTCAAAGCTATTGATCTGCTTCGGGATCAACCTCATCCGTTGATCTCGATCTCCTTTACAACGATTTATTTCCAATTTCGCAAGCCGACCCATCCTTTATATTCCTCGCTATTCTGTCAATGAAATGTCTTTGCAATCGTCGATCTTCTCTAATATTATTCTGAGTCTTCTGCTTGTCTGGATCATATGCTTGGAACTATGTTCCCATCAACGACAACGAAATCACACACTTATCTATTTCCACATGACCGCAAAACCTCTAACACATTTTAGAAGAGTATATCATTGAGTTTGTCGTTGACACAATTAATTCCTACAATGATGCAGAGAGGGAATTCTTTAAGGGACCAAGGGGGGGATTACTATTGTCATTACAACTATGGATTAATATGCTCATCTGTGAAAAGGGAATATTGAAAATTAATTCCAATGAGTAAAGCTCTGGTGTGCGGAGGTTGAGGGTACTGCGAAGGTAAGAGTTGGATGGAATGATACAAAGTATATGGATTGAAGTTACAATGAGACTGTGAGGGAAGTCATGGAAGAGTGTGGTCTCCTACAAAGTGGGGTGAGGTTTAGACAAGATAAGAGTCAGAGGAATGAGGAGAGTCCTGGTGCAACTAGAACAAGAAACTGCGAGAAGGGACCACAAGGGACTAAGCGAACCTACAGTGATGAAGGAAACATCTAGGGTACGCTTGTGTTTGAGGAAGGACCAACCCAAAGCAACAACATACCTACATCTCTATGTGCTGCACCAAATTCAAGAGGAAGAAACACAAGGTCTTCATAGGGTTGTCCTATGTGTTAGCACAATAATGATAGTAGTGGATCAATGAATACTAGAAGAAGACCTAGAATGGAAGGTGAAGACGTGAAGATACCCTTGTTCCATGGTAATGGGACTGAAGGTACTGAGCAGTATTAGTTTCTATGCGAAGCAGTATGGACAATAAAACAAGTACAAGATGAAGATATCAGCAAAGGACAACTAGCAACAACCTTTCAAGGTCGAGCATTAGATTGGTACATGAAATTTGTGTAAGTACTGATGGGGAAACCTTAGAAGGCCCTAGTGCAGATCATGATTGGACTAATCGAGGAATTTAAGAAGCCAAAATCCGAATCGCAGTATATTAGCGAGTTGAAGGAAATAAAGCAATATCCAAATGAGTCTATATGGGATTTTGGAATGAGCGATGTACAACATAAGGAATGGTTTATCGCAACTCTGGTACCACACATCCATATGTTATTAATGTAAAAGAAGATTGTGTCTCACATGGAAGCTCTGGAAATCGTGATGAAGTTGGAAGCTTCACCCATTGGTGAAATGAGGGTTGGCATGAGCCAGATCTAGTCGCAATTAGATAACCTTAATATTCAGTTGCAGGATATCAAGAAGGGAAATAATTCTGGGAAGAAGTATGGTGTAGTTGATGTCAGACATAAAGAAATCATAAGGATCAATGCCTAGAATTCCACGAATATTTACGGGGTGGAGTTCCAAATGCACTAATTCAAGGAGGACTACCATGGTGTCAGATTTTACAGACTAGAGGACATCGATCCGAGGAATGTGTATACCTTCAGAAGGTTGTGTTGGCCATGAAGAAAAGGACTGCATATCATATGATTTTATCCAAGAAAGAATCATGGATACATATTTTATGAAAGGATAAGAACATCGACCAACAAAAATACCACAACCGTAGCCACAATACACTCAACAGAAATCGCAGTACAACCATATGCATTATAACCAGCAACAACCGCAGTATACTCAACTGTAGTATATTCAACTGCAGTACTCTTAGCCGCATCCTAATCAGCAGCACCAGTTCAACCAACCATAATATCATCCATAAGGAGGATTCTACGGAGGTCGCAATGGAGGCTTTGGTTGCAGAGGAGCTATGGGACGATGTCACGGACCTGTAATGTGATATAATTGCGGAGTATTGGGACATTACCAGAGAGACTGTCCGGATCTATAGTCTCAATGTAATTATTGCAGTGCCACAGATCATACTGTCAAATAATTTCCACAATTGATTGCGTAGTGGAAAGCCAAGAACTAGATGCAACCACAACCAAACTAGAATGTGAACTAGACTCATAATCAAACTCAGGGACAAAATGTAGGAAAGATATCGGCGAAAACCATAAATCAGTGAGCAAATGTCGTAGTGGTAACTCGAGGAGGAGCAATGATAAGAGTTGATGGAGGAGCAATGATAAGAGTTGATGGACCACCAATAAATATCCGATCGATGGCTCAAAAGAAGGTACAATTTGATGTAAATGTTGAGAAAGAAACCTTCTTTGACACGAGAGACGTATTGAAAAAAAAAAAAAAACACTGATAAGTTCCATGTCTATGAAATTCCACCAATTTTTTATTCGACAGTTATGTCGGGATCATCAAGGAAGGTTAGTACTTTGAAATTTTTTCTAGAAAGTTGGTTGTCGTGAGCAAAAGATCTAAATGCATTAGCATAAATAGCAAGCTTGTTGTGCTAAAAGGAGAAAGGATACAAGAACACTTAGTGAATTATTTGTATAAGAAGAAAACAGGAGGGGTAATGAGGATGAATGTCTAGATCGGTGATTATGATGTGGATTCAGTCATCTTGGATCTAGGATCAAACGTAAATATTCTAATGAGGAAAACATGGGAAATGATGGGGAAACCACAGTTGGTTTGGTATCCTGTATAACTGCGACTAGAAAATTAGGCCAGAGCGTCACCAATCGGTAGAGTACCCCACCTACCTGTTTAAGTGGAGTGACTAAAGACATACATAGACTTGGACGTTATTGAGATAGTTGATGAAAGCATCTCATACCCTGCATTGTTTGGAATTGGTTGGGAAAATTAAAATTTGGCGGTTATCAACTTCAAGAAAAGAGTAATGACTTTTGAGAATCACAACATGCGGATCACTACCCCATTAGATCCTAGTGAATGCTGAAGATACGTCGAACCAGTAAAAGAGAAAGTTGTGGGATGATGGGATAATGCCTATAATATTTCTGAAGGCTACATAAACCCCACTGCGAACGGGGAGTTGGGCTGGTGAAGTACTAGCTCCGCATCATCAGAATTTGACGATGCACTAGAGAACTGGCAGAACCAATTACATGAAGTATCGGTAAGAAAATATGGACGAGTCACTTATTCGTTACACTGGGTAGCGATAGAAGTCGTCGAATTGCTGATGTATGAAGGACTACCTAACTTGGATGGTTTTATTGACAAATTCAAGGATAAAGTATCGGAGCCTCGATGATTATTGGTGTTGGAAGAAGCAATGAAGGCTACTCCGATAATGTGGTGGAATATGCACAAGACATCGATGAGAGACTCTAGATATGTCGCTAATTAATGGAAGTTCGATTTGGGGAAGCATAGCACAACCAAAGAAAGAAATATGATGGAAGGAACAATCCCAGTGATCATCTGTTCGCATGCCAAACTGCATGGGTATTGAAGCCAGAGGAAGAATGGGTCCATGCATTTTTCCATACGTTGGACGAAGTACCATGGAGGTGGTACATTTCGGAAGAACTGCGAAGGGAAACTACAACATGGGAAGAACAACCTATCAACTTCAATAATACTTTCAGCTTTGCGAATGACAATCTATTTATACATAGCGCACTTCAGAACATCCACGATAGAGTGTTGGAAATAGTTCTGACCTAGTTACCAACGGAATCGCAGAAGATACCAACAACGAAGTTAATGTTGGAATGCTACAATGTGACAGGATATCCTGACGATGAGGATGATCCAAGAGCTATCAACATCCCAGAATCAGAGGAAAGTTGGGATATTGTAGCACCAAAAATTCCATTTAACAAATTCAAACAACCGCTCGAGATAACAAAGGTCAATATTGGGATGACATAGGACTTGAAATTCGCTAGTATTTTGGATTATTGGGATGAGACAACCATGGTGAAGATCACTGACTTGCTGCATGAATTCCAAGATTTATTTCCAATAAAATTTTCTGAGATGAAAGGAATTTCAGGTGACTTGGGAGAAATGAAAATTCCTCTTAATCCAAATGTGAAACCAGTAAAGCAGCGGCCATACAGATTGAACCAGAGATACAAATATCGTGTCAAGGAAGAATTAGAACAGATGATGGATGTTGGCATTATCGAACCTATTGAAGTGTTAGAATGGATCAGTTCGATGGTTGTGAAAGACAAAAATATGGGGGAAATTCAGATCTATGTCGACCTAAGGAATATGAATGATGAAAGTCTTCATGATTAGTTCCCAACATCATTTACTAACGAATTATTGGAAGGAGTTTGAGAACAAGAGATTTATTCATCCACAGACAGATTTTCAGGCTACCACCAGATAAGGATTGTGAAGGAGGATAGGCACAAGACCACTTTCGTACCGGAATGGGTATGTTTTCAGTACACAGTAATGTCGTTTGGTCTTAAGAATGCACCTACGATTTTTTCAAGGATAGTTGTCGCTGCGTTTAAGGACTTCATTCATAAATTCCTGGTAGTTTACATCAACGATTAGACCATCTATGGGTTGGTAAAATACCACATTGCGAACCTTCAGTTGATGTTAGAAAGATGTCGACAACATCAATTCTCGCTGAATCTAAATAAGTGTGTATTTTGTGCTCCATTTGGGATTCTATTGGGACATATTGTATGCAAGGAAGGTATGTTGGTCGATCCCACCAAGATCATGGTAATTGTCGATCTACCAGCACTGACGATAGTAAAACAACTAAGGGCAACATTGGGTCACACAGGATACTACCGAAATTTCATAAGGGGATATGCAGCGACCATTGCGCCAATGGAGAAACTATTGAAGAAGGATGCGAAGTTTGACTGGAACAATGAATGTCAAAGACGTATTGATACTCTGAAGCAGAAAATGGTCACAACATCAATATTAGTTTTCCCAGATTGGATGAAGGAGTTCTAGGTTCATGTCGATGCTTCGGAAATCACATTAGGAGTCATTTTGGATCAACCAGGGGAAGGAGTGATTGATCACCCAATCACATTTGCAAGTTAGAAGTTGTCTACCGCAGAAAGAAACTACACAATGACAAAGAGGGAAGGATTGGCGATGGTGTATGCATTACAAAAATTCTTCCACTACTTGTTCGGAGGACATTTCAAAATGTTTAAGGATCACTCAGCACTTAAGTACCTAGTCAATAAGATTATTTTGGGGGGGAATATTTGTCAATGGTTATTACTATTCCAAGAGTTCGATTGCGATATTATTGTGAAGCTAGGACGGTTGAATGCATGACCTAATTATCTGTCAAGGATAGAGACAGGTGAAGAGCCAAGCATCATCGAGGACGAATTAATTAATGCACAGTTGTTTAGAATGGGAATGGTGGATGACCATTATGAGAAAATTGTATATCTTTTTATGACAAGAAAAGCACCGAAGGAATTCACCATGAGTCAAAAGAAGCAACTGGTCATCAAAGCTACGGATTTTCATCCAATCACATGACAACTATAAAATATGGAGCTGGATGAAATTCTACATCGCTATGTTCTACCGCATGATCAGGATAGAGTATTAGCAGAGGTGCATGACAGAATTGCAAGACGAAATTATGGAGGCCATGCAACTGATAGAAAGATACTCTTGTTAGAATTCTATCATTCAAGCTAGCATTATCTTAGGATCTTTAACTGAGAGAATAACATGCACAGCAATAAAACACAAGAGACAAGAGACACAAAGAATTTTCCTCGGGGAAACCATAAAAGAGAAAACCCCGCAACTTCCTCAGAGATAGAATGAGCACCAATGGCAGTAGTAAAACCCCAAAACATAAAAGATGATCTCCACAGCTTGTTCTCTTTCTCACACTTGAGAGAGATTCTCCTCTCTCACTCATGTGCCCCAATGAGTGAGTGCGTGTGTGATAAATAGAGAGGCTCACTCTCTATTTATATTCTTTCGTTCACTTAATGTCCACTTTAACATGTCGGCCCCACTTAACAATTAATTACTAGGGCTGACATCTCTAGGAGAGTCTAATAACCCTAGTGCCCCACAACTATGGGGACTTTTCCCTCCGATCAACAAGGAGGGTTAACCTTGACACAAATGTGGGGAATATTGCCCCAACTTACAATGGAGGGTTAACCTCAATGACTTTACATGACTTGTTTACATTATTGAATCTACCGATCGGAACATCGGAGCATGACATGACTCAATTACATTATAGATACTTCCCGAAATAAACATCGGGGTACAATACATAAGATATACAAGTGAATACATTCCGAAGTTACAAATACATCAACACTCCCTCTTAACTAGGGAGGTATTTGTTGTAATCTCACAGATCACATATGGTTACCAATAATACACAGGGCTTGTATGTAGTATAGTGGTAAAGATTAAGCTCTAAATACTTTGACATCGTTCAAGACCAGCAACAAAGCTAGTAGCACCAATTACAGGGCTATTCCCAAGTTAAACTAAATTAAAAGCATACATACATAACAGAAACAAGAGACAAGAACAAGTAGGCAGAATAACAGATTATATTATAATGAAAGGGTGCATAGAATACAGAGAACTAGACCGAGTTCTCATCTGGCTCAACAACCTAATATATATGAATTACAAAACAATTACAAATAACTACCTGTCGGTTCGGTCAACCGACATGACCTTATGTGGCCAACCTAATCTCTAATTAGTCAGCTAATTGAATTAGTCGGCTATCATTCCAGTTGACTTACTGACTTGCTCCTCCAACATCTCCCCCACAAACAAAACGTTTCTTCATCCCGAAGAAACAGGGAGGTACCAAAATTTATTTGTCTGTCCTAAGTAGTTATTTCTGTGTTTGGTCTTCATGGGCTGTGAAGTCTGATGGTTGGTCTTTTCTGTACATAGAATTCAACAATTGCTTCAACTGTCATTGCCAGTTGATATTGGAATTCTGTCCAACTTTGCAGTATTTTCTGTATGTCGATGGTTAATGTAGTCAGACTTGATAATATCGACATTTTATCTTGAATGGAAAGTTCTGCTATCCTTTCCATGTTAGGACCCATATACTGGTCCTTTTCCTCTGCTGTTTCAAAAATTCATTTCATCTATGGGAAGATAATGTCTAATTTTTCTAAGCTTGGAATTGCTTGTTGCACCCACTGGTGTGCTTGTCGCTTGAGCTTCTACAATTTGGCTGTTTCGAGCACTATTTGATTTTCAATTGTGCTTCTGAGTGCTTCCTCTATGCTTTTTGTCTTCTCGAGCACTTGGATTTCTTGTCGGGTCTGCCGGGTTTGCTAATAGACTTGCCCATAATAAGTAGGCCAGTCTCTCATTACTTCTTCTGTAATGACTGAATCCTCCATGTGATCTTGCAGTACCTTGTATGCTTATGAAAAAGTTGTGTGTTGCTACATCAACAGTCGAGCTGTTTCTTCTTTCTGCCCCTCTCTTATGTCCTGCATCTGTGCCTGTAGCACTGACACCACGCTCTCAAACAGCTGATAAGATTTTTCTAGCGGCTTGTCGTCATTGACCTCTGTCGGTCCTGGTATCACAGATTGCACAAGGTTTCTCCATTTGTTAAGGAACTCTACTTGTTCTTTTTCGCTATCGTCGAGCTCCTTACGTCTGTTCTGGCTCCTTGTTTTTGCTTTAATTTCCAGTGTTTCCAAGAGTTGCCCTAATTCTCCATCCTTCAGCTTGGTTGCATCGACTGCAGTGGTTGACCCAAGTTGACTGATGTGGACCATTTTCATTTGGCTTTGATGATCCTTCTTATTTTTGTCTTTCTTTCTTTTGTGCTTTTGTTTCTCTGCTTTCTTTGGCACCTGTGTATCTGCAAGAGTTAGAATTAGGTTGTTTGGTTGTTGCCTAGCAGTGGTTGAAGATAATTTTGGTTGGGTCGGTTGGATGATTGCTGTAGCTGGTTGTGCATCTAGTTGGTTGTGCACCGAGGGCCCAGATGCAGATGTTGTTGGCACTAATGGTTGCAGTGGAGGTGGTTCAGGTGCAGCTGGTTGGATTATAGATTTTGGGTTGGGGGGTGGTGGTGATGGCATTGGTGAATGGTCAGGTGTGATTGGGTTGGTGGAGATATGGTCGGGTGATGGGTCGTGGATCTATGGGGGTGAATATTCCTGAAGGTCGGAGAACAGTTCGTCGATTTCTCAATTTATTTCATCCATGTTCTCTCCTTCCTCATCTCCTGTCGGTTCATTGGCTGGTGGTTTGGGTTCGAGGTCGGTCGGAATGAGGGATGTAGTCCAACTTGAGACAACTTCAGCTTGGTTGTTAGGGTTTCTTTGAAATGTCGAACTTATGACTGCCATAGTCCTCGGCCTCTAGGGTACTTGGCCAGGTTGAGGAGCGGGTAGTCTAGATCCACCAGCTTCAAAAAAAGGGCCTTTGGTGGTGATATTTTGTACTAAGGTGAGTAGCTCAGGTAGTTTTTCAATATATATCTGGAAGTCTCTGTCTCGGTTGAACCTCTCCTTCAAGGTTTTCGGCATAGCATTTTTGCATATGTCGATTGGGCTTATGGAAGGAGATGCTGGAAGTGCTTCTTGTATGATTTTGGTTTAATATGGGGGTGGATGTGTAGATACAAGGTTGACAACATTTTCAGCCATTGAGGTGTTCATGATTTTCGTCTTCTTCCGTCGACCTTGTTGTGCCCCTGCTTCGGTGAATCTCTAGAACTGGGTTTCGACCAGAACTTTGTTTGCTGCGGCATCTTCTATAATGTCGCAGGCCATAGCTGCTAGTTCTTCCTTATATTCTGAGGACTTTGTAATGATAAGCTTGCACTTATCCTTCCCCTGCTCCTGTTCCTGATTTCTTTTTCTTTCTCTTGAGGCTACTATCTCTTTTGACAATTTGTGTATGTTTTCTTTGGTGACAGCATACTCGAGGTTTTCAGTATCTATCTCTCCCCCTTGGTCTTGAGTCAAGATGAGACTTTCTTCAGCTAGATTGGTTACCTGCTGTTCTATTTGTGTCTCTTCCCTTTGTGTCGTTGGTGGTTTGATTATAATTTGCAGTCGACTGGTGTCTTCTACCGGTGTCTCCACTGACACTAATGTGCTGATGTATAAGCTGAGCTCATAATCTTCTTCCTTCTCTTGGTTTGTCAATGGCTCTTCTATCGATAGGTCTATCTCTTTTGCCTTTACTGGTATCGAAAATTTTGTACCCGACTATCAAGCCAACTCCTGAAAAATTTCTTTGACTGTCGGGTAGTAGTCAAGAGTCTTTTCCTTTGCCTTGGCGCCCTGCATGTACCACACCGCGGTATGGTCGAGTTCTAACTGGATGTGAGCAATTTTGGGTAGACTTCGTCGGATGTTCTGGGGCACCCTCCATCTGGTCGTTTGGACTTTCAGCTGTAGGAACCAGTTTTCTAATAGCACTTTGCCTTTTGCTAGTTCTTTCATTGTTCCATTTTGGGAAAACAATTTGAATCTCCACATATGGAATTTTGTGGGTTCTTGAAATTGTTTGTCCCCGATAGGGCACAAGGAGTACATGACTGTCCATATCATAAGGGACGGGAACCTTATAATCCTTCCCGACTCTTGGCATTCACAGATTCCTTTGAACATGTCGGCGACATACTTAGCCCATCTGTATATTTTTCCTATGTCGGCAATGGTTTCTACTACCTCCAACATATCCAGTTTGAGGTCGCTTCCTCGACCTGTCGGTGTAAGCCCAGTGGCTATTATTTTAGCCACAATTTGTGGTGTTCACGCTTGTATTTGGCTAATCATTAGCCCTTTGGAATTCTTGCCTGGTGTGATCCAGTTAGTTCCTCTACTAGCCCTTCTTTTATTCCGACTGGTACTGGATCACCTTGGTTTGATAAGCCAGTCAATTTGTAGATTACTTCTTCGGAGATTTCGACTGGTCTATCGAAGTAAAATCTATTGTTGTGGTACCGACTTATGATAAATTGTATTGTTGTTTCCTTTGTGCCTCCAAAACTAGCCATGAGTGGTGCGTTTATGTAATTCACAATAGTACTGTGATTTATTTTCTCTGCAGCTTGTGTAGGATTTTTGTCGACATAGGCCCACTCTTTAATTTCGGCCCATAGTTTCTCCCATGAGCCCTCCTAAACCTTAGTGTTCTTGATGTTTTTGAGTCTCCTCATCAATGGTGTCTCTGTGGTCTGTAGTTCTTTAGCCTTGGTTGCAGCTCTGGTTTGTTTTGGTGCCATCTTGTCGGTCTGCTGGTCGACTTTACTTCGGTATTCTTGGCTTTTGATTGTCTGGTTGCTAAGTTGCTCTCCCTGTTTGAAATGTTGTAAGTGATCCTTTGGCGGTTCAGTATTTATAGTTGATGCATTTGACGTTTTTTCGATGGATGTATTAATGGCAGAGGTGATGGTCCAGCATGAACACTTGAGTTTGCGTTAATGGTGATTTGATTTTGTCGCTCGTAGTCATGAAGGCATGATGGGACTTTCGAGGTCGTTAGTATATTTCGATCATGTGAGCGCTCGATGGTGTTATGTCGATGGGTGTGATGTCAATTTTCGTAGAGGTGATTCTTTGTCATACTTCTTTATGTATTTTGATCCTATTTTGCTTTTTGGATTTTCAGATTTTTATAGCTTTTGTTTAACCATTATGGTCGTTATATGTTTTTTTTTTAGGCGTGTTTAGTTTCTGTACCGTTTTAGTCGGACACCGTTAACAAGTTTCTAAAATACTATGCCTTATAATGTCTTTAGTCGGACTAATCTGTTGGCATGTATCTCTTCGACAACATAGGGTCCCATCCATTCTATATGTATCTTTTTGGGTTTTCCTTTTACCCAACTATTGTATAGTAAGGCAAGGTCTCCTACCGACAGGTTTTTGTTTTTGATGTTTCGATCGTGTCGTGCCTTTTGTTGTTGTTTCTGGATTTCCTGATGTTATAATGCGATTAATCGGTGTTCTTCAAGCTTACTTAGTTGCAGCAGTTAGTCCTTTCTTCCTTGTTCGACATCGACATGTAAAATCTCTGCGATAAAAGGTGTCTATTGTCAAAAGTGTAGTGGAACTACTGCTTCTTGTCCATAAACTAGTCGAAACGGTATTTGGTCGGTTGAATGCTTGTATGCTGTTATGTATGCCCATAGTACTGCAGGTATCTTTTCATCCCAGTCATCTTTGTCGATGTTACATATTTTTCTTAATTCTTTTGTTAATGTTTTGTTAAATGCTTCAATTGCTCCATTCAACTGAGGGTGGTAAGTTGTACTCCGATGGTGATCGATTTGGAACCGATTTGTTAGTGTTTTAATAGTTTTATTAATAAAGTGTGTTCCCTGATCACTGATTAGAGTTATTAGAAATCCAAATCTGGTGATGATATTCTCATAAATAAACTTAGCAGCCATCTCACTGGAACATGTGTCTACTGGTTCTACCTTTGCCCATTTGGTTACGTACTCAACTGCAGTTATTATGTACCTTGCACTTGTTCTTTTTGCTGGTATGGGAAATGGTCCTATGAATTCGATGGCCCAAATTTCAAATGTCAAACTTGGGTTTACTGATATTAGGGGCATTTCTATACTAGGCAAGGGTCGACCCAGCCGTTGACATTTGTCACATTGGCTTACAAAATTTTTGCACTCTTTGTGAAGTGTCGGCCACCACAACCTTGATTGTTGGATTTTCTTTGCAGTTGTGCCTACTTGGAAATGTCCTTCGGTAGGTCCATAATGTGCTTCAATCATAATATTATTTCTTTCATGTTCTAGTACACACCTTTTGAGGATGTCGTCCAAGCCCATTTTATATAGGAATCCATTTATGAGGCTATATGGTGCAGCTTTCATGGCTAAGATTTGTTTATTCTTCGTATTCATGCCTTCTGGTGCTTGCCCATTTTCTAAGAACTGAGCTATTTCCTCCAATTCTGCTGGGACTACTTCTATTTGAAATAGATGTGCATCCGGTAAGTCATCTTCGACTCCTGTCTATTCCTCTCCTGTGTCAATTTAGGATGAATGGTCAGGATCGACATTTAACTTACTTGGTCTGACGATGACTTCGAATTCAAATTCTTGGAATAGAAGTAGCCATTGAAAAATTCTTCCATGGTGTAGAGGCTTATTTACGAGGCATTTTAGTGCTTGGTGGTCGGTGTAAAAGATAAATGGATTAGCTAGTAGGTAGTGTCGATATTTTTGTAGTGCGAAGACCATTCCTAATGCTTCTCTTTTTGTTGTCGAATAGCTTCTTTCATATTTGTTTAGTTTTTTGCTACTGTAAACTATAGGGTAGTCCATTCTATCATCTCCTGGCTGATTTAGGATTGCTCCTATTGCCAGGCCTGATGCTTTTATGTGTACATGGAATTTGGTCGACCAGTTTGGAAACCTTAGGATGGGTGCCTCGACTAGCTTTCTTTTAAGTTTTTCAAATGATATGTTGCATTCCTCTGTCCAGTCGAACTCTTTATTTTCTCTTAGTAGTTCTTCCAGTGGGTAGGTCATGTCTGAATAATATCTTATGAATTTTCTGTAGTATCCTGTATGACCGAGTAGTACCCTGACTTGTTTTGGGTTCACTGGTGGTTTTAAGTAAAGGATAATTTTTATTTTTGCAAAGTTGACCTTAATACCTTCTTTAAAGACAATGTGTCCTAATAATATCCCTATGGGGGTCAGAAATATACACTTCTTGATGTTCAAAGATAATTGGATCTGCCAACATTGTTCCAACATAAGCCTTAGCCATTTGCAGTGATCTTTTAACATAGAGTATATTGTCCAATCATCAAAGTATACTACCATTGTTTTGTAAATATATTCTTGGAATGTTTTCACCATAATTCTGGAAAATACTACAGGTGCGTTTTTTAGTCCAAAAGGCATAACCCTCTAAGCAAATGAACCAAATTCACATACAAATGTTATCTTTTTCTGATCTTCTTTGGCTATTGGTACTTGGTTATAACTTGAGAATCCATCTGTAAACAAGTAGCATTCATGGCCTGCGACCTCATTTAAGATTTCATCTGCATAAGGTGTTGGAAATGGGTTAATGTAACTTTATTTAGCTCTCTGAAATCGACACAAATTCTTAGCTTGGTTGGATCATGTTTCTTTGGTTGAATAACCATTGGACTTTCCCATCCTGATTGGTCAATAGGGTAGATAATACCTACTACAAGCATGTTATCAATCTCCTTCTTGACTATCTCTTTGTATTTATGAACTAGATTATATGGTCTTTTCTTCACAGGTCGAACATCAGGTTTAATGTCGATTTTCATTTCACCCATTTCATGGACTAAACCTTTGAGATATTTATAATTTCTGGCAAATACATCCTAAAATTATTTTAATAAGTTCACTATTTCTATTGTTTTCTCTTCACTCCAGTAGTCTCCAATTTTTTCCATTTTTGGTCGGTCATCACTTGAGATGTCGAATTCTCTAGTTTTGACTTTAGCATCTAGCCATTTCGGTGCTTTGGCTTCATTGATTGGTCGGATCCCTTCATTAAACTGTGAAAATGTGGCAGGGAAATCTGCTACAGTCATTCGGTCGTTATCCTTCTTGTCGGTTGTCTCAACTTTGAGTACTGTGCGAATTGGTATTGTTGTTTCGTCGTGGTTTGGTTTCCATCTAAAGCTTTTCCCTTCTAGGTTTTCATTTTCCATCTGTAGTCTTATGGACTGTAGTATTGTCCTGGTTTGTATATTGTTATATTTTATTCTTGATCAGTTGTCTTTTAGGGTTTTGTTTTCTGTCGGTTGTACAAATGCTTTGATCTATTTTGTCGTTTCGACCAAATTCTCATTTTGTGGTACAAAGTTGAAATCCTTGATAAAATTCTCTTTGAGTTCCTGCCATATAAATGTTTCACCTCGAGCTTCTTCCATTTTGTACCATTTGTTTGGTAAGTCAGAGAGTGTTGATGGAAAGATGTGTGTCCATGTACGTTCATCTTTATACCCAAGTCTTTTCCATTCTTTTTCACATGTTCTTATGTGGTCTTCTGGATCTTGTCCTTGGATAAACATAGGTATTTGGGTTTGATTGGTTAATTTTTTTCCTCCAAATCTTTCTATGAAGAAAGTTGAAGTTTTTGTCCATGTCTGCAGTCTTGATTGATTGGTATCCCACCATCTAGCAGCTTGGCTTGTAAAAGTTTCCACTAAGCTTTGTAGTCGTCCATGTTCACCAATGTTTCTGGATACTTTTTCTATATGCATGGCTGGTGATTCTCTTTCTTTATACCTTGGTATTTGTGTATTATTTATATTTATTGGTTTTAGGGTAGGATATTCCCTAGTTTTCTTTTCAAATATTTTTGGTATGGTGGACACCAAGAAACACTGTCGGACTGGTTTTCTGCTCTTTTTGAACAGTCCAGCAACCTCTTGCTTGTGTTTCATAGTTCTCGACTTCCCAGCCATATAATTCTGTGTCTAAATTATATCCTACTGAATCTTGATTACCTAAGTGAAGTTCTCCGTAGACATTGGGTTCTGTGTAATATTCATTATTTTGTATCTTATTAAGCTGTCGGATGTCAACTTCTTCATCAATAGGTTCTGTCCAAGGTTCTCCTTGGGATGGATGAATAGGTACAATGACCTTTTGTCCATTTCCTTTTAGTTTTATTCTTTGTTTGTCTAAGGATATCGATGCTTTCATTTTTCTTCCCCAAGGTCGACCTACTAATGCTGGGAAGGAGCTAGATCCTTCCTTAGGGTCAATAATTTCAAGGTCAACTTTGGTCAATATTCCTTTTATTGTTGTGTCAACATTTTTCCATACTCCAATAGGTTCAATTAGGCCTTGGTCGGGTAATTTCAGGTATATTCCTGATTCGTATAGTCGAGGTCTACCCAATTGTTCCCAAGTATCTCGAGTCATAATATTTCCTGTGATCCGAAGTCGAGCACGACTTGTCGGACATGGTATCCTTCAATTTCCAAGTCAACAAGTGGGTCGGCATCACTTTTATATTTTTGTTTTAGACTACAGATACTCTTTGTTTGTTTTTCGGTGTTGTTGTTGTGTTTTATTTTATACAACAAGTCGATGAATTGAGATACTGTTTTATCTTTTTGTACTAAGTGTATTAACTCTTTTACTGTGTTATGTCAGTTGTCATCATATTCTTCTTGTTGGGAAAATTCTTTAAATATATTTGTTGCATCTTTATATATTTGTTTTTCTTTAACTACGTCGGGATAAACATTCTTTTCTTTTATTTTGCTTATTCGTGGGTTATCATTCCCAATTTTTGTCCCTTGTCGGGTTACTATATGCAGATTATTTGTATTAATTATATCATGTTTTTGCACACACGACAAGACATTAACATTTTTCTTCTTATTTATTTTTTCAAGCATAGTAGGGCAATCCTCTAATGAGTGATCCCCTACTCCACAACTAGTATAGAATTTTAGGTCAGTTCTGTCCTTGTATGGACAGTCTGCATATTGGTGTCCTTCCTTGTAACATGTGAAACATTGGATGGGTCGACGTGGTCAGTTGTCGTGATTTCCATAGAATCGAACTCGACCTCCATATCCTCCACGTCGGTTGTCAAACCAGTGTTTGTATCGACGGCCTTCTTACCTTTGATTATTTTGGTTGTTTTGCACATTGTTTTGTTGCTCATTGTTCTATGCGAATGCGTTAGTCTGGTAGACTGCATGATAGTTCTGTCGGTTTTTTAGGTTTAGATGGCAGTCGACCGTGGCGTGATTCTTTGTTTCGCAGATAGCACACCAAGATGCTTTTCCATTTTTCATGTTAAACGAGCAATATTTTGTCGTGTGATCGCCATGGTCTTGGAAAATGTCGCAAAAACACTTTGTTTGCACAAATCAAACGTCCTGTCGGCTGCTATCCTATCGACAGTTGTCTTTTGAATGTTCGGCCGTTGAGCATTTCATGCACCAAATATCCTAACTCTTAAGTTTTAGTTCTTTTAATGATTTCTGCACAATCTCAAGTTGTTCCTCCACTCTATGATTCGTGGGGTATGTTGGAATATCTTCATCCATTTCTACTTGTAGAGCTTTAGTAAGCGCATCTTCATAAGTTTTGAATGTCTCCAGACTTATGTGCCAATGAATTTTCTATGACAGACCTGCAAGAAACCACTGGATTAATAGTTGCTCATTAATGACATAATCCAATTGGCTGAGAAGGTCTTTCCAACGTTTGTCGTAGTCATGGACAGTTTCTTCTGAATTTTGTAATTTTGTCTTCAATTTCTTAGCTGCCAGATGTTTTGCATGTGGAGTTTTAAAGAATGACAAAAATTGCACTTTGACTTCTGCTTTAGTTGCTTCGGGGGTTCTTTCAGAAAAGGTCATATACCATATTAATTCTCTTTTCCTTAAGGCACCAACGAACTGCGCCATCTATCTGTCTTCATATGTCACTTGGTTTGCCTCCCATGTCGATTCACAGACAAACCAATGTTGTCTGGGATCCTCGTTGCCCTCGTATAGAGGGATGTGTACTGACCCGTGACCCATGTCGGAGTCACTGTCACTATCTTCTTCAGGAGGTGGCGGTGATGGAGGTGGTGGTGGGGGTAGTGGGATGTTTTGTTTATTCCTTTGTGCAGAACTATTGTCGACAGAACTCTCATTTTCGTCTGTCGTCTTAGTTGTCATTTCTTCTTCGATAAGCAGTTGGTCAGGGTTGACTTCTCCTGTCGATGTCCAACTGCAATTATTTGTCTGCAGATCCAAATTTTTTGTATTCTCCAAAGCTATATTTGGTAGGGGGGTGATCCTTCATGTGTTGGGTAAAGTAAGTGGATACTTCGGTTGGAGGGTAACGCTTGAAGCGTGACCCAATTTCCTTCTTCTGGTCGACAGATAAGTAGATGATTATCATCGTTTTTCTCGTCGTCTAGTCGGCTCCATATACCAAACTCACCAGCTCTTAGTTTGAGGTCCTCTTTGGCAATGGCTTGTATCCTGGTACTCAGATTCGTTGGAGATAGAGGTCTTACCTCCTGGGGAATTTCTATCTGGAGAGCTTCTCGCTGCTCTATCCACAAATATTCTTCTTCTTCCACACCTTCCTCTTGTCGTTCATGACCTGAATCTGGCGGTTTTTTCTCTTGGTATGTCACCCTAGTACTCATTCCTCTTTACAGTGCTATAGCTCTTTCTCTTCTTTCTTCCCTTATTTGCAGCCTCTTCTCCCTCTCTATTTTCTATAAGTCCGACGTACCTTTATGTGACACTGTCCTTTCGATTTCCTTTTTAGGCCAACTTCTCATCGCTGGTGAATGGTATCTCTTTAGTCGACTAGAATCCTCTCCACTTTACCCTGACATACAACCAGCTACCCCCCCATAGCCTACCCGATGCTTTAGAAAGCCTGGATAGTTCTGTTTACTTGCTTAGGAAGTATTCCCACTCCCTTTCGGCAATGAATTTCCCCCACTTCTTTTGTTTTTTCGCCCAATTAGGGTTTGATGGTGGTCTGCGTAGTGATGAATGAGGTTCAACGATATAACCCACTCCTTTCTCTATCAGGAACTTAAACAACAAGGTTGGTAGGGAACATAGGAATTGCTCAGTTAGGTCTGTATATAATTTCTTCTGAATGGTTTCCATTGAGGTTCTTTCTTATATAGCTTGTTCCTCGCAGAATTCGTTGGTGATATTTTCAAACCACTCCGACAGGTTTGTCCTTACCCCTCGAATTAGTTTTTCTAGCAGTTGTTGGTCTTTAGTCGCTTCTGGATTTTTCATCCGGAAGTTTTTTCAAGAGCTTGGGTACTGATTCTACAAACTTCTCATGGGTTTCAGTAAAGAACCATTCCTTTGCTTGAGCAGTCCTTAATCTATTTCTTCGTGCGTAATTCTACAAGTAGTTTGCTATTTTATGCTCCCACCAGTCCTTAATCTCCTGTTCTGATATCATCTGCTTGTATACATCTCAAACATGTACTACCGGCAATGGAACCAATGTTGTAATCTCACAGATAACATAGGGTTACCAATAATACACATTAAAAGCATACATACATAACATAAACAAGAGACAAGAACAAGTAGGAAGAATAACAGATTATATTA
Source organism: Pseudotsuga menziesii (assembly GCA_001517045.1). NCBI lineage: Eukaryota > Viridiplantae > Streptophyta > Pinopsida > Pinales > Pinaceae > Pseudotsuga > Pseudotsuga menziesii. The sequence goes on along the minus strand of LPNX010984449.1, from coordinate 69,729 downwards.
TAATGAAAGGGTTCATACAGTACAGAGAACTGAACCAAGTTCTCATCTGGCTCAACATCCTAATATATATGAATTACAAAACAATTACAAATAACTACATGTCGGTTCGGTCAACCGACATGACCTTATGTGGCCGACCTAATGTCTAATTAGTCGGCTGATTGACTTAGTCGGTTAATCGACTAAGTCAGCTATCATTCTAATTGGCTTACCAACTTTCTCCTCCAACAATATTCTCTCGACACAATTTATCAGCACAAGTCTTCTTCTCTGTATCATCTAGATCATCATCAAGTCATCTTCGTCTTCAAGTCATCTTCATCTTCAAGTCATCTTCATTGTCAAGTCATCTTCATCGTCAAGTCATCTTTATTGTCAAGTCATCTTCATCAATTCTAGATCATCACTGGAACTGGATCATCACCGAATCATCATCATCATTACTGCTTCTGCTATCTCAATCAAATGGTGCTATCTCTTCATTCTTCTTGTCATAGGAATTTCTATAGAGCCAACCCTTTTTCATGCTGGTTGTAGTCCTAGCCTTCATGTAGGTCTTCATCATATTCAACACTTATATCTGACCATGGAGTGAACCATGTCAGAAAGGCCCACCCAGCACTTACATCTGACCATGGGAGGAACACATCCAAGAACCATGTCAGAAAGGCACGCCTAGCACTCGCATCTGACCATGGGAGGAACACATCCAAAACCCATGTCAGAAAGGCCCAACACTCACATTTGACCTCATCTTGTCAGAAAGGATCTGCACTTACATCTGACCTCATCTTGTTAGAAAGGATCTGCACTTACATCTGACCTCATCTTGTTAAAAAGGTGCTGCACTTACATTTGATCATGTGGGAACCAATCCCTCAGTCACATCAGAATGGCTCTGCACTCATATCTGATCATGTAAGACTACATCCCACAGTCATATCAGAATGGCCCTCAGTCCTAGACTGAGTATTCCTGGTAACTGACCATGTGCCTCCATTCCAAGAATGGCATTCAACACTTATATCTGATCATGTAGGAACCAATCCTATAGTCACATCAGAATGGCTCAGCACTCACATCTAACATGGAAGGAACCAAATCCTCTCACCATGACAGAATGGCTTAGCCCTTACATATGACCATGGAAGGAACCTAATCCTCTCACCATGTCAGAATGGCTCTAGGTCTCATCATTTCCCTTTAAAGGGAACCTCGATCTGGAGAACACCAAGCTTCTCCCTGAAGTACTCGAACTTCACTTTGGCCATTTCTAGCATAGAATCACATCAGGGATGATTACATCCAAGGATAACCTGCGAGCTTCGCTAGGACCGATTACATCCGAGGACAACCTATAGGACCGTTTACATCTGAGCAACCTATGAGCTTCGCCAGGATTTATACTTAGACAACTTGTCTCATTAGCTATGCTAGAAATCCCTCTTTCGAGAGATCTCGATCTGGATCACTACTCCTCTCTGCATCATACAAAAATGCAAGTAAGATCAACCAAATCAAATAGTAGTTTTCAAAAGAAACATACTACCTCCCAAATAGCAAGTGGCAACATCTTTTGCCTCAGCTATACTTAGAGCCATGTAGGACTCCATCCTGCCGAACCAAGAGACCACACTTGATCACATACTGAAGTAGCACCTTGAAGTGCTCTTCCTATCAATGGAACTGCCTTCCCAATACGAATCCTCATAACCCTCCAGGTTAATCTTCTGATTCACCTCATACTTGAGCCCATAATCAACTGTACCCTTCAGGTACCTCACTGTCACGTCCCCATGCCTCCGACCAGCGTAGAGGATGCGGCCCAAACTTTAATCACAGCGGGCTAAGAGCCCCATGAACACGTACATGATAAAAATTGCATAAACAGAGTGCTGCAGGGAAATGCATTATAGTGAAACATGCACAGATTCCATTCATTTGTCATACACAGCGGAAACCACATACATTTCTACAAGCATTTGACATGTTCATTACATTCATTAACAGTAAATATAGTTGCAGAAGTAAAAATGGACAAGACTACTTGTCTTAAGATGAATTCATTCCGCAACCAGCTACGTTGCTGCAACGTTCCACCCAACCATAGGCCAGTGTGCTCCTTAATCTTGCAGCAACGCTGCCACCCCCGAGCTGGGCATGATTCTCCAAGGAATAAGGGAACAGCAGGCTAACACGTAGCCAAGGATACACAAAAACACACAGCCAAGCCAACAAAGTTGGGTTTATCAGGCCATCAAGGAGTTGGGAAAGGCTCAATGCTAAGCTGGTGAGCTCATTACAGAGCCAAGAACACCTACACCAGAACTAGCCTGACCTCTAAGACACCCAAACACACCCAACATAAGGAATCAGTCCCTTCTCTGCTACACAGTCCCTCAGGCCCTGCATTCCCTTCCAGTGCTATTCAGGGGTGATGGAGAAGAAGGCCAACCCTCTAGCTCTGTCTGTGTGCTTTCCAGCCACCAGGTTTATCAAGCAAAACTAAGCCCTCATCCCTACTCCCAATACAATCCAAAGACCAACCATTGCACTTAGGCAATCAATTTAGCTATCACAACTTAAACCAGGGAAAACGAATTCAAACCATCTACAGCAGTCCCCAAACGTAACAACAAACATAGCTCATGGCCTGGGGAAATTAACAGCCCCCGAAATGCATCAGTGGACGCGGCTCACAACGTGGGGAAAACTCAACCTGTCCTTGGGCAATGAAGTCACTGGGAAAACATACATAGACCATGCTGGGAAAGAGATTATATTTCCCCAGCCTGGGCGTGAATGAAAATGACAACGCAGGACCCACGAATCAGTCCGTGAGGGAAGAATACAGCCAAACCATCCGTAGATCCGCAGAGTAAAAATACGTGGATAAAAACCAGGAAAATCCCGTGCGTGGAAAACAATCCGACCCTGTGAGGAATGAACAGACAGTGGAGGTCCTGCGTGAGGAAAAACAGCTCCGTTTTTGTCCATGGATGAACAAACAACAGGAAGGACGCGAAAATTGGAAGTGCGTGAGCCTTCAGCACAGTCGTGGAGAGAAGAAGGTTTGCGTGAGAGGATGAACAACAAAATCGTGGGTAGAGTGTGCGTGTGGGTGAGGACTAACAGTCCTGCCACCCCACTTCCAAGACCATAACTGCCTCAACCACCAGCAGCCTTTCTTAATGAAAGTGGTTGGAATAAAACAAAGGAAGAAGACATATGGGTTTTTCTCTCATTGGCCAAGGTTGACAATTTCCCCCACCCCTATCCTTGTGAAAATCATGCCCCTTTCTCATTTTAGTTTCCGTGATCGTAGTTGTTCGTGTTCATTTTTAATTATAGATGCATATTTACATGATGACCATCATAATATATGCCACATACCCCGATATACCATCGGTGACAATTCAAATCCAAAACATAACATAACCGATCAATGGTGGGGCCTTGGCCTTTAGCTCCACACCCTGATCATTTACAATTTATACATCATATACATCTAATGTAACGGGGTCAAAACCGGGACATTACATTCCCCTCCCCCTTCAATAGCATTGTCCTCAGTGCTTTACAAAATTTGAACAAAATGCTACACTAGTATCGCCTCAGTGTTCCGCAGAATTGAACAAAAATGGATGTGCCAATCACATGGCATCCTCCAGCTCCCATGTATCCTCTTCAGGTCCGAAGTGCTCCCATTGCACCTTTACCTGACCTATGGCTCGGTTCCAGAGCATTGTGACCTTCTTGTCAAGGATGCGCATTGGATCGATTCAGAACTCTCCCTCGGGTTCCACCTGAATCACATCCCAATTTATCACATGGTTAGGATCATGTACATATCTCTTAAGCAAAGAAACATGAAAAACATTATGAGCTCTAGTGCTAGCAGGCAATGCAAGTCTATATGCAACTGGCCCTATCCTTTCAAGCACTTCAAATGGCCCAAAATATCTCGGTGACAACTTGGCACAACTTCCAAGCTTCAAGGAACTCTTCCTTGCCCTCACTCTGAGGTAAACATGATCCCCAACACTGAACTCCCTGTTCACCCTATGCTTATCAGCATAGCTTTTCTCTCTGTCCTGTGCTGCTTTTAGGTTCTGCCTGATCTTTACAACCTCTTGCTCCATTTCCTTAAGCAATTCTGGTCCAAGCACAATCCGGTTCACTGGATTATCCCAAGTCACTGGTGTCCTACACCTTCTTCCATACAAAGATTCATACGGACTCATCCCCAAGGATGCCTGATGTCCATTGTTATAAGCAAACTCTACCAAGTGCAAGTAATCTTCCCACTTGGTTGGTTTGTCCATTACGTACATGCGAAGCATGTCTTCAAGTACCTGATTAACTCTTTCTGTCTGGCCATCTGTCTGAGGATGGTATGCAGTGCTGAAGTTTATCTTTGTACCCAAGTCTGCAAACAACCCCTTCCAAAAGTTGGAAGTGAACTTGACATCCCTATCAGAGACTATTGCCTTCGGCAATCCATGCAATTTGAAAATCCCCTTCATGAAGATCTTTGCAACATCATCCGTCGTATGCATAGACTTCACTGGTATAAAATGTGCTGCCTTAGTCAACTTGTCTACCACAACCATGATGGAATCATGTTGTCTCCAAGTCATCGGCAATCCTGTAATAAAATCCATGGAAATAACTTCCCATTTCCATTCCGGAACTGGCAAAGGCTACAACAAACCTGCTGGATGTTGATGCTCACCCTTTACCTGTTGACATTTCATACATCTTGAAATGTACTCAGCCATATCCCTTTTCATTCCTGGCCAAAAGTATTGCTTTCTAGCTGTAGCGATTGTTTTCTGATATCCTGGGTGACTAGAATATGGAGCTTGATGGATTTCATTCATAACATCTCTCCTCAAATCTGCTACATCTAGAATATAAATTCTACCTTTATAAGTGAGAAGTCCGTCTTCTTCCAATTTATATCCCTCATACCTCTTCTTGAGACTTTGCTGCTGCAATTTTTCTTTTACTTGCTCATACAATTCATCTCCGGTAGCATGATTGGCAATCTGTTGCCTCAAATCTAATTGGAAAATACTAAGAGATGCCACATGCATTTCTTGCACTTTCCTACTGAGTGCATCAGCTACCTTATTCTCTTTTCCCTTTATGTGCTTGATTTCAAAATCAAACTCATATAAAAACTCCAGCCATCTTGCTTGCCTAGCATTCAGAGTAGGCTGATCAAATAGGTACTTCAATCCACAATGATCTGTCCTAAGCTCAAATCTCCTGCCCATCAAGTAATGTCTCCACATCTTGAGAGCATGTACTATGGCTGCAAGCTCTAGATCATTAGTGGCGTAGTTCTTCTCATGCTCCTTCAACTTTCTTGACTCATAACATATCACGTGGTTGTCTTGCATAAGGACTCCTCCAAGCCCTTGTCCGCATGCATCGGTACACACCACAAAATCTTTCTCTGGATCTGCAATCTTCAATACTGGTGCACTGGTGAGAAGATTCTTCAACCGCTGGAAACTTTCTTCACATCTCGATGTCCATTCGAACTTCATCCCCTTCTTTTGCAAAGAAGTGATAGCATGTGCAACTTTGGAAAATCCCTCAATGAATCTCCTGTAGTATCCCGCAAGTCCCATAAAAGATCTTACATCTGTCACATTTCTTGGAGTAGGCCAATTCGTAATGGCTTCTATCTTTTTGGGGTCCATAGATATACCCTCCTCTGAGATAATGTGTCCCAAATACTGAATTCTATCTCTATAGAAGTCAGACTTGCTCAGTTTTGCATACAACTGATGCTCCCTGAGAAAACTCAATGTCAGTCTCAAATGCTCTTCATGCTCTTCCTCATTCTTAGAGTAAACGAGAATGTCATCAAGGAAAAAAAGCACAAACTTTTCCAAATACCTGCTGAAGACACTATTCATGAGGCACATAAATGTAGCTGGTGCATTCGTGAGACCAAACGGTACCACTACAAACTCATAATTCCCATAGCTCGTCTTGAAGGTTGTCTTATGAATTTCTTCATCCTTGATTCTCACCTGATGGTAACCAGACCTTAATTCAATCTTGGAAAATACCTTTGCTCCTCTCATTTGATCAAAGAGGTCATCAATCCTAGGCAAAGGATATTTATTCTTCAAAGTAACCTTGTTCAACTATCTATAATCAATGCATAACCTGAGTGTACCATCTTTCTTCTTGACAAACAGAACTGGTGCTCCCCAAGGAGACACACTCGGTCGGATATACTTCTTTTCCAACAACTCTTGCAGTTGCATCTTCAATTCTAGCATCTCTGGTGTACTCATTCTGTAGGGTGCCTTGGACACTAGTGCTGCTCCTGGCACAAGTTCAATTGTGAAGTCAATGTCCCTCTTTGGAGGAAGCCCTGGAATCTCATCAGGAAACACATCCCTGAATTCCTGTAACACCTGATAGTCCTCCAACCTCGGAGTTTCATCTCTTGATGTTTCCAAAATATGAGTTGCATACAACTAGAAACCCTTCCTACAGAACTTCTTTAACTGCATTGCTGAAACCTGCCTTACTGAAATCACCTTTGGAATGCCTTTCACAACTACTAGGTTCCCTTCTTCATCCATGCATTCGAAAGTCTTATTGTAATAGTCAAGCTTCACCCTGTGAGCTTCTAACCAATCCATTCCAATGAGAACATCATAGGAACCAAGCGGTAGCACATTCAGGTCTATACAAGTGACCAACCCATTCATGACCAATGGACATTTCTCTATCATTTCGCTGACCTTTCTCTTAGTTCCAGTGGCTAGCTGAACTAACCAAGACTTCCTATGCTTTACTTTCTTAAAAGCACAAATCTCCATTACTCTAGGAGTAATGTAACTGTGCGTAGAACCAGGGTCAATAAAAATAGAAACATTGCTCAATAGTCTTACCTGCTACTTCAATCACAGTTGACTGGTGATCCACTTGATGGTCCTCCAGTGCTGCATAAATTCTAGGAACTGCCCTTGCTACTTGACCCACTGTTTCTGCTTCTTGAACATTATAAGCTAGCCTTGCACCCTCGTTCTCAAGTGGACAATTTATACGCATGTGGGGTCCTCCACATTTCCAACACTGAAGTGGCCCTCTATTCTGTTGTGGATCCTTAGGCTTTTCTCCTATCACTCCAACCGGCTTACTCGCAGCTTGGGAGGGCTGCTTCTACTGATGCTTGAAGCTAGAAGGTTTGAAACCTTTCTTTCTTTGGTCAAACTTCTCGTTCTTCTTGTCCTTCCATGCCTTATGGAAATCTGGCTTACCTTTGCTTTGCTCATAGCAATACTTATCCTTTCTTATCGCTTCTTCAAGAGTTCTAGGTTCATAGCACTCAATTCTATCTTTGTAAGACTGAGGTAATCCACTCAGAAAACGTTGGACCTTTACTTTTTCATCTCTAATGTACCGGACATACCTCAATAGCTCCAAAAACTTATTAGCATACTCTTCCATGGTCTGATGTCCCAATATTAGCTCATGGAACTCCTTAATCTTGTCATCATAATACCTGTCAGAGAGGTATTTCTGCTTGAAATACTTCTTGAACTGTTTCCACTTAAGCCTCCTTTCACTGATCCTCTTCACTTGCTTGAAGTGTTCCCACCAAATGGATGCTCTTCCATTTAGATTGAATATGACAACTCTTGCATTCATGTTTCCTGAATAATCATGCACTTGAAAGTACTTCTTAATACCAAGAAGCCAAGCTTCAGCCTCTTGTCCAGTCTTTACCTCACCATCAAACATAGGAGGTTTATCTTTCTTGAATTCATATCGAGTGCAATCCCTGTGGTGTCTCTTTCTTTTTCTTTTATGAGAAGAAGAACTGGAATCCCCGCTGGATTCTTCAGAATCAGATGTTCCACTAGAAGTTCTTCTCCTTCTCCTAGTACTGCTCTTACTACCTTCTGGTCTTGTTGTACCTCGTCCAGAGTCTATCTTCCTTTGCAAGTCTATCAAAATCTACAGCATAGCAGCATTCAACTGATGCTGCTCCTCCTGGGATTTAATTAAGATTCTCATAGTGGCTACAACATCTGACGGTGTCTCTTGGAATCTCCTTCCATTAGACTCTATGTCGTCATTTCTATTACGTACATTTTCTCCCATGGCATCTTCTGCTCGCTCGTAAGAATCCCGAGCATCATACCCATCATGAGTTCTCATACTGAACCACCACTTGCTTATCAAATGCACTATCTGGAATACTTCCCTTGAAGGTGACTATGACTCTGCAATGTGTTAGTAACACAATTGTTAGATGCATAATATTGATATAAACCAACATTACTTACCTTCTCTTGGAAAATTATAAATTACGAGTTTCCCAAAACATAGAATTTTCTCCATCAAAGAGTGTCTATCTGAGGGGGACGACGGGGGTCAAGGGGGCTCTCATGAGAAATCCCATGGGAAATTCAAAATTTCCTTGCACAGAATCAGCTCTCGGCTGTCTTTCCACATTGGAAGTATTAGCGCTTTCGCTTCCGTAACGGCGGCACACAAACCACTTTCACTTCCGATTGGTGAACTAAATTTTTGACTGGCATCGGCGTCGGCAGTATTTCTCATCGGAAGACTTAGCACTTTCACTTCCGCAATGGCGGCTCATGAAATGCTTTCTCTTCCGACTGGCGGTTGTTTACTTAGAAAATTTCCACTTCGGGCGTCGGTGGTCTTTGCACATCGGAAGCCAAATGACTTTGGCTTCTACAATGGCGGCACACCAAAGGCCAACTCCTTCCGACGACCGCTCTTTACTTGGAGAAATTTTAACTTTTTGGCGCCGACGGACTTCTAACATCGGAAGCCAAATGACTTTGGCTTCCACAACGGTGGCTCGCCAAACCTTAACTTCTCCCAATCGGCGTCGGCAGCCTTAGAGCTTTTGGCTTCCACAACGACGGAAGTCCCTTCCGCTAATTGTTCCAATACGAAACACTTAGACAAACTTTTCGTGGCTTTCTCCAAACTGTTCCGGCGTCGGAGGTCTTTATCATCGGAAGCCAAATGACTTTGGCTTCTGCAATGGTGGACACTCAATCACTTTTCTCTTTCGATCGACGTCAAATCACTTGGAAAGCTCTCGCGATTTTCTTCCCCGTCGAAAGACTTAACGGTTTGGACTTCCGCAACGGCGGACGAGAAACCACTTTCTCTTCCGATTGGCGAAAGTTCACTTCGCGAACTCTTCCGCAATGGCGGAAATTTTTCTGCTGGCTCTTCCGATTGTTCCAACACTTGGACCATTTTCTAAATTCTTCCCCGTCGGAAGACTTAACGGTTTGGACTTCCACAACGGCGGACGGGAAACCGCTAACCCTTACGCAACGGCAGAAGTCAATTCTGCTAATGGCTCGACTGTTCAACACTTCAACAAAATTTTTGAATTTTTACAGTCTTCCACTGCTTGCTACTGGGTAGAAGAAACACTGTCTCTGTCACTGCAATCCTTCAAGGATCATGCAGGCCCATGTTGCAACATGAGCTCTGATACCATACTGTCACGTCCCTATGCCTCCGACCAGCATAGAGGACGCGACCCAAACTTTAATCACAGCGGGCTAAGAGCCCCATGAACACGTACATGATAAAAATTGCATAAACAGAGTGTTGTAGGGAAATGCATTACAGTGAAACATGCACAGATTCCATTCATTTTTCATACACAGTGGAAACCACATACATTTCTACAAGCATTCGACATGTTCATTACATTCATTAACAGTAAATATAGTTGCAGAAGTAAAAATGGACAAGACTACTTATCTTAAGATGAATTCATTCCACAACCAACTATGTTGCTGCAACGTTCCACCCAACCATAGGCCAGCGTGCTCCTTAATCTCTCAGCAACGCTGCCACCCTCGAGCTGGGCATGATTCTCCAAGGAATAAGGGAACAGCAGGCTTACACATAGCCAAGGATACACAAAAACACACAGCCAAGCCAACAAATTTGGTTTTATCAGGCCATCAAGGAGTTGGGAACGGCTCAATGCTAAGCTAGTGAGCTCATTACAGAGCCAAGAACACCTGCACCAGAACTAGCCTAACCTCTAAGACACCCAAACACACCCAACACAAGGAATCAGTCCCTTCTCTGCTACACAGTCCCTCAGGCCCTGCATTCCCTTCCAGTGCTATTCAGGTGTGATGGAGAATAAGGCCAACCCTCTAGATCTGTCTGTGTGGTTTCCAGCCACCAGGTTTATTAAGCAAAAATAAGCCCCCATCCCTGCTCCCAATACAGTCCGAAGACCAACCATTGCACTCAGGCAATCAATTTAGCTATCACAGCTTAAACCAGGGAAAATGACTTCAAACCATCTACAGCAGTCCCCAAACGTAACAGCAAACACAGCTCATGGCCTGGGGAAATTAACAGCCCCCGAAATGCATCAGTGGACACGGTTCACAATGTGGGGAAAACTCAACCCGTCCTTGGGCAATGAAGTCGCCGGGAAAACATACATATACCATGATGGGAAAGAGATTATAGTTCCCCAGCCTGGGCGTGAATGAAAACGACAACATAGGACACACGAATCAGTCCGTGAGGGAAGAATACAGCCAAACCATCCGTATATCCGCAGAGGAAAAATACGTGGATAAAAACCAGGAAAATCCTGTGCGTGGAAAACAATCTGACCCTGTGAGGAATGAATAGACAATGGAGGTCCTGCGTGAGGAAAAACAGCTCCATTTTTGTCCGTGGATGAACAAACAACAGGAAGGACACGAAAATTGGAAGTGCATGAGCCTTCAGCACAGTCGTGGAGAGAAGAAGGTCTGCGTGAGAGGATGAACAACAAAATCATGGGTAGAGTGTGCGTGTGGGTGAGGACTGATAGTCCTGCCACCCCACTTCCAAGACCATAACTGCCTCAAACACCAGCAGCCTTTCTTAATGAAATTGGTTGGAATAAAACAAAGGAAGAAGACATATGGGTTTTTCTCTCATTGGCCAAGGTTGACAATTTCCCCCACCCCTATCCTTGTGAAAATCATGCCCCTTTCTCATTTTAGTTGCCGCGATCATAGCTGGTCGGGTTCATTTTTAATTATAGATGCATATTTACATGATGACCGTCATAATATATGCCGCATGCCCCGATATACCATCGGTGACAATTCAAATCCAAAACATAACATAACCGATCAATGGTGGGGCCTTGGCCTTTAGCTCCACACCCTGATCATTTACAATTTGTACATCATATACATCTAATGTAACGGGGTCAAAACCGGGACATTACACTCACTGCATGATTTGAAACCATTAGGTGAACATGTCTCAATGTGTTCACAGCAAAGCAAATATCTGGTCTCATATTTGTTAGGTAAATCATCTGACGATACATCGTGGCATCAACCGACTCTGATGAAGCAACATTTAATAGCTTCAGGTTCGATGCCATAGGTTTGGTCATGGCCTTGCAGTCCATCATCTTGAACCTCTTTATAATATCTACTGCATACTTCCCTTTTCCACACCTCCATGCCTAGAACGTAGTGCATCATCCCCAAGTCCTTTATCTCGAACTCGCCAGCAAGTCTTCTTCTTGCAAATTTAATGAGTTCCTATTTTTTGTCAGGAACAAGTCATCGACATACATTAGAGGAAATTTCAATTTAAAATGGGCATTCCAAAAATAATATAAATTCCATGTCATCATGTATTATCCAATCAAAATGCTCTAAAATTCAAAAAGGGAGCACCTCTTAAACATTTTTTTAATATCAATTTGGGGATAGGTATCATTAAAAAAACTAATTTTTTGTTCATATTTTCTCCATATCTCCTTGTGTTTTTCCTCAAATTTTGATCAGGAGAGCTCATTGGATGTAGAATTATATTCTGCATCCAACGAGTACCCACTTGGCATACTTTTGATGGGCCTCGCTACCCCAAAAACAAGAAAAACCTGAAAAAACGTGATGATGACATCATCATCACATTTTTTCAGGTATTTCTTGTTTTTGGGGTAACGGTGCCCATTAAAAGTATGGCAAGTGGGTACACGTTGGATGTGGAATTTAATTTTGCATCCAATGAGCTCTTCCGGTCGAAATTTGAGTAAAAACACAGGGAGAATTGTCAAAAATATGAACAAAGAAGTAGTTTTTTCTTTTCTTCCTCCAAAATTAATAAATGTTATTTTATTATTTTAACTATTATTTTATTAATTTTCTTTAGGAGGCCCATTTTGAGTTGAAATTTCCTCTAATGTAACGGGAGCATCACTGGTCTTTCACCTTCAACCTTGAAGCAAATGTTGGAATCCTCTTTACTCTCAGTAAAGCCTAGAGTCATCAGTAATCTGTCCATCCTGTCGTACCATGTCGAACCTCGGGATCTTCTTCAGTCACTCCCTCTGAAGCAGAGCATCATTCTCCCTCTGCCTTTTGTACTTTATGCACTGAACATTCTATACTAGAGTGACACGTAGCTTCCTTTGCTACTAATATTCTATGCATCCATCTAGGGTCACTGGATATCAAGATCCTAAATAGGCTTTCATCTTCAACCTTGTAGCAAAGGTTAAGATATTCATCATACTTGTCATGTATGTGTTATCCCATGGGTGTCTTCTAAGCTCGTACAAGGCCTTCTTTCATTTACACGCATGATTCTTCCTGTCATGTGTATTTCTAGTGGCTGCAAATGTCTCTTCATAGTCTATGCCTCGTGCTACGAATATTGCCTTGTATCCCATGATGTTTCCATTTACTACATGATGGAACTACGAACTTCTCTTTAGGTCTCTATACTGCATCCTAGACATCATTATTCTTGAACTGGTACACTCCTTCCCTTTCTTCTTAGCTACTTCTTGGAAGGTTCTTCATCAATGATGTCACTCAACAGTGTTACATAACTGCACTATGTCTGAGATCTATTCTTTGAAAGTATCGTCATATTATTATTCATCTTGGATTCTTTATTGAACTGTTGTCACTTGTTCTTCAGAACAAGTCTCATCCTTCTTTGCTTGTAGGTGATTATACGCGATCTTTCCTACAAGTCAAATGCATTTGTATGGTTAGAAACATTTCATAAGGCATATTCATAATGGCAAATTCTTATGCATAAATATATGATCATGCAACTATTTTAGCCAATACAACATTCATCCATATCTCACAGAAACTTTCTAGATGCCTTCCATCTCTACCAGGACAACATTGAGATTGTGCACTAACCCAATATGTCAGCAAAGAGGATTCATTCTAGATAAGTAGCAATGGAGAGTTGTATAGCACCATGAGTTACTTACCTATCACATGCATATTAGTAGTATATTGTCATTAATGCAAACATTCTATCATGCATAATACATCAACTGAATATAAACAAATTGCATAACAAAAACAATATCATGAAATGAAAATTGAATACTTATCTTTATTTGTTTCGTGGGTAGACTCCTTCTTGATCCTTCTTCTTCATCATCTTATTCATTCATGACTTCATAATTTCTTATCCAAATGATCATATGGATAAGAGTTTCTTCAAGAGTTGAGTCCTTCGTATTCCTCATTACTTGAGGGATCTTCTTTGGATGGCGAGAGCTTGATCTTCAGTTGCTCCCATCTTCTCTTCTCTTATTATGATTCAAGCTTCTTCTTCTTCCCAAAGTCTGTTGAACGTAATCACTTCCTCGCATGAATGAATCCCATGATCTTGGGAGGCCATTTAAGGTGGCTATCACCACTTCTTCATTCTTCACTTCTTCTTTTACTGTTTCAATTTGTTCTTTGATTTGAGAGACCCTTGGAAAGTATGACTGTATGGTCTCTGCATTCTATATATTCACATTATTCAACTCGTTTCTTAAGGTCATCTTCTGATTAATGTTCTTCCCTTCAAATAGCTTGGTCAAGGAATCAAACATCTCTTTCGATGTCTTTAGGGAAGACATCTGTGATACAAGTTGATTCGTGACTGAATCAACAATGATCTTCTTGGCCTTGAACAAGTTCTTCTTGTGTAAGGATTTTAGCTGGAACCCCTCTACTTCATTTCTTCAGAGAGATCATATACTTCCAGGCTTGGAAGTTTTCAACTTCACCAAGCTTGTCATCAAGCTGATGTGATAGATCACTTTTAAATGAGAACCTCAAATGAAAATAGCAAAAGATTAGATCTTACCATTTTGAGATGTCCGTCCTGGTTCTGGAGTTGGCTAATCTAAGGTTTGTCAGAGAAAGCCTAATTTTAAAAACTTGGAATCTTTCATATATGATTGGATAGAAAGATATATCTCTTCAAGGTGATCTATCCAATGTACTCCTTTTTTGAAAACAGTGGAGGGAAGCTCCTAGAACAGGAAGCCCTAGTTTTCCAATTTCTTCTGCGGAAATGCCTGATATTGTTTCTGAGATATCACTGAAATTAATACTCCTATGTGTCTAAAAATTTGCAAAGAAGTAGCCTCACCTGTCCTTGCTCCAACACCATATGTTTCATCAGAATTGGTTTCACCAATTGGGACTTATGATCATTTTCCCAAGGTGACCTGTTTCAGTACTGTTCAAAACAATGAAGTTGTATGGACTTCCACGTGTCAGTGTTTCATCTTCTGGGTCTGAAACTTGGACCATAGAAATTAAATTCCGTTCCCTTTCTGAAACATCTTCATAAATTTCATTTTCACCTTTGTATCCCGAGATATAGCAATTATCCCCAGGTGTCTTGTTTGGGGATGAATCTTGGGAGAGTCTGGAACCCTAAATTGGAGGAATCATAGCTCCTAGAATATAGTGAATCTAAGGCTGAAGTTTGGATAAAGTGTAAATCAGGATTTTATCTTCGGCCTATGAAATTTTTCGCTCTTGATACTTCTCCAATCCTAAGATATAGAACATGTACCAAAACTTATCAGTTTTAGTATTTTAGGGTTTTTCCAGCTCGGGGTCAAACTAGGGTTTGACTTTCCCAGAGTTTCACCCAACAAAAAATCTCAACCCAGGTCTCTAAACTTTTATTTTGATGAGGAGAGAAATCCTATGCTGGGCTCACTCAAAAATTCCTCTTTTGTAAGAAGCCCTAATTTCCCGCACCAAAAACTGAAAATGTCTGGAATCGAATTCCACTTCGACAGAAAGATGCGCCCTTCAATGGAGAGTCATCCTAACATAATTTTGTTGATGGATTGTGGAGAGAGACCCAAAAAATAAGAATCCCTAGATTCTGCAGCTGCAAAATGTCTTCTTCTCAAGTTAGCTCTGATACCATGTTAGAATTTTATCATTCAAGCTAGCATTATCTTAGGATCTGTAACTGAGAGAATAACATGCACAACAATAAAACACAAGAGACAAAAGACACAAAAAAATTTCCTAGGGGAAACCATAAAGGAGAAAACCCCACAACTTCCTTAGATATAGAATGAGCACCAATGGCAGCAGTAAGACCTAAAAACATAAAAGATGATCTCCACAGCTTGTTCTCTTTCTCACACTTGAGAGAGCTTCTCCTCTCTCACTCATGCACCCCAATGAATGAGTGTGGGTGTGATAAATAGAGAGGCTCACTCTCTATTTATATTCTTTCATTCACTTAATTTCCACTTTAACATTACGGACCCACTTAACAATTACTTACTAGGGCTGACATCTCTAGGAGAGTCTAATAACCCTAGTGCCCCACAACTGTGGGGACTTTTCCCTCCAATCAACAAGGAGGGTTAACCTTGACACAAATGTGGGGACTATTGCCCCAACTTACAATGGAGGGTTAACCTCAATGACTTTACATGACTTGTTTACATTATTGAATCTCCTGATCGGAACATTGGGGCATGACATGACTCAATTGCATTATAGATACTTCCCGGAATAAACATCGGGGTACAATACATAAGATATACAAGTGAATACATTCCGAAGTTACAAATACATCAACAACTTTGAGCTGGATTATGGTGGTCAACAATGTACAGTGATACTTAATATTATGCTAAAAGCTGCAACACCTGTCAAAGGACAGGGAAGCCATCACGACGGGACGAGATTCTGCTAGTACCTCAAATAACACTTCAACCATTTGATAAATGGGTTGTGGATTTTTTGGGACCCATCAATCCTCTAGGGAAACAAATGGGTGCTTGATATATCATCATTGCGACAGACTACTTAACAAGATGGGAATAGGAAACACTGATGAAGGATTGTACAACTATGACATCATCTATGTTCCTATTAAACAATGTAGTTACTCGACTTGGATGTCCCAAGATATTGATGAGCGACCAAGGGGGTCACTTTTTCAATCGGATGATTAGCGCGATGACTAAGTAATTTCAGATACAACACAAGAAGAGTACTCCATATCACCCACAAGTGAATGGAGCAGTTGAAGTATTCAACAAGGTATTGGAACATGAGATAATGAAGATATGCAATGCAAATCACGACGATTGGGATCTGAAAATACCTGCGATATTATGGGCCTACGGGACAACATGTAAATGATTGACGAGACAAATTCCATTCAAGCTCATTTATGGACAAGAAGTGGTTATGTCGATGGAGTACATTGTTCCCAGCCTACGCATAACGACATCGATAGGCATGAGTGACGAAGGAGCGGTTGAAGAAAGGTTGGCACAGATGTTGCAGCTCGAGGAGGATCAATTCATCGCAAGTTTTCACCAGCAAGTAGAGAAGGACCAAAAGTAGGCATGGCACGGCCACCATGTAAAATAAAAGTACTTCCAACACAAAGATATGGTTCTCCTATACGAAAAAAAGTTCACGAAGCACCCATGTAAGCTATAGATGCATTAGTTAGGACCCTATGTTATTCATTTCATCATCGACGGAGGTGCAGTACAATTGCAACAGTTAGATGGAGTATTACTATTGAAACTAGTAAATGGAAGTAGGCTAAAGCCTATCAAGATATCCAGGTGCAGCACTAATGCTAAAAGCAAAAAAAAATATTAAAAAAATGTAAAAGTTTGGAAGGGAAGCATGTCGATAGATAACCAAGGAAAAAAGAAAAGTGAATCGTAGCAAAGTTTGATTCTTGGTGATATTGGAAAAAGTGCGACATGGTCAAATCAGATAATAAATGCAACAATTAAACTAGACAAGTGATGGTGCAAGTGGAAAAGACACACATTTATGGATAAATCAGACCATTATATTTACAAAATCGATGCCAGATTTGGTCAATCTTTGAGAGATTTGGAAATGATGATCAAAATCCTTCGCACGTGAGCATTGGAAGCTATAATAATCGGCCATGACGCATGGTTTGAACCATTGTGTCCATTGAGAAGAAGAATCAGATAAAAGGAAAGTATAGGAGAGCAGTGAAGAGTAAAGGAGAAGAGAAGTAGAATAGTATCCATGGCACAAATGATTTCGAGCACCAGCACACAGGGATCACCGCTACACACTATACCAATCATGGAAGAGCAGCTGAGGTAAGTATTGCAAAGAAATTATAGATTGTACAGATTTCGTCGCAAGCACTTAGACATGGGATGAGGATGTCGATGCCACCTTGAAACAATTCGACTTGATCGACATCGACATTAATGAGCTTTCGATGCATAGGCTGGCACGACTCCAAAATGAAGCGAGCCTTAAAATCAAATACCACGAGGTGATGGTGCATGACCAATTGGTCAAGTATCAAGAGCAAGCAGAGAGTGTGGAAGTTGAGCTTCAATGACTAAAGACGGAGTAGGAAGCAATTTTCAATGAAAGGACCAAGGCTTTTGATGACAAGCAACGATTGGAGAGAGAAATATTGATTGCATGCAAAGAGATTCCAGACATTACTCCAGAAATGTTCGTCTAAGCAAAAGTGTTGTGACTAGGAAAAATAGTCATTGATATGAGGAAAGAGAAAGAGGAGTTGCAAGCATGAGTGGTACCAAGCACACTGCTAGAGCAACTTGCAGAAAGAGGAGGAGTAATTAAGGATACTACGATAGAAATTGTGGAGAGTGAGAAGGTATTACAAAAAATTGTAGAGGATATAACCAAGGGGAATTTGGTGCAAGATGAGAAGCTACACCAACTGGAAGTACAACTGACCAATGCAGAAGCATAATTGTCAGCTCTGTGGGAATATCTCAAAGGGATTCCCCCACTAGCACATGTGACTAGGGAAGTAGAGCTTAAGGAGTTGCAACAATGCATCAATAAGGCACGTACAAGGCACCATAGGAGGTCGACGTAGTTAGATGGACTATAGGGTGCAACAGAGCAAGTGGTGTTATAGCTAATTTTACCACACTTGGTAGATCACATCTTTATGGCCTTCCATGTCCCTCTGCATACTCTTTGGATCCCCTTTACCCATATTATACTTTGATGTTCCAAGAAAGTCCCCAAAAACACATGTTTATATGCATACATGACTTTTAAAGCTATACTCAAGTGTATACGCAGCTTTTGAGCCAAAACCTGTGTACATTGGGAAATGTGCATAAAGCCATTTTTTTTGGGAGTTTTCGTCATATAGTCCCAAATAACTTGACTCTTGTCCTTCCATATGCCTTGAGAACGCTCGAGCTCAACCCTCCATTTCCTATTTGGAGTACTATATATTGAGCCTCTTGAATACATTGAAGGAAGAGAAATTAGAGAGCAAGGAAACTATAGTCCATTGTTGCCTCACTTGTTATGCTTGAGTCTACATCCCTTTGTCCCTTTGGAGCACACAGTGATACTCTTCCCAAGATTTCCTTTTCTTTGTAATCTTGCCATTGTGAGATGGAGGATTGAAGTGGTGGAGGCCCAGGTGGAGGAATCGGTTTCTCGAGTTCAAAGAAGTGCCAGCAGAGGTTATCACTATTGTATCTCTGTTTTTATTAATAGAAATATCCATTTCCTGTCCAATACATGTGAATAAATATGAATATTGTATCCATGGATGTATTTATTTTCTTATACACTATTGATTATATATGACAGAATAGGCCTAACACTGGAATATATAGCATGCTTGTCTTGTTTATTGTTGTTGAGAGCAAATTGTGAATGCAAGTGTGTTGGAAAAGCTCAACGAGGATCTACATCAACCATCCAGAATAAGGTACGATCCATATCCCTTAGTGTTAGATGTCTTTATTACTCTTGCATATTGGAAAGGATTGATTTATGGTGTCATTTAGTGTGTTGTGGTACACCCCAAGCCACAGGAAGTTTCTCTCTGTAACAGAATTGGCAACTCCACTGGGGAGGCTACTTGTTTTTTCTTTGGGGATTGGGTGCACAATGTGCTTGAATTGCTCTTTGTTCTTTGAGTTTCTGTGTCACGTCTTGAAGCAGGTTTACCCTTTAGTGTCTGGTTGAAGTAATTTTGGTCATGGCTTATCATTTTTCCCCTTCTTTCTTCCCGTACACAAGTTTTTGCTTCACAGTCACGTATACACACGGGTTTGTTCTGAATTTTTGCATCTATATGCTGGTTTTCCATGATCAGTCGCGTATGCCTTTGTTTTGAGTTTTATTTGGGTCATTGGGATTTTTTGGGTGAGTTTCGAATGTTGCTGGGTCTTCCTAGACGTTGTTGGTGTCTATATTTGGCCTTTGTTTCTGACTAGAAACCCTTTTTGAATTATTTTTGATTAAATGTTGTTCTTGTCATATTTTTCCTTTTTGTTTTAGGATTAGTGCATTAGATTTATTTATCTTAGTGCCTTGCTTGGCTGATGTTTGTGAGTGGTTGCAGGGTCTGAGAGTTGTAGAGTCTTTTGTTGCTTTTATGTCTCATTTATTTTGAAAAATACAAAAATATTTTATTTTTGGCATGTTTATGCATTTTTTCACTTGCATGGTACTTGCATTAGGCTTTCTTACTGAAGTTATAGTCAGGTTTTCATTTAAGAATGATTGCATTATCATTTGAAGGAAAAACATGCATCTCATGTACTAGTGGCATACCCCGTTTCTCATTTAGACAATATTGCACTTGGAATTGTTTGTTAGGTGTGCCCATTTATTTCATTGCCGAGTCACAATACCATTGGTTGCACGGTCATTTCCCTTTGAGTAATCACAACCATTAAAATCAACGCTTAAATTAAAATGAATTACACATTTTTCTTTGTTAGAGTACATCAAGAAGATTAGGATTTACAGTCTTGGAATAGTTCATTGTGAGTTAATTCTCCAAGACTACTAAACAAAACAAGTAGGTGTCTGTCTAGGTGAGAGAGTGAAATCCTTGGTATAATTAGTGTTCTCAAGAGGATCCTCTTAAACAAGAGTTAAGCACGAGGAAACATACACAATTGTGGTTGGGATATCCCTTGGCCACTTTCTGTGAGCGCTGAAGATATTTCCAGAATCGTATTCATATCTGGGGGATTTTGAGGGACTGGTTGGTGCTTTCGAGCTTCGAGCTTTGATACCCTGCCAATACGGTCGATCCCGCCTGCAACTGTTTGCTTGAGCATTGGTTATATTGGGGTGACCTTAGTTTCCTTACCTAGGTATCGCAGGGGGTACTTACAGAGGTTATTATGTGAGTGTCTTGGCCAGGTAGGGGTTAGACAACACAATCACTTTACGCGTTGAAGATGAGGGCCACTATAATTGGTTACACACCTCCACTTGTAGTGTATGGGAGTCTCAAGACTCTCCTAGGTGAGACATACCTGCTACATTCGGGAGCTCACATATAGATCCCCTTGGTTTGCCTATATTTTGGTTGTAGATTTTCTTAGAAGTGTGCTCTGTGTACGCTAGATTGCTTTAGGGTACATAATTAGGTTGAGTCATAGTGGACCTGGGTGCAGCACTCTATCGTTCTCTTCATTTAGCAGGTCTTTTGACTTCTACATCTCCTCCTCCTTTGTAAGAGAGAATAAGACAGAATGGGCGGACTGATACTCACTTTGATTCACACACAGATCTCACCATGATCCATACATCTTAGATCCCAGAGCATCCCTCTTCTCTGCCTCCTGGGGCGGAGACTATACCTGATAGTTTATATGGGACTCCGAAAGACCCCAATCATTTTGAGGTTGGGGCATCACATAATGTACTATCACAATTTCCAGATTACATAAACTCAGACCGTCGATATTTTTCACATATTCCGAGCGGTGACACTCATTCGACACCCTCTAGCACTGACCCATTTAGATATGGCATGCCAGAACTTCTTAAGACCAATCCGTCACCCAATTCTAGATATGGTGTTGACCCTAGTGCTACGTCTAGGGGAATTTCCATTCCTTTCCAAGTAGATAGGTTTGGTAGTAGTCATATTGCACCTTCTACTCCTGCAGTGGGAGGGTCCTCACACACGCAAACTAGACCTAGTACTAGTATTCTTGTTTGTGGAAGTAACCCTAAATATGTGAATATTTGGAACACAAGTTATATCGCGTCCCATGTTCCATCATCTTTAGTACCCGTTCCTTCATAAGCGTTTTTAACAACACATCCTCCCCCTAACTAGCATGGTCCTTCGGGTTGGATTACTACCGCTAGACATGTTGTTCCTACGTCTGCTCACACTGTAGTGTCACAAGGATATGTGCCTCCTTATGTGTCAACAACATATGTATGACCTTATATACCACCTTATACACCACCTTATGGGTTCGGGACTCAACCTTCTTATCAGTCTTACAACTATGGCTTTGTAGCACCCAGTCTCAAGGTATCCCAAATTAAAATGTTCCCATACACCCTTTGATGGGTCAAACAGGAGGAGGCTACTATCCCACTAGCCAAGGCCATGGTGTTTACAACAATCAGATGATATGTGAACCAGTCTTATCAGGGAGCATGGAACTAGATTGCTCAACTTAGGCTCCCTTTACTAGTGACATTAAATTTGCTTGACTTATTGAGATTGACTAATGATCTAGTGTCTCATGATCTGATATGGATGATTGTCCCTTCCAAGATTCCTTCGAACATTCCAAAATTTGAAGGTAAGACTGGTGAGGACCCTAGTGAGTACATTATGACTTTCCACCTATGGTGATCTTTGAATTCATTGAATCATAATTCTGTTTGTTTAAGACTATTTCAACACACTTTCACTGGTCCTACGGTGAAGTGGTATATAGAGTTTCCTAGGGGCACATTTAGGACCTTTAATGACTTAGCCATGAACTTTCTCAATCAATTTCAGCTACCCGTTCGTTACAATGCTAGTACTGAACTCTTGTCAACATTTTGGTAGGATAAAGCCACCCATATATCATATCATATTCAAGAGTGGTGTAGTTGAAAGCAGTTGATTAAGGATACATTTCACCGGAGTTTTTTTCTAAGTGGTTCCTCAAATCATTATTTCCCTATATAGCGAAGTATGTTTCCACATCTGGAGTGACGAATGAGGAACAAGCTATCTTTTGAGCTCAAAAATTAGACTTGATTTATGCTCAATCTAGGATTTTGTATGAGATTATTTCAAATGCACCGCGATCCAATTTCGATTCGAAGTCCAAACCTGGGCCACATGGCGATGGCATTGTTGGATCTATAAGTGTTAAACCCTTACAGTTGGTTACAAATCAAATGAATAAGTTTTCTATTAACCAGCCTACGTCGAGTCAAGATACAGCTTCATCTCATCCCACTCAAACAGTGGATGTACTTTTCATGCAATTGTCGAACCAGAAGGGTAACCAACAACTTGGACGGAATAAGAAGAAAGGTAGAAACAACCAAAAGGGTGGGAATAGGAACGGAAATGCTAATGTTGAAAAGAACGATAGCAATGCTAGGGGGCCAAGAAGTATAAACGTAAGGTTAATTTCCCATGAAATATTTACGGGGAAGATCACCTCACTCACTTGTGCCCTCGTATCGAAGATGCCTAGAAGTTCATCGCACAGAGCCTAGATGTGTTGACGAATACTTTACTGCAAAGCCACAATATGAATTCAAGGACCATGCACCCTAGAAGTGCTTCTGGTGGGCGTAAAAACACGTCGAACACCATAAGTGGCCATGGTTGCATCAACATGTTGTCTTCCAAAAATGTTGTGACGCAAGCTAAGGATTATGATACGTCGCAACCTAACCTAGGAAAAGAACCTGCTCTACTTGAGATCCCTTTGTGTATTGATAAACCTATTGATAAGCCTGAAGCTCCACCTTACATTCCTATGGGAGTCTTAAAGAATTTGGGGCACAATCCTAATGCCAGATCCACCCAGAACTATTCCATTTTCGGGGATTTGGGCTAGACTCCTTGTGCGATGTTTGCTTTAGAATTTCTTCAAACTTACCCCTCACAGAGGAAGGCCTTGATGTATTCTCTTGGAGTGGTTGATGGGAATCCTTCCACAATGATTAAATTTGAAACACATGGAGTCCAGCCTCGTTTTCCTTACTATGTGTCTCTTTTAGTGCATGTAGTGTGTATGAACAACACCATCAAGTGCACAGTGATTAATGAAGGCGTTGCAAATTCCATGATGTCTTTAGCATGTTGGAAAGGCTTAGGTTCTCCTACGTTGTCAAAATATGGAACCATGTTGACTACTTTTGATGGAAGATATTTTCGGCTGCATGGTATACTTCCTTCCCTTAAGGTCCAATTGTGGGGGAAGACCATAGCTATCGAGGTTGAGGTGGTTGATGCACCCCTCGATGACAATATTTTACTGGGATGTAACTGGATTTATAATATGCAAGCGGTCACATCGTCTCTCTTTTGGTTTGTTTGCTTTCCTTTGGATGGGAGGACTGTTATGATCGATTAGAGATATTTTGATAATTCCGATACGAAATCATCGTCGGGAGCTACTATCCCGGTCATTGATCATTCTCAGCTGATAACTGAGAATGTTGGGGTGGGAATGTATCCTTCATTAATGGGAACTTTCGATTGTACCGCTTCGGTTCTTATGATAGGTTCTAGTCTTGGTAGAGCTTCGTCATCGTTGAGTTCAATTATTTTTTGGAATTCACATCTAGGGGATCCTTGGACTCTCCCTTCTCTGAGTACATCAAGTGAAGACTCTCAACCTGCCAAGACGGACATGTCATTGTCTACAGCATTGGTGGCTTATCAAGCTAATCTTGGTCCTGTTGTAGATCCTATTCCTTCCTCTTTATGGACGGAAGAGGAGGACCCTTAGTCACTGCCTGGTTGGACAGTTGCGTCATCTCACTCACATGACTGCTTCAATGACATTTTTCCAATAGATGAAGCTATTCTCGAAGCTATCTCTGGTTTAGAACAACCTTAGGGAGAGTTGCATCATAGATCTTACTTTCTTCCTAAGCTTGATTTCTTAGAGTGTGATGACTATAGGGTGATTCTGAGCGAGAAATTTAGTAGGACCATGGTCCCATTAGGCGCTCCTAGTAAGTATGCCGAAGGGAACATGGCCAACTTGTCACCTACTATACCTATCAACATTTCTCAAACTCTTGGAAATATTGAGAATGTGTACATTGGGGCAGATTGTTACCCCGATGAGGTTGAAGCATACACCAAGCTCTTTAAAGAATTTCGAGATGTTTTCGCTTGGTCGTATGAGGAGATGTCGGGATTTGACCCTTGCATTGTTGAACATGAAATTTAAACCTATCCAAATGCTAAACTTGTTCAACAACATTTGTGTGCGATGAATCCTAGGAAAGCACCCGGTATTAAGGCTGAGATAGAGAAGTTGCTTAAGGTTGAATTCATCTATCCCATTCCCATGACTGAATGAGTGTCAAATCTTGTTTCGGTTGACAAGAAGCAGGGAATGATTCGTTTATGCACTAATTTCAAAGACTTGAACCGAGCTTGTTGTAAGGATAACTTCCCCACACCATTTATTGATCATATTTTGGATGAGTGTGCGAGGAGCGAGGTGTTCTCGTTTATGGAAAAATTTTCAGGATATAATCAGATCTAGATTAAACCTGAGGATCAACATAAAACTAATTTCATTTTTCCTTGGGGTACGTTTTCATATCAGAAGATTCCTTTCGGCCTTAAAAACGCCGAAAATAATTTTTCAACGGGATATGACCTTCGCTTTCACAACCTTAAGTGATTGATTGAAGTGTATCTTGATGATTTAGCTGCTCACTCTTGTTTGAGGGTGGATCATTCGGACCATCTATGCTTGATTTTTGAAATATTTCGTCGATATCAAATTCGATTAAATCCTCATAAGTGCATCTTTTACGTGAGAGTAGGTCACTTACTAGGGTTCATCGTTTCCAAGGAGGGCATTAGAGTCGACCCTTTAAAATTTGAGGCAATACTTCAATTGTATCCCCCAAGTAATATTAGACATATTCAAAGTTTGCAAGGGATGGTGAACTTATCACAAAGATTCATGGTCAATTTTGCAAATTTGACTAAGGGTTTCATGCGTTTATTGAATAAAGACACATGCGTATCGTCATGGGGTTGATTCCATTTTGCGTCGATGTTTAACCCATGAAGAGGTTGAGTATGTGCTGAATGATTTCCACAGAGGGGCATGTGGTGGTCATTTATCTGGGCTTTCTGGTGCTCAAAATATTTTGAGAGCAGGGTTTTTTTGGCCATCGATCTTTAAGGATTGCATTAATGTGGTCAAGCGGTGCCACCCTTGCCAGTTGTTTGCATGGAACATGCACTTGCATCCGTCCCCTTTACATCTGATTATCATCGCCAGTCCCTTCACTAAGTAGGGGGTTGATTTTATGGATTGCAACCTAGATTCGGCTAGGGGGGATCATCATATCATAGTGACCGTTGATTATTTCATGAAATGGATAGAGACCATGCCCACTATCAAAGCCGACAATGAGACAACCATGCATTTCATATTCAATCAGATTATCACCCAGTTCGGTATCCCGAAGGAGCTTGTCACTGACCATGGAAGGCACTTTCAAAATAAGATGATGGCTGAGTTGTCTTTCAAGTTAGGGTATACGCAAGAGCATTCCTCTTCTTACTATCCTCAAGAAAATGGATAGGTTGAAGCGGTGAATAAGTCACTTAAGTCCATTCTCCAACGAACCATCACACAAAGCAAGACAAATTGGAATATCATGTTATATCCTGATTTGTGGGCTTATCAAACTACGGTTAAGACTGCCACCGGTTTTTCCCCATATCAGTTGGTGCATGGGGTGGAGTCCATTTTACCTATTGAATTTGAAATCCCCTCTTTGAAGCTAGCCATGTAACTTTTACTAGAGACTTCTGCGTTAGAGGAACGTCTGGTTCGCTTGGAGCAACGTTGAGATACTTTAGTGGCTCTTGAAATTAATAAGCATAGCATTAAAGCCCAGTATGATAAGTCTTTCTGTCCCCAAAATTTTAGTGAAGGTCACTTGGTCCTCTTGTATGACCAAGCTAGTGAGCCATCAGGGGCAGGAAATTTTAAACCTATGTGGCATGGGCCTTACGTGGTCAAGCGAGTATTAGAGAAAGGTGCTTATGAGCTAGTGGATTATGAAGGGACAGCCTTGGCAGAGCCTAGAAATGGGCTCTATATCAAAAAATATTATGCATAAACCTCAGCCAGGGCTGATACTTTGTATATTATTGTACAATTGTATAGTTTAGTTTTGATTCCCTTGTGGTGATCGAGTTGGTTGACTTGCTTCTGTTTGTTGTGGCAGATGTCGACAAATTCTTCGGTATATGTAGGATTTGCTGACGGTGCCAGCCGCCACACGCAAAACTCAGCTTTGACTTCTTGGGTGACTTATACTCCTACGGATCAGGTGTTGTCTTCAGGAGGTGTATGTCTACGACCTTCATTGAACAATATTTTTGAATATAGTGTCGTGATTGAGTTATTATGTGATTCTATCTCTAATGGTATTTGGTCTCTTGAGGTACGTCTTGACTCATAGTTAGTGTTATTACAGTTAAATGGCATGTATCGTGTTATAGATCCAACTTTATTACGAATATTCTTGAGAGTAAAGTTGTTAGAACGAAAATTTGAGAACATTACATACATTCACATTCCAAGAAATTATAATCAAGTTGTTGATTCATATGCAAATTACGTACTAGATTGGCATTTGATACACAGACATTAAAGCATTCACAACACATTTACACATGTAAATATAAATATACAATCATCATAAGAATTTTGCATTAAAATATAGTCCAAAAAGTGGTGTCATAATACAAAAATGGGGCTTCCTAGCCACCAAAATATACTACACTGTCAATACAACAAAAATTACATCTAGGCCTCTAATCTTGTGGAGCAGGGTGTTGATCATGATAGCACACGACATCTCTAGCTAGTCGTCAAAATAAGCGAACCCATGTGCGTGGTAAACTAACCACCTGTCGCTACATAGCCTTAGGAAAGTCCTCGACTTGTGCCATGGGCACTCTGTGTGTCAGCCGAACGAAGTTCGTATGGATGTTTTGGAGTGTATACTCCACATCCACACCTATGATGTCATCACCCCTCTCGCTTTGATTATGTCGAGGGAAACTGTCTGGCTGTATAGGTCCAACATCTGCGTATATATGACCAGTATCAATATATGTCATCACACAAAAAACATGTCTTTTTTATTTCACTATATAAAAAAACACAAAAAAAATTAATAATTCAAAAACAAGATAGACTCGGGATTGTTCCCTATGTCTCTGTATGTATATCTAGGTGGAATGGGCATGTCAGGGTCACCACGTAATTCTATCCCCTAATAGGGGTAGTCGTTTATGGCTATGATCTTCCTGCGTCACCAAAGGAAGAATTCTGCTAGGTAGGGGTTGGCCACTCATCCCCCTCCTAGTCTCTGCATCACATTCACCTAGCATAGCTAAGATGGATCCCAAGCACCCTGAGGAGTGATCTCCACTCTTGGGCTTAGCCCCGGTATGCGCTCAAAGAAAAAGGTACTCAAGATGCTTACAAAGCCAAATTTTCTCACTCTTCCCATCTTGTAGTCTGTCAATTGTTGTTTCATGTTGCCCAGCAGTGAGGTACTCCAATAATAAATGGTGGGCCTCATGCATTCCACCATGTAGAACATCAATGGTCTATATTCTTGATGAAGGGATGCAAATCCTGCAATCCTACCAAGTACCAGTAGTATGGCCTTCATCCCTAGGTTTTGGATCGATTTCATTGGGATCTGACTCCCAACCTTTTCTGTATTAGGGAGGTAGTAAACTGCAATATATTCCTCTAATATGAGGCCACCTCCTAACCCATGAGCTCGTAGGTTGACTACTTCCCCTTTGCGATATATTCTAGTAATGAAGTATATATCCTCAACCTCAAGGTTGAGTGACAACCCGTCCATACGGAATGCTTCCGTATCAGGATCCCAATAGTCTACCAGCATTTGGATTAGTCTTGGCTTAGCTCTCAAGCTACCAAGACACCAAAATTTCTACAAACCACAAGACCTCAAATCTTGTTGGGCCATTAAATTACCTTGCACAGCCCTGTCAACGTCTTCATGCTCACATTCATGCCACTCAATAACCATCCTGCACACAAAAATTAGAGTTTCATTAGTCTTTGCCTTGAAAATGGATAAACACGACCTTATACATGATTGTTTTGCAAATAGCTGCGTACATACACATAAATCGAAGGATTTTTTGCGTATGTCAAGCCCTATATGCGGAAATCACCTGATTTTCCACATGGGTCAAAATCGCCATTTTTGGGATGTCATAAAAATAAAAATTGACCATGAAAAATTAAAATAAAGGCATTGAAATCAAAGAGGGTGGCATGAGGATTTACCTGATCCAAACGGTTTGTGATTTCGTGGATTGTAGCTCTTAGAATTAGCTTCTCAAGTTTTTGGTTCAAAAACACTATGTGGGGTAAAATTCCAAATGGTATGAAAAAATATTTTTTTCACTATTTTATAGAAACAAATTTGAAATTTTTAACCACTTTTCTATAGTTTGGACCGTTCTTGACTATTTTGGACCGTTTGGCCTAATTTTGTTGTGTAGGGACCTCATTTGAGCAAATTTTGACCGATATTTTGACATGTTCATGCCTATCATTGGTATAATGTCGAATTGGCATATAGGTTAGGATTTCACAACCGCTTGCATTTATGCATTACCTTATGACCGTTTCATCTTGCATTAGGTACAAACCCACTTCGTGATGTCACGAAACCTTCATACTACTACTAGAAGTGAAATTATGTGAGTGGTAGAGCTTTTCTATACATGGGTGCCCTAGTTAGATCATGTTTTGCATTTGGTGCCCATGCATAGATTTATCCTTTAGGTTTGGGGAGTCCCTTTTAGTCCCGCCATGTCCTTGAGCAAGAGCTTCATACTCCTCTTCAAATTTATGTTTTCCATTCCCCACAGGGACTCCCTTGTATATCAAGTTGTAATTGCATTTCATGAGTTTTGCTTGCTTTATTGAGATTTATGCCGGCTCCTTGCTTCACAGTTATAAGTCATGTAGCCTGAGCTTGTCTCAATCCTAGCCAAGCAGAGCCTTTTTCTTATCCTTTGCAGCTTGATCACCCCTTATCAGGAGGAGACATTCCCCAGAGTGTCATTATCCTGCACATTCTTCCTTGCATTGAGCATAGGTATGTTCCATTGCTTGAAACTCGTTTGCTTTCCTGTGACACTTGTCTCCTCCTAGTTGTATACTATAAAGCACTTTTATTCTTTTTCAAGATTTTCAACATCTGAAAAAAGTCCAAAAAATTAAAAAACATAAAAATATGGACATGAAATGATATTATCTTTGGCAACTGTCGAGCCATGTCACCTTCGAGCATAGCACTGTATATCACATCCATTGGTTGGGTTGTTAGTATGACTTTAGGAGCTGTACTCGTTACTATGAGTTTTTCTCCACCGACTGGTTATGCTTCCAGTCCCTATGGAGCCTCTGTTGATGCATCTTGTGTCACAAAGATGTCCCAATTTGCATATCGAGTATATGCTTCCTACCTTCAGTCACCATTTTCTTTATGCTCTTGTTCGAAGGAAGTTTAAGCCTGAGTCGACCATTCCTTAGTTATCTTGACTTTGCATGTCAACCATTCCCGGTATTGGTTTGTGCACATCTTGTTCGTTTGAGTTCTTCCACATTATCCAACATTACTGAGTACCTCGTGTTGGTTGATGGGGGATGCCTTAATGCCCTCCTTCTAGCGGATTCCATTTCATCAACTTCAGATCATTTATTCTGGAATAAGAGTCTAGAGTCAATTTAAGTGCCTTGAGACTTACAGTCATCAGTGGTAAGTTCTCTCGCCATTGATAGTGTTAGGAATACATCAATTCCCCTTGATCAATGGATTCTTTCAAGTGTTTGACCTCAACACATCTATTCATGCTTCTTAGATTGCACTTTGTACCTTGATTCCCATTATCATTATTGGTGGGATATCTCGCATTTGTTAATGCTATAAATCAATGACCGGTAATCAGACAATGGACAATCATGTTTGACCTTGCCACCTTTATTCACATGATAGGACATGTACTCGTATCAGTTTGCATAGAAGACCTTCGATATTGGTGGCATTCCATATATGCTACCTCCTTGAACATGCCAGTATTCATTAGATGTCAGCTCTCGTGACCAGATTCCATTGTATACCAGATATATTCATCCATTATGGAGATCTTGATTCATTGTATATTGTACCTAGAAATGACCACACGTGACATTTGTATATCTTTACTATTCATGTCCATTGTACTCTTATGTATCTGGGACTGCTATATGTATATTTGCAGTCATATGCAAAGATTGATCATTGTATTGTACTGATGAGTGGCTGGTTCTTCCACCTGGGTCTTCACTACTCCACTTCTGGGATGGATATAATGTATTTCGGCCATCATGTTACCCCTCTGACCTCACACATTAGGGGGAACCTGTTATATATGATTTTACCACACTTAGTAGATCACATATTTATGGACTTCCATGTCCCTCTGCAGACTCTTTGGACCCCCTTTTCCCATATCATACTCTGATGTTCCAAGAAAGTCCCCAAAAACACCTGTTTGTGTGTATATGCGACTTTTAAAGGTATATCCATGTGTATACGCAACATTTGAGGCAAAACCTGCATACATCGGGAAATGTGCATAAAGCCAAAAAAAATCGAGTTTTCCTCATAGAGTCCCAAATAACTTGACTCTTGGAATTCCATATGCCTTGATAACACTCAAACTCAACCCTCCATTGCCTATTTGGAGTACTATATATTGAGCCTCTTGGATACATTGAAGGAAGAGGAATTAGAGAGCAAGGAAACTATAGTTCATTATTGCCTCACTTGTTATACTTGAGTCTACATCCCTTTGTCCCTTTGGAGCACACAGTGTTGCTCTTCCCAAGCTTGCATTTGCTTTGTAAGCTTGCCATTGTGAGATGGAGGATTTAAGTGGTGGAGGCCCAGGTGGAGGACTCTATTTCTTGGGTTCGAAGAAGTGCCGGTAGAGGTTGTCACTATTATATCTCTATTTTTATTAATAGAAATATATTTTTCTGTCCAATGCATGTACATAAATATGAATATTGTATCCATGGATGTATTTATTTTCTTATACATGATTGATTATATATGCTAGAGTAGGCCTAACACTGGAATATATAGCATGCTTGTCTTGTTTGTTGTTGTTGAGAGCAGATTGTGAATGCAAGCGTGTTGGAAAATATCAACGAGGATCTACATCAACTGTCTAGAATAAGGTGCAATTCATATCCCTTAGTGTTATATGTCTTTATTGCTCTTGCATATTGGAAAGGATTGATTTCTAGTGTCATTCAGTCTGTTGTGGTACACCCCAAGCCATAGGAAGTTTCTCTCCATAACAACTGGTGCTCAAAGCGATGGAAGAGATCACAAAGATGAAGGAGGACTTAACCATAGTACATCAGATGAACGAGGAACACCCAATGGATCAAGAAGTGGATCAGTGCAAAACAATCAAAGCGAAGGTCAAAGCAATCATCAATGAAGTAAAAACTGTATACAATGAATTCAAGAAAAAGTTGGATACACTAGTAATTTCCAGCTCACATGGCTCAAGGACAAGCCACAAGTTTGTGTTGGGGGCCTATTGACAAGGGGATAGGATGCGCAAGGTGCGCTTCTGCCATCAACAAGGAAGACATCGATTGGAGAAATAGTCAATTGCGCAGAAGAATATACCGACAAGTGTGGTCATTATGGTTGAGTTAGTTAGGAAGTTTTGATCAAAGTTAGTTAGAAATTCGGCTATGTGGACCATTTTGTAATAATTCAAGCCTATAAGTAGAATTAGGAGTAGATTCATTGGAGGAGGTGTGTGGATTAGAATAAAAAGAGACATATTAGAGACTTGGATATGCTTGATAGATCATGTGATCGGTTATGTTGTAAGTGAGTCGATCTGTGGATGAATATATTTTTTGGTCTGAGGCTATTCTACCAAGGAATACTTATCTTTTGCAATGGTTTTGCAGAACTATTATAAGGATGACGTTGATGATGAAATTCTTGTTCTTGTATGTCTGTGAAACTTATGAACTCGACGATGGTACAATTTATGGATTTACATGCTTGAATTTGAATGCTGCAAAGTATTGCAGGGTTCATTGAGTTAATACATGTTGATGTCTTATTTAATGAAATTCTAAGTTAAATGGATCTGAATCATGTTACTTCTATGTTTGTGTCTATCTAAATATGAAGGGAATACCATGAGATGTCCAAAACCATAGGCCCATAAATCACCCACTATTTAGCAAGTCATGACTATGAAATTAGAACATTTTACAAGGCATTTTTTCCTAAATTTTCGTTACGGGGTGTTTCCCCCTTGGAACCCCCTAACGACTATAGTGGCGGGGGAAGCCCCTGCACACCCCCCTTTCAGGTGTTGGGATCCAAACACGATTGGAATAATAACATCTCTAAATCAGGAAAATCAGGCTCAACAACCAATAATTGAGGATTCTTATTATGGTCATATTTCGTCTTCATCTTGGAAATAACGTGTATCAACAAATATTTGACATCAATGAAACAAATATTTCATTTCCTTTGACATCAATGACAACAATATTTTCAACATGAAATTATGATGGTCATCCTCTAAATCTGCAAGTATAAACCTAGATAAAATCACGACTAGATCCAACTCAATAGAGTGTGTCAATATGACAACTCAAATAGACTTGTAGACAACATAGTATTTCTCAAACCACTAACTTTGATAAATGTTGGAGAAAATTAGGATATTAGACATAACATAAATCAACAACGTTAAGTAATTCCAAGAAAAGGTGGTGTCTAAATGCATCATTTTAACATTTAAGCATAGAATGACAATACATCAAAATGCATTTTTTGTTTCTCACATCTTATCTCATTTCAGTCCTCAGACACCACACAAATGTGATCATTATTTTATAGCTCCAAGATGTAACCAACTCCCTTGAAGTGAGTAAAATTGTGTCCACATACTTGGGTCACTGCATATATGGTTTCCTTGAAATCTTTGCAATAGTTGACTATCCATTTCCAATGGCTTGATTGGTCGATTGGTTAGTCAGCTCGTTCATTGGTCGATCAATCCAACTAGTCAAGAGCCTAGTCGATCCATTAGTCAACCATTCAGTTCACCCATTAGATGACTCTTCTTGTTGAACTACCCCAATTAATTTTTTGTCTCCAAAAGATCCAAAGATGTGATGAACCAACAAAATCTATTGTTCCAACACTTCTAAAAAACTTGGGGAAAGATAATACTAATAATCTTATTGATTGGTGGTAGAATATAGGAATCTCTAGAATTTCTTCATGCGTTCATACATTTCTACTTGTCAACATCTCTCTATCATATACCAAAATGAGTGGATCCACATTCTGGATCATTTGTCTCTAGAACAAATTGGAAAAATGTGATTCTAAAACATCTATACAAACAACCAACGTGAATAAATTTATGACCACATCACATTACATAATTAATGGCTAGAACAAATACTACTAATAAGGGTTGCAAGAACTTACTAGTTTATTTAGTGATTGATTGTCATCTTTTTTACTAATAAATGTAGTCACTGTTATTACAAGTCATAACCCACTTTACCACCTAAAAAATTAAACCCACATGAATCATCAATAACTTAAGGTATAACCATATTACCTTGTCATAAGTCTTGGATAAATCAACCTTTATAAATATTTCTTTCAGTTTCTTTACTTTTGTGGGATGGAAAGTTTCCTGAGCAACCCTCACTGCTTCATGTGTTTGTCTACTAGATAGAAATACAAGCTATTATAGTGACATGCGTTTAGTAAACACTTCCTTTAGTCTTCTATAAATAGTCTTTGCTATGATTTTGTAAATACTATTGCATAAGTATATAGTTTTGTAGTCCTCAAAATAATGTGTATCATCCTTCCTAGTAATAAGGGAAATACAAGTAGTGTTAAATAAAACCAATGATTTCTTCAATATCTTAGACTCTTCCAATACCCTTAAGAGGCCCTCCCCAATTGTTCATAAAGACCCATAAATAATTCCACTCTCCAACAATTTGGCCTTGGACTTTTGTTTTTTTTGAATGATTGAAGATCTACTTCCAATTCCTCCATGGTCACTTGTTCCCCCAAAGAATCATTCTCATCCTTAGATACAAACCTAGGAAAGATTGTAGATATTCTTACCAACTCTGTAATTGAGGCACTTGAATCCTCATTAACTATTTTCTTGGAGCAGTCCACACCAACTAATGAGACATCCTTTAAACTTTTCACGTCCTCCCTTTATTGATATTTTACCTTCAATATAGTATTTTCACTTCTTATATGATTAGCATAATGATGAAAGAACTTTGTTTTCTCATCCCCCTTTTCTAACGACAATCCTATACTTTTTAACCACTACATAATTTCCCTTTCATATAGTAGAAACCTCTTCTTCATTTCTAGTTTTATATTTTTGGATTTATGATCATCATAAGCATAACTAACCAAATTTCATGTAGAAACTTCTCCCAATAGTTTATGTGTATCCTTAATAGTATACTCATCCTTAATTCTCTTGTCAAAGACCAATTTTACAATAGCAATTTTTTTTTTAATTTTCCTCAAATTGTAAGGTTGTAGAGGCTCTAGTGCCATTGTCAAAAGGGACCCATTTCTTCTTTACCAAATTTAAGAATTCTTCATTTTCTAACCAGGATGAGTTAAATTTAAAGGAATTTCTTTTTTCATCCCCAACCCATTCAAAAATATGAATACATGAAAATGATTTGACTCCCCTTCAAATCCAACCCCTTGCCTCACTCTAAGATTCCCCTTGAATAAGGTTTTTGATACAAGAAAGCCATCAATTTTTTTTCTATTCCCTAATGGCCAACTCTCTTATTTCTCCATGATGACCTATTCTTTATAAGGTTTATGTCAATGAGTCAACTTCTGTTCAACTTGTATACAAAATAATCTATGAGAGAATCCACTTAATCCTTTTCTCCCTAAATATCTAACACTCCCATGGTAAAGTTTAAATCCCCTCCCACAATAACATTTAGATGGTTCAAAAAATTTAGACTAAAGAACTTGTTCCAATACACAACCCTTTCTTTATAAAATCCACAAACATTGAGAACTATATTTTCCATGCCCAACTCCATAACTAATAGGTTATTTCCTATACCCGAAGCAACAACTCAAGAGTTAGTGTAGTTTTTTTTTTCTTCCACCCCAAGGTCATCCCTCTTGATCTCCCTTTAGCATCATGATAAAAAAAATCCCAATAATACATAATCTTCTTAAATTCTTTTACTATATTATATCCTTTACTCGTAGATTCTTGAATGAACAATAAACCGAGATAGTGATTTTCTACCAATCTCTTAATGGCTAGTTAAACATAATTAATCATTAAGCAATGACACACGACACATCAACACAATACACATAAATTACACTACAAACCCCTCTCCTAGGGAAAATAAACAAACCAGTGACCTTTCCCACTCATATATTGATCAATACTCATCAATAATATTTACAACCGTGATTTACTAGACCACAAATCACACTTCATTACATCCTGCTATTTGCATAGCCTTTACATTTTATTTATAGACGCAATACAACCCATTTCTAATTAATGTAAATGTATAACTTCCTAACCACTTTTAGTTATTCTTTTACAGTCAACTTGATTGGGTCAATCTTGGTCGATCACCAGTTAAGCTTATGGTTGTTCTGTTAACTTCCCATCGACGAGTTATTTTCCTTCTCCCAAAAAATAATTTAGGTCAACTAGTTGACCATACTTCCACCCTCTATCAAAAACCATCTCCAGATGACTTATATGAGTTGATTATCGACTTTATTTGTCAATTTACATTTAAAGAATATAACATTCCCAACAATCTCCCACTTATTGTCTTCTTTGCATAAACGAGACATTTAGAACTTTAGTTCACTTAAGTAGGGATGTCAAACCCATTGGTTCCCTAACCCAAGAAAAATTCTTGGGACTTGTTTAGTCAGTAATTTGTTTCTTCAATTTTGGCTTTGTTTCTTCAATTTTGGTTTGATTTTCATTTTATTTGAAGTAACTCTTTTGTTTTAAGTTTGATTATTTGCTTCCTTTAGGAAAAATTTTGGTTGTTAAGTAAATTTTTGAATTTAGCTTTTATATTTTTGTTTTATTTTTTATCCTTTACATTTTGGTGGGGTTTTTAAAGGTCATTATATCAAGAATGGATTCAAAAATTATTATTTTGAGCATAGTAATGCATGATCACTACTCAAGCAGCTTTTAAACTCTATGCAAAATGCCTAAAAGTTGTAAGTCAGTGATAAAACAGAGTGAAAATTATTCTTGTAGCGCTGGAGCTCGAAATTTACAAAGACGCGCTACAAGAATATCGCAACCCTCATTTCTTCCGATTTTCTAGCAAAAATTTGGCATTTTCTTGAATGATGAGTGACTAATCACGTATTGGGAAGTGTTTACTACGTGTTGATTCAGGAATTATCATAAAAATAGGTGGTTCTATGTCGTGAGGGAATCGTGGTCATTGTGAGCTCAAAGGCAATTGATTTTGACAGGTAGCAGCGTGGTTTGATGTTTAATGTGAGATGAGTTGTCATTTGCATGCACATTCAAAGACGAAGGACTTAGTGGAGTAACCATAATCACTACAAAACCGGATATGCCCGCTGGGAAACAGAGTGAGGTTTTATGGAGTCACGGGAAATTAGGGATTCATGATTGTGCTGTCTGCAGTCAAATTGAATCCTGAAGGACACCTGTACATTCGAGGTGAACAACTTAACCACTCAGGTCATGATTTTAAACCACTGCAGTCGATCAATTAAAAGGTATTCCACGATAAGCCAATATAGCTGAAAATTTGGGGGTTTTTCGCTGGGGTTCGTTTTAGCAAAATTGATCAAGGGAAAGGTTAAATTGTGATGTTAAATGAAATTTCATCCAAAGAAATAGCTGCCTGAGACATGTTGAAATGTTCTGTTAAGTGGAGGATTGAAATTTAGCTTTATATTGGACTATGCATTTGTTGAAGTTTACAAGAGGCAGGGTTGAAATACAATGTATGTTATGATGATCCAAATTTAATACTGCTGCTGGTGCAACATGAGATGAAGGAAAGGAACATTTCAGACAATATGAAAACCTATATAACCTAAAGACCTAATTTTTCTAGGTTTTGAAGTTCACTGTTTTTGAAAGCCAAAAGAAGCTTCGAGAAGTTAAAGGCTTGAGAGTTGATGAAAGCTTATTATCATTTTGACACTAAGATTTCTGAGAGTTGACAATGGATTAAGTTTAAGGTGGTTTATCCTTTATATACCTTCTCATCTAACCTATAAACAATCTGCGTTTAGTCTAAAGGTTGACAGTTGTGATTCTTCATGTAATACTCTTTTTATGCAGAGATGGTTTATACATGATTCTAGCAGGTTATGAGTACTAATACACAGGTTTATTCTACATGCTGGAGATGAACAGCCAATAGAACAATTAAATTGCATGATAGTCACCAGTTGCAGTGAAGAGTTTGGAAGATTTCAAATGACCTAAGTCTCTTATGCTTATGATAAACCTAATCTTTATTAGGAAAACAAAAAGAACAGTCAGAGAGGATTAAGAAAAGCTGTCAGGAAAACCTAAGAAGATTTGCATAAAAAAGGGCAACTACGAAGTCACCTGCTGAATCCTAAAACCTATACAGTTTCATCCTCTGAAGGAAAATGGGCAAGAGTGGTAAAATTAACAGAGCTGAACCTACTGATGTAGGTTGGATCGAAAAACTTCCTGGATGTGTTGAACTATTCCAACAGGCTAGTTGGCTTGAATTCTTTAAAAGAATAAATGGGTATAATGCTGAAGTTTCTTGTAAGTTTACACAGTGTTTTAAAGATGACATGGTGACCTTTGATACTCTTAAGTTCAGGCTGACAGTAGAACTGATTGCAGAAGCCACAGGGGTTAAAAATGAAGGTGAGTTATGGTTTAAGAAATTGCCTTTTACCTTTGATCCTCAGAGATACCTATTACCAAATGTTACTCCTGACTGGAATAAAGGCATTATTATTCAAAATTTTAGAAAGGAATGGGTTGAACCAATCAGAATTTTGCAGAGTTATATTACTTGCGAGGGCAGGTATGCTTATGTGTTTAAGTATCACTTCAGGTTTTGGCAACATATGGTGGGACAGTCCAAGATGAACCTTCCATTTTTCCTACTCAAAAGCTTGTAGAAAATTATTCAGCAGTATAAACAACAGATGAAATACTTGCAAGATGTCAATGATGGGTTCATGAAGGTTAACAGAGGGCTTATAGAAGAACTACAGGATGTCAATAATCATTTCCAGGAGTTGACAGCAGTATCCAAAGAGGTTCTCAAGAGAAAAATAACTACTGACATGCATTGTACAGAGTTGGAAGAGACAGTAAAGAGCTTGCAGCAGGAAAATAAGAAGCTCACCAAAAGGATAACTAACCTGGAGCAGGAGAAGAAGAAAGCTAAGAGGAAAGCTCAAGCATTAGATGGCATTGCTCTGATAGCTGAGGCAGCAAAAGAGCTATGAGTCACTTGTTCATTTCAGTTATTTGTTATCTTTTCAGAAACATATTAGTTAGGGATTACTATTTTTAGAAAAGTCATGTTTTGTAATATTTTACTTTTTAATTTACCTCATCGAGTGGATGGAAGACAGTTAGTGTTTTTGACACCTAACTGAATTTGTAAAAAACAGTATTTAGAGAGGTTAGAAAGTCATTAGCAAGGTTCTGATTTTTGGGAGCTACAGGAGGTCTTCAGACTGCTTTGGTCTTCAGACTTGTTCAGGAGTTAAGTACCAAGACTCTTATATGCATTTGGTGATGAAACTATGAGATATATGACATTATTCCCCTTCAGTTTTCTGTGTTGGATTCATTATTGAACTTGTTTAGTTTCTTAATTGATATATTCATGACTGGTTTATGTGTATTTGCTGGTGATGCTTGTCTTTTATGAATGAACCTCAGCATAGTTTTTCTGTTGGATCTTGTGTGATATATTATGCATCTTTATCATCTTCTGTT
The DNA here is from genome assembly GCA_001517045.1 of Pseudotsuga menziesii. Taxonomy (NCBI): domain Eukaryota; kingdom Viridiplantae; phylum Streptophyta; class Pinopsida; order Pinales; family Pinaceae; genus Pseudotsuga; species Pseudotsuga menziesii. The sequence continues at coordinate 30,192 of LPNX010984449.1, read as the reverse complement.
TATGATTTAGTTATTACTTTGCTCATGAATGCATTCCTTGTCTTTCTCCAAAATTTTACAACCACTAAAACATTGCAGAAACCCTAAACCTAATCTATTTTATTTAATTTTATCTTGAGTGCGTGTTGGCTTGTTTCTCTAGCCTTAGAAACAATTTCTGGCACAAACAGGACTCACAGACTTGGTTAATGAGTCTGCAACATTCTTCACAATGTCTACCTTTTCTATCAAAAATTTGTGTTCCTCCACCATTTCCCTCACAAAATGGTAATACACATCAATATGCTTTATCTTCGAATGATAGGTTGGGCTCTTTGCCAAGAATATTTCACTTTCACTATCAGAATTCGACCGAACAACATGTCTATGGATGCAAACCTCTGAACACAATATCTACAACAAAACAACCTCCTTACATGCATGATTAGCTTCCTTGTATTCAACATCAATAGTCATCATCGCAATGAATGACTACCTCCTATTCATCTAACTGACTGCTTCATTGAATAACATGAACACATCTATTGGTTGATCATCTATGGTATAGCCGAAATAAAAAAATCATGTACATTAATTACTTGGTTTTCTAAGGTTCCCCTTCAGAACGGATTGTGAAATTCGTTGTGCCATGCAGGTACTTGAATTCTCTATTGACGGTGGTCCAGTGCTCTTTTCCAGGTGTCAACATATACCTGCTCAATACTCCTATTTCATCGGAAATTTCAGGTTGAGTACAGACCATAGAATACATCAAACTACCTACTACACTAGCATATGGAACACATGACATGTACTCTACTTATTATTGTAACCTAGGACATTGTTCAATAAATAGCCTGACTACCATAGGAATAGGAACCTTGACTAGTTTGCACTCTTGTATTTTGAAGGGTTTTGGGACTGTCTCAACATATTTACTCTAACTTAACTAGAGCCTTCTACATGCTTGATCTCTCTTTATTTCCATTCCAAGAATGAAATTTATTGCAACTAGATCCTTCATGTCGAATTCAAAGGACAAATACAATTGCACCTCCTCTATTAGATCCATGATTTGTCTGACCAACAACATGTCATCGACATAAAACACTACATATATGAAATGACCATCAGATTTCTTTCTATACATATAGTGATGATTCTGACTTTTCACAAACCCTAGTTGCTAGATATACATATCAAACTTCTATTACGACATCGTGGGTGATTGTTTTAGACTATAGAGAAATGTTTTGATCTTGCAGACCATCTTCTTTTGTCCTTCCACTGTAAAACCTTTAGGTTGCTTCGTATAAACTTCTTCTTCAAGATCGCCATGAAGAAATGTTGTCTTTACATCCATATTTTCTATCTCAAGATCAAATTCTATAGCTAAAAACATTAGTACCCTTATGTAAGTTGGCTTAACAACATGACAAAATATATCACCAAAGTTGAATCTCATAACTTGGGAATATCCCTTCACTACAAGTCGAACCTTGTACTTCTCGACTTGACTTGTTGCATTCAGATTTTTCTTGAACACCCACTTGTTGCTGATAGGTTTCCTTCCATTTGGTAGCACGACTAGATCTCATGTTTTATTCTACCTCAAGGACTCTGTTTATTCTTCCATGGCTCTTTTCCAAATTTTACCCTATATCGAGTCAATCACTTCCTTTATTGACCTCATATCATCTTCTATGGTAGCTAACACAAAAGCAGAGAAAAAATTGGGTGGAGTATACCTTTTTTTTTTGCTTGATCGACCAAACCTCATGAATACTGGAGTCTGTTGTTCCTCCTGCTCACCGGATTCAATTGACTCACCTAAAACTAGACTTTCATTGTTGATTTCAAACTCTTTATTTTTCGGTTCATTTTCTCTTTTATCCTCTTCATCCTTGGAAGTACCTATTAATTCCCTGAAAATTACATCTCGATTATAAAATACCTTCCTTGTGACCGGATTCCATAGCTTATACCCTTTCACTCCATCCTTATACTCGATGACAATGCATTTCTCCAACTTGTTGTCAAGTTTGCTTCTTTTCTCCCTTGGGGCATGCACAAAGGAGTCACACCTAAATACTTTTGAGATATGTACAAGGGCATTTTACTAGCCCATGCCTCATATGGAGTCTTATCGACCAGAACCATCAACGATGACCTATTCACCAAGTAACATGTCGTGTCAACTCCTTCTGCTCAGAATTCTTGTGCAACACCTTTACCATTGAGTATGCTCCTCACTTTCTCCATCAAGGTTGTATTCATTATTTCAGAAAATATATTATGTTGAGGTGGGTATGGAGTTTTTTTTTGTCAAGCTAGACTGTGATGTCTACAGAATTTCTCGAACACCTTCCCACAAAATTTGCCTACATTATTAGTTCTTAGCACCTTGATCTTTTTACCAGTTTGATTCTCTAGAAGAGCCTTCAACTCTTGGAACTTATCAAAGACCTAATATTTCTTCCTCATAAAATAAAACTATGTCATTTTGGATAAATCGTCTATCAAAGAGATCGAATAATGTGATACTCCTAGTGAAGGGACTGGCATTGGTCCAAACACAACACTATGCATTAACTCTAGTATTTCCTTATCCCTAGTAGCACCATATGAGAAATGTATATGACTCTATTTACCATAAATAGAATGTTCACATAACTCCACTTCTTTAGAACAATTAGGGAGAAATTCAACCATTCCTTTACTATGCATAGCAAGGAGACCTTCCTCACCTATATGTCCCTTTCATTGATGCCAGAACATGGTCAAGTTGACTAGACAAGAAGATGTGTTATCGGATTTAGGACATACTATATTAACACATTTGTTAGTGTCTATTATTCCCAATATCTTGTAGATAGTTCTAGTCTGAACTCCTCTCATCAATACCAGTTCTCCTTACACCTTATTGCATGTATATCCCTCAAATATATACTACACACCTGCATTCCCCATCTTACTAACCAAGATTAGTTTTTTGATCCAAACCAGGGAGATGCAAAACTCCTGCAATTGTCCCTATTATTCCATATTTTAGTCTCAGTTGAACTTTACCTCATCTAAATAACTTGTTCGATGAAATATATTCCATAAGGACATCACTGCCATGGATCTTCTCATATTCAAAAAAACCTTCTCTACGAGGCGTCATATGATATGATGCGCCAAAGTTGATCAGCCAAAAGTGACAATCCAATATCGTACTCGTGGAGGGAAAATATACATCACCTTTTCCTTCTTGTGAAGTCTTACGTTCCCCTGACTGACCTTCCTTAAACCCTTTGTTTCTCTTGACTTCTATTGACTTACCTTTTTGTCTATAATGCCCGACTTTACTGCATATCCAACATGTTTTCATTGTTGAACTAGGGGATCTGGCCTTAGATCTATCCCTCAACTTTGATATTATATTAGAGGTTTTTCTTTTTCCTATATTTATTGATCAAACTTTTACCATCAAGGTGTCATGGGTTGAACCTTCCATGTTATTTCATCTCATCCCTTCCAACAACATAGATGTAACCACGTCGTCGATCTTCAATGTGGGATTCGTTCCTGGGATAAATGCAACCCATTGTTATCGATATACAAGGTGATTCTCCATTTTAAGCTTCCAAAGTTCAATTTTTTGTCCATTAGACTTTTCAATGTTTATCCTTGGAATTTTATCCATTCTTACTATGAATCAAAGTTTCCAAAAAACTCCCACTGACACAGGTATTCACCATATCCAGGACCAATACAAACACTTAGCAACAAAGGTGTCCCTATGTAACCAGATATAGCTTTGATACCAACTGTTGGTTTTAATACCGATTACAATGAGCTTGCAAATTAATTCATATAGTTAAGCACAATTAATCATTAATCAATGACACACAACACAACAACACTATACACACAAATTACCCTGGAAACACCTCTCAGAGGTAAAACATCAAACAAGTGAGCTTTACCACTCATCTATTAATCAACACTCATAAACAATGTTTACAACTATGATTTACTATATCGCAAATCACACTTCATTAGATCCCCCTATTTGCATAGCCATTTCATCTTATTTATAGATGCAATACAACAAGCTGCTCATTAATGGAAATCCATAACTTCCTAACCACTTTTAGTTATTATGTTATAGTCGACTTGACTAGGTAAACCTTTTTCGATCACCCACTGAGATTCTGGTCCTTCCATAGAATTCCCATCGACTAGTGATTTTCCTTTGACAAAACAACTATTCCAGTTGGCCATTCGACTAGACTTCCACCGCGTGTTGACCTCCAACTCTAGTTGACTATCGACTTTTCCCATCATTTTACATGTAAAGAATATAACTTTCGCAACATGAACTTACCTGATTATTTTGATAGCTCACTCCCTTCCTAATAGTTTAGTTCCTTTATATTAACTCCTCTTGCATGTGGCATTAAACCAAGTTGTGTCGTATCTCGACAAAAATGATGATGCATGGAATTTTCTATCAGTGTGGTATTGATCTCCTATATCTCCTTCTGACCTGATGTAAGTTTCAAACTACCCAACATATTTGTTAGACTACCCATCCAAATGAAGGATAAGAATAAATAAATATAAACATGAATTCCATTTTCCATTAAGATAGTACACATACAAATACAATATGTTGTGACCCTTTGTTTTATATTCCAATATATTCACCTATGGTGAATGTGAATATTAATAACAGTACAATTAAATTTTACCATAAGCCTAAAGGATTAGTGTTGTTAGGGAAAGTGTTCCTATGACTGGGGTAGGCAAGTCACCAATGTACTAAGCTTTTTTATCAAACTGTAACTAACTATACCTATGCCCAAACCAAGCTAATATTCTAAGAAAGAATGAAACAAGGTTTAATTTATTGAGAGATCATAACTTTTCCTTGAATACTGGTCCTAGCTTCAAACATATCTTCAAGCCAATCCTCAATCAAATGCTTCAACACCTGCAAGAGACAAATACTTTCTCAAAACACCTTTGGATATTATAAATATGAGACATGAACAAGTAAACAACTGAAACTTAACATAAGATAAAGTTCATGAGCATAAATCATTCAATAACCAAAAGTATACACCAATTATTGGGAAGGAAACAATCTCTTTATTGATCAAATGCTTGAAGCAAGTACTATTACCTCAACTTGGAATGCACTTCCTAAACCCACTTTCTAGGTCTCCTTACTCCTCTTTCCCAATGAGAATCCTCCAACATAACATTAACTCTAATGGTATCTCCCTATCCTCTATCCTCTCTCATGTTTTTATGGTCAAATTAGAATCAAAGTTACGAGGCTGGGACAATAAGGGAAGGTGGGAAAGTTATCATATCGACCTAAACCACCTTTTAATTTACTTTCTTTTATTTTTAAGGGACACATGAGTGTAAAAGGGAAAACTGCATGTAACACGCGGGTTTCCTTGAGGAAACTTGCATGTGCAACTTTTTGGGATAAAACATGAGTTTGTTATGGTCAACTCGCATGTAAAATGCTAGTTGATAGACTACCACTTGTGTGTATGCCCCAAACTTGTAACAAAAAAGTGTGAATATTGGAGTAAGTATTGAATGATTAAGACCATATCCCTCTATAGCAATTGATCTCTTCAATCAATTTATCCTTTTGTGTGACAACACATTCAATATTGTCACTCAGATGAAGAAGTGTCGATTCGAGGTATAGCTATTAGGTTTCTAACATTCCCACCTTAATTTGAATTAGGGGTGTTTGTGAGTCCAAGAATCTTTCTAAAAGAGAGCTAAAAATTGGAAGTGGACAACTTCTAATGGTTGAACCCATCATTGAAGTGCTCTCTGAATTGGTGGTTTTGGAATACCATAAACCAAGTTGTGGTTTTAGGATGACCACAAACCAATTGTTAGTAGAAGTCGACATCTTCTACTAAATTGGTTGTTTTGGATGAGCACTAACCAATGGTAGATGGTGGTTTAGGATGACAAAAAACCTAGCTAGTAGAAGTTGATGTCTTCTACTAAATGGGTGGTTTTTGAGAACCACAAATCAATGTAAGATGGTGGTTTAGGATTGCCACAAATGTAGTTAGTAGAAGTTGATGTCTTGTACTAAATGGGTGGATTCGGATGACCCAAAACCAATGACAAATGGTGGTATAGGATGGGTACACCCAAAATTTTCTCTTAAACATGGCCCTAAATATGTATTGGCTACAACTTCGACTCTTTCTATAGCTCTAGTTGTTGGCTATGGATGTCAGCTTTGCTTCTAGCTATGGATCATACTCACTTTCTTCCATAGCGTAGAAGTTTGGTTCGTGAGAAATTTATCTGACGGAAAAGGATTTGAAACTTGAATCTTTACTGTCAATCCATGACACCCCCCCTATCAGGTACATGAGTGAGAAGACTTTCTACTACAAACTGTGTCAAAAATTGAGACTAAATTCTTCTATATGAATGATGTATCTTCTTGGTTGTTGATGGTCATCACTATTAATTGATCCACCAATAGTGATTCTTTAGTCTTGTAGGTTTCTTCATATTTGAACATTTGTATAAAGAATGATTATGCTTTTTGCAATCGTGATAAAGATGGAGATCATAACATTGATCCTCCATGTGGCCAATTTGATGACAATACTGGTAATGATTTCTAACTAGAACATGTGAAGTTGAATATTCTTGAAGAATTCTATCATTATGGATTGATACCACCTGTTTGGTTTTGGACATGTCCATCTTTATAGGAGAAGAATACATCCAAGTTGAAGGATATCAATGTGGATAATTTGAAATCTATATGGCAGGAACACAAAGTGTCTTAAGTAAAAGAAGATTATAGAGAAGTCAAGGCTCAAAACAAAGAAACTAACTAGTGGAATCCATCACAAAGTCAAGGAATATTTCATTTATAGGGAATATGTACCAATTTCTAGGGTTTAGGAGATGAGTATGGTATAGTCATGTTTGAAACTGAATAGAGAAGTATGCAAGCTCAAAATATAGAACTTTAAAAGAAGCTCATTCATGGATGCATGAAAGGAATGCAACCTTGAACTAGTACAAATAGAAGCACACTTAATCATGGAGACACAACTTTATAAAGAGAAAAATATTATGCGGGAACTGTTGGTTGTGGAGCCTAATCTTCCAGATCCATAGATGTTATTCAGTTGTGATTGTAACCCAGGAGTACTGTACACTCGTTCCCCCTGCCTTGGGGTTCGGTGCAGCACCCTGAAAAAGGGGGTTCGGGGGCGGAGCCCCAGATTTTTTTTTTTGGGATGTGTGTTGGCCAACAGTATTGCGGACCCATGGTATTGGGTTAACCCTAGAATTTTTCCCATGGTATTTCCCCTATAAAAGAGAGCATTGTAAATCGACTGGATATGGTATTGTATTGTACTGGAAGAGAGACTGTGAGAGCGTGAAGAGGAAATGCAGCGATTTTGCTGCAGGGTGTATCCCTTCATCTTTCTGGACTGTAATAAAAGGATTGGCAAATTTATTTGTGGACGTAGCCCATAATTTGGGTGAACCACGTTATATCTATGTCTCTTTGTAATGTTTCAATGTGCTTTGCATCTTGTTTATTGATTTAACTGTATATCTTTTATTGCTTTGCGGTCCTGTTTTCTAACAATTGGTATCAGAGCCAAAAGGTCTATTTGGTTGGTAAACTCGCAGGAAAGAAGGGTTCCTGGTTCGAGTGGGAACAATGGCGGAAGAAGGAAAGTTTAGGGTCGAGAAATTTAACGGCCAAAACTATCAGTTATGGAAGATGCAAATGGAGGACTATCTTTACCAGAAAGATCTGTACCTGTCGTTGGGCAGAAAAGAAAAACAGTTGGCGACTATGAAGGATGAAGAATGGGAGGTTCTTGATAGAAAGGCACTAGGAACAATACGGTTGTGCCTGGCTTCGTCAGTGGCCTTCAATATTTCGAAAGAAAAAACAACAGAGGGTGTGATGAGCGCATTGAGTAAGCTCTATGAAAAACCCTCGGCTTCTAACAAGGTATTTTTAATGAAGTGTTTATTTAATATGAAGATGTCAGAAAGTGGATCTGTTGCTGACCAATTAAATGAGTTTAATACACTTACCAATCGGTTAAGTTCTGTAAAAGTGAACTTTGATGATGAGGTTAGGGCTCTTCTAATCTTGTGCTCATTGCCAGAAAGCTAGAATAGCTTGGTCATGGATGTAAGTAACTTTGTCCCTAGTTCAAAAACTCTTAAGTTTGATGATGTTGTTAGTGTTATTATTAGCGAGGAAATGCGAAGGAAAATCACGGGTGAGACATTAGGTAATGCGTTGACCATGGAGAGAAGAGGGAGACAAAACGAGAGAGGAAGGAGCCCAGGAAATCGCAGCAAGTCTAAAAAGGGAAGATCCAAGTCCAGATTCGAAAAAATAGAATGTTGGAACTGTGGTAAGAAAGGACATCGACTGCAGAGCACCAAAGAAGAAAGGTGAGAGGCAGCAAGAGACTACCCAGGAAGCTAATGTAGCAGGTGATGTGTTACAAGATGCTTTGATTCTTGCATTAGATAATACTAGTGATTACTGGGTAGTAGATTCAGGGGCTTCATGTCATGCTACACCCCATAGGAAATTCTTCTATGATTATGTTCAAGGTGATTTTGGGCATGTGTTATTGGGGGATGATGAACCATGTAAAATTGTTGGAAAGGGTAAGGTACGGATTAAGTTAAATAATGGAAATGACTGGTTGCTAAAGGATGTAAGCACATTCCTACTATGAAAATAAATCTGATCTCAACAGGGCAGTTGGGAGATGGCGGCTGTTTGTCTACGTTTGGAAAAACATGGTGGAAGGTCACTAAAGGATCAATGGTAATTGCAAAAGGAGATAGGATATGTATGTTATATTTATGTCCTCATAATACTGATTATTCTATTTATGTAACTTCCACAGAAACATGTGCAACGTTGTGGCATCAAAGGCTTGGCCACATGAGTGAGAAGGGGATGCAGATTCTCCACTCAAGGAAACTGCTTCCAGATCCGAAGCAGGTAAGTTTGGAATTTTGTGAGAACTATGTTTATGGAATACAAAAGAGAGTTAGATTTCTTAGGGTTGGGAAACAAAAGAAGAGTGAAAAGTTAGAGCTTGTCCATACAGATGTATGGGGACCAGCTCAGGTACAATCTCTTAGTGGCTCTCATTATTATGTTACTTTTATTGATGATGCAACTAGAAAAACTTGGCTTTATTGCATTAGACAGAAATCTGATGTATTTGATACTTTTAAGAAGTGGAAAGCTTTGGCTGAGAATGAGACAGGAAAAAGGTTGAAATGTCTCAGATCTAATAATGGAGGCTAGTACTACAGCAAGGAGTTTTATAGTTACTGTTCACACAATGGGATTCACAGAGAGAAGACAGTCCCTGGAACACCCCAAGAAAATGGTGTTTCAGAAAGGATGAACAGAACGATCATGCAGCATGCAAGGTGTATGAGATTGCATGCAGGGTTGCCCTTACAGTTTTGGGATGATGGTGTAAACACTGTTGTTTATTTAATAAACAGAGGGCCTTCAAGCGCTTTGGATGGTGGCATTCCAAAGGATGCATGGACAGGTAAACAGGTAAAATACTCATTTCTGAGAACTTTTGGTTGTGAAGCATTTGTCCATATTAATAAAGATGATAGAACAAAGCTTGAGGCTAAATCCAAGAAATGTACCTTTATTGGATACGGGGTTGATGATTTTGGTTATCGCTTATGGGATCTTAAAAATTGCAAAATCATTAGGAGTAGAGATGTAGTATTCAATGAAAAGGTCATGTACAAAGATCAGTTGTAGGGAAAGAAAGAAGAAAAGGAAAACACAGAGTACACAGTGCTTGATGAAGTCAAAGAAAATGAAGTTCCAAAAGCACCAGAAAATCAAGAGCAGTAGCAGGTACCTGAAACTCCTGCAATTGTAAGAAGGTCTACCAGGTTAAGTAGACCCCTTGAACGATTCTCTCCTTCACTGTATTATTTATTGATGACGGATTCTGGTGAGCCAAAATGTTTTGAAGAAGCAATGTAGGTAGAAACTAGAAAGAAGTGGGAGCAAGGCATGGATGAGGATATGGACTCATTGGTAAGAAACCAGACTTAGGATATGGTTAAGTTGCCTACAAAAAAAAAGGGTATTGTAGAATAAATGGGTTTACAGGTTGAAGGAAGAAGATGGAGGAAAGAAGAGGTACAAGGCTAGACTTGTTGTAAAGGGGTTTGCACAAAGAAAGGTATAGACTTTGATGAAATATTTTCTCCTGTTGTTAAAATGACTTCAATTAGAACTATTTTAAGTCTAGTGGCGGTAGAAGATTTGCATCTTGAACAATTAGATGTAAAAACGGCCTTTCTCCATGGGGATTTGGAGGAAGAGATTTATATGCAGTAGCCACAAGGGTATGAGGTCAAAGGGAAGGAGAATTTGGCTTGCAGGCTGAAGAAGAGCTTGTATGGCCTAAAGCAAGCTCCAAAGCAGTGGTATTTAAAATTTGATAAGTTTATGACAGAACAAGGTTATGATAGATGTCATTCTGACCACTGTGTTTATTTCAAGAGGCTAGATAACGGAAGATATATTATCTTGTTATTGTATGTGGATGACATGCTTGTTGCAGGGTCTAACATGCAGGATATAAATGTGCTCAAAAGAAAACTAGCTAAATCATTTGTGATGAAGGATTTGGGTGCTGCAAAGCAAATCCTTGGTATGAGAATAACAAGAGACAAGAAAAGTCGCAAATTGACATTGTCTCAAGGTGAGTACATAGAAAAGGTGTTGCAGAGGTTTAGAATGCAGAATACAAAACTAGTCAACACACCTTTGGCAAGCCATTTAAAACTAAGCAAGCATATGTGTCTAGAGACACAGGAAGAGATAGATTACATGTCCAAGATTCCCTATTCATCGGCAGTTGGGAGCTTGATGTATGCCATGGTGTGCACAAGACCAGATATTGCACATGCAATGGGATTTGTGAGCAGGTATATGAATAATCCAGGTAAAGAGCATTGGAAAGCAGTACAATGGATTCTCATGTATTTGAGAGGTACCACTTCTCATGCATTATGTTTTGGAGGTTCAGACATTGTTCTACAGGGATATGTTGATGCAGATATGGCTAGTGATAAAGACAGCAGGAGGAGCACCACAAGGTATGTGTTCACTGTAGGTGGAACAACAGTAAGTTGGATTTCAAAACTACAACAGGTTGTTGCACTTTCAACAATGGAAGAAGAGTATGTTGCTACTACAGAGGCTAGTAAGGAGATGATTTGGTTGCAGAGGTTCATGGAAGAATTGGGTAAGAAAAAAGAGAATAGTAGGTTGTACAATGACAGCCAGAGTGCCACTCATCTTGCAAAGAACTCAATTTTTCATTCAAGGACTAAACATATAGAACTCAAGTAACACTTCATAAGATATGTTCTAGATGAAGAACTGTTAAAACTGGAAAAGATTCACACTAGCCAAAATCCTGCAGACATGTTGACAAAGGGAGTAACCAGAGAGATACTGAGTTCTTGCTCGGTTTCTGTTGGCCTTAAAGCATGAAGGTGAAAAGAAGAAATTTTCCAAGTCCAAGGTCCAACAAGTGCAGTAGCGGTAGAGTTGCTGTGATTAGTCTCCAAGTGGGAGATTGTTGGTTGTGGAGCCTAATCTTCCAAATCCAGAGATGTTATTCAGTTGTGATTGTAACCCAAGAGTACTGTACACTCATTCCCCCTGCCTTGGGGTTCGGGGCAGTGCCCCAAAAAAGGGGGTTCGGGGGCAGCGCCCTCGAGAAAACGGGGGTTTTGGGGGCCCCCCGAATTTTTTTTTTTGGGATTTGTGTTGGCCAACAATATTGCAGACCCATGGTATTGGGTTAACCCTAGAATTTTTCCTATGGTATTTCCCCTATAATAGAGAGCATTGTAAATCGACTGGATATGGTATTGTATTGTATTGGAAGAGAGAATGTGAGAGCGTGAAGAGGAAATGCAGCGGTTTTGCTGCAGGGTGTATCCCTTCATCTTTCTGGACTGTAATAAAAGGACTGACAAATTTCTTTGTGGACGCAGCCCATCATTTGGGTGAACCACATTATATCTGTGTCTCTCTGTAATGTTTCAATGTGTTTTGCATCTTGTTTATTGATTTAACTGTATATCTGTTATTGCTTTGCGGTCCTGTTTTCTAACAGGAACTGATGCATGCAACCTGTTAGAATATGCCACATGAAGGCACTACATTGATACCACTATTAGACTGCCTAGCCAAATGAAGGGTAAGAAAATACAAATAGATATTAGCATGAATGGCCATCTTTTATTGAGATAATACACATATAAATACAATATGTTGTGATCCCTTGTTTCATATTCCAAGAAGTCTCTTGGACTCCAAGATGACTCTTCATATTCACCTATGGTGA
>LPNX010984449.1:0-16561 GCA_001517045.1 Pseudotsuga menziesii | reverse complement strand
ATATATATATATATATATATATATATATATACATATATAGTTTGTAGTAAGGAAATTTTTGTATTATATAAATGGTTCAATTTACATATTAGCAAAACAGACCACAACTCTGTTGTTCTCCTTCGTATCTGGTCTCTCTGGCCTTAAAACATGGGAGTTATCATAATATTGTCTAACCCAGAACATTAAACAAAAATTACATATACTACTGATTCCATACCAATATTCCTTATAGATCATAATATAATCCAAGCTACAAGACATGAACCATATAGTAAACTTCTATTCTTTCCAGTCATATAACATCTAATAGACCAAAATAAAAAAAGACCTCAAAACCATGACCGACCCTAAAACATAGAACTCGAGCGCAAAGAACCTTTAAAGCAGAATATATGGCAAGTCCGGAAAGCACCCTTGTTAACTATCGCCCGGAGAAGAAGTCTGAGCATGAGGATAACAAATGCCTAGGTACAAAATGGTGTCCATCTTCAAGTGCATTTCTTTTTTTTAATCCTGCCATGCTTTCCTCCATTGGTCCATAGGTTCATCTCCACTAGTCTTCTCCAATAGATCCCAAATCACATACCCCATCAAATTATTCATCACCCAATAGAGTGCAATTGTCCATTCGTAAAGACTGAGGTGGGAAGTGTTGTTACCCGGATCTATGACCCGATCCTCAGCTTTATGACACTCCTCTTGCAGGGTGTCCTTGTCTAGCTCCTACCAAATTTTTTGTTCTACATCCTTGATTCTTTACTGAGAAAATGCTGGTAAGCCCAATTCGAACATGCGAGCCTCCCACATTGCTTTCTTTTGAGCCCAGGTGACCCTTCGGCCCTCATCCATAGGAGCCTATAATTCCCTCTTCTACCTCACTCACCGTCCATACATATTGCTCTCCCCTTTCTCCCTATGATGGTCCTCCATTCTCCTTATCACCTAAACTCCCTCTCTCCTTGATAGCGAAACGATAATGACATAGTGCATACAGATTAGAGCTTTGTGTGCATGTCTGATGTCACCACATTTCCATTCTCTATATAGGAAATTGCCATGTCAGTCCATGATTAACTGTGTATCTACCATTAAGATCAACTCATGCTTCATAGTCCTATGGAGATATATCCTAATATGGTGACGAGATCCTCCACCCCTCTTGACCATATTTGAAACTGCTATCTTATGATTTGAAAAGACTGTAGAAAGGCCGGAGTGAAAGGTATTTAAGGCCATTATACCACCTTTAGAAACCAACGGATGACTAGCCTGTGAAACCAATCGTGACATGGTTGGGCGAGGGCCCACTTGTTGTCCTGTCTCCTCTGCTTCATGATACCACGTCATGACCTGAATCATGATTTCTTTGCACCTGTCTCGGACTGTCACATCATTCAAATACATCCATACACTACCATTAATAGATCTATGGGTCTCAGTCCCGAGGTTTTCCAGCAAGTCATCCACTTTGTTACCATTCCTCTTGGCGTGGTTGAAAGTGAGTGCTAACGTGGGGTGCATGATCTCTGTTATATTTTCCAGCCTCCCTTCTAATATCCATGACGATGACATCTTGGTGCTAGAATTTCCATGGTGGATATTTATTTCCATGTGTAAGACTACCTGAGAATCCCCTTCAACAATTAACGGGGTCCAATTGTGTTGATTGTCCATCTGTATTCCATGTAGAAAATATTCAACCTCCGCAGCATTATTGGAATTTGTGACAATGAAGCTTGCTTTGAAACCTTGCAATTCTCCTTGGTGATTTCTAATAATACATCTGAACCCTGTTGGTCTAGGATTTCCCTTAGAAGCTTCATCAAAATTGAGTTTGAAGAAACCCGGAGGTGGAGCGGACCAGAATTCAGGGCTAGTTTTTTCCATGGATATTCTCAACGATCTACCAAAACATTGTAGTGGCCATAATATCCCATATGGATTTAGGATGAAGGAATCATAAGCATTTGCTTCCAAATATGAATGTTCCCATGTTTTCATTTTCACTGTTTCGAGCATCTTATTCCTTATGATAGTCTATACCCTATATTTAGTTCCAAGTTTCCCTTGGAATGTTCTAGAGTTATGTTCCTTCCATATTTCCCTAACCACAAAGTATGGAAAAATTCTCCAGAGGCGATTGATAACTAGATTCTGTAAAGGGTCATTCGTCCAAGATGAAAGGGTCTGGTCTGGGCGGTGCCTAAGTATGTCTGATCTCCTGAATGTTGTGGCACCACAGTCCCATAAGTTTGCAAAAAATGGACATGAATCCAGGAGGTGATCCATCATTTCTTCCTCACTATTGCACATACAACATCAGTAAGGGCCTTACATACCTTTTTTCTTTAGACTTTCTCCCATGAGGATACATATTTTGATAACTAACCATCTGAAGATGGAAATTTTTGGCCAAAGTTTTGCTTCCACGGGTTCTTCCATTTATTATCAGGTGGATGGTTAATATGACCCATCCATAAGTTGAAATATTCTTTGATGGTGAAAGAGTGATTTTTTTAAAACTCTAACGAAGTCTATCCTCCATCATATGAATCCTATTTTTTCTGTTGTTTAGGGTTTCTTCAATTCTATCGACTTCGTCCTCAGGTCCTAGTGGTTCCCACTACTCCCGAGGTGCCCAGACTTTGTACTCTTGCTTTGTATCTGAATTCACCCATAAGTCCTTAACTTTTTATTTTCCTTAATTAATACATTCATGTATGAGTTGGGGAGATTCTAAGCTCCTACCCAACGATGGTAATTTCTTGCATGAGTCCTCCCAGGAAATATATATTTGGCCATCTCTAATTTCCCAAAAAATGTTATCTGGGATCAGTCTTCTCCCTTGGATGGTAGTTTTCCATATATGAGGCCCTAGAATTTCCTCAAAGAAGCGAATGAGATTACCCATCTCCCACCCCCCATCATATTTTTTATGCCACAAATTTTCCCATGGTTCCTGGTTCTAGGTAACCCATCTCCACCATATTTTATCCCCACTGACATTATTAACCTTTCTGAAATCATAAAGGCTGAGGCTTCCATGTTCCTTAGGAGAGCATATAGTTTACGAATTTACCAGGGCCCATTTTCGATGATCACTGGATCCATTCCAAAGGAATTTTCGCTGTATGTTCCTTATTTATTTTAAAATCGCTTTCATGGCTGCCACGACATAAATAAAAATTAATTAATTAAAAATATAAAAAAACTAGCATGACTTGCAAAATGACTTTGACCAAGACTAGTCTACTTGCAAAATTTAGTGGCATCAGATTCCAATTTGATAGAATTTTCCTCATTTTATCCAATAGTTCTCACCATGAGCCTTTCTGAACCATAGAATCAACTAAAGATTCTCCTAGGTATTTTGATGGAAGAGAGCTCTTTTGGAATCCCAAGTTTTGACAAATTTTGCGTCTAGTAACCCTTGGGGTATTAAAGAAGAAGACCTGGGACTTTTGTTTGTTAACTTCCAGACCCGAAGCTTTGCTAAAGTTGTCCAAACACAGCTTGATCTTCATAGACTCTTGGACGAAAGGATGACCCATCAGCATTGTATCATCTACAAACTGCTAGTGCATTTGTCTTTCCGCTCTCAGGTGCATAAGAAGCCCCTGCATTTAGTGATTATTATGCATGTCCTTTATTGTTCTTCCCAATCCTTTTTCTATTATTATGAATAGAAATGGATATAATGGATCTACCTATCTAATACCCCTTGATGGTTTCAGTAGACCGGACGACACACCATTAATAAGAATGGAAAAAAAGACTATAGAAATAAGACTCATAGTCCACTTAATCCAATATTCTCAAAGCCAAAGGATCTGAGCATAGCTCGCATGAATTTCCAGTTTACTTTCTCGTAGGCTTTAGCGATGTCAAGTTGCAACAACATCCCAGGGATCTTCTCTGTTTTAAGAGAATGAAAAACTTCATGAACAAGGATAATTCCATCCATAATTTGAGGACCTTCAACAAATATTTATTTCTCGAGGGAGATCAAGGAGGGAAGGATGGTTTTGTGACAATTAGCAATTGGTAGAAATTTTATAGATGACATTGCAGAGGGTTATGGGTCAAAATTTACCCAGCGAGTCCGCCCCCTGATTCTTAGGGAGAAGAGTGATGAAGGTGGCATTGAAAGTAGGGAGAATTTTCTTGGATAGTCTAGAGTTTTCTAGGATCTACCAAAATGAAATATTAATGAGATCCCAAAAGTTATGAAATAAGTTGACTTTGAAGCCATCTAGACCTGGTTCTTTTTCATTCACCATTTGGTTCACTGCTTATTCAACTTCAAGAGGAGTCACTGGTTTCATTAAGTGATCATTTTGATCTTGCGACACCAGAGTTGGGATATGTTGTGTTATGTGTTCAATGTCCCCACTTTTGTCTAGGATTGGTTCAGTCATAATATCTTGAAATTGATGGTCTAATTCCTCCTTAATGTCCTCCCTAGTCTCTGATCTTTCTCCATTGGAATCCTTAATCATAAGAATTCTATTTTTGTGAACAGTTTTGGATAACTAATTTGTGAAATAATTTAATGTTTCTTTCCCCATATTTAAGCTATGTGACTCTAGCTTTATTTCGCCACAATATTTCCTCTTATCTCTCCCTCTCCTATAGCCTTTTACACATGCATGCTTCTTCTTCCTGAAGCTCAATCATGTATCCTTCATTCATGCCCTTTTTCTGAATTTTTTCCAGCCTTGATTCCAGGAATTTTTTATCAGCAAAGATATTCCCAAACTCCTTGAATCCATTTCTTAATATTTTCTTTTAGACCTTTTAGTTTTTGTTGAAACTTATACATACTTTGGCCTTTCCCCTTGCTTAGATCAACCCACCACCACCCCACTTTTTCTTTGAAATATGGGTGGCCTAACCAGAACTGTTCAAATCATAAGGGTTTTTTGAACTGAGAACCCATCCCACTCCACCATAATTCCACATGCCAGTGGTCTCATCCAACAGCTAGAAGAACTGATGCTAAGATTTCGCTTCCCAACTCCATAATTGATTCAGAGGCTACGAACCGATCCAGGCATGAGGCAATGTGACGCTCTCCCCTTCGTTTGTTGTTCCAAGTGAATTTATGTTTCCTGAGGATCACATCCACCATCCTTAGGTCATCAAATACTATCTCTGAAGCACCCACATTCTTCTTCCATCTTTCATCTTCCTCCTTTATTTTCATCTAATGAGGTAATGAGATTGAAGTCTCCACCTAAAATCCAGTGCTTCCCTTATGTCCATTCATGAATATGTTTGAGGGAATCAATGAAAGAAATTTTTTCTAGGGGAATATGAGGACCATAAACATTGGATAATATTCCAGTAACTAGGAAACCGATTACTCTATATTCTGTTGGTATGAACCGATGATTTCCATTAAATCCAAATAGACTAACTTTGCTAGGATCCCATAAAATTCCCAAGATGACTGCCAACCCTCTGGCATCAATACCCATTCCTTCACTTCCTCTCCATACCTTCTTGTCTATTTTGTGTAGCTAATCTGTCGATCATTTTGTTTCTTGAAGGAAAACAATAACCAGATTTGTCTTTTGAATCTTTTTTCTTAAAATCTTCGCTTTCTGAGGGCTATTAAGACCTCTTATATTTGAGGATACAATCTTCATTAAGAAAATGGAAAAGATATTTATAATCCTAGAGCATCCCTTATGGTATGGTACTAACCTGATTCAACCAACTTTAGACTTGATGTCACTATACGTTGCCTATTTTATTTCCTGCCTGACTTCCTTGCCATATCTTCATGCTTTCTCTTGTTGTCCTTGTCGAAACCTGGATTGATTCCTAGATGGTTGGTTTCCCTTGCTTTTATGATTACCTTCTGTAGTAAAATTACTTGTTCTTGGGGTACATCACCTTTATCGACATATTCATAAGCTTGTTCAATTCCATTTATATCTAGATCCCCAATATCCATATCTTCAAATTCATCCCCTGTGTCTCTTTCTAGGTCTTCGTTGGAGTTTTCCGCCATTGCATTATTTGTTTCCTTTTCCTTTATGTCCTTCTTTTCCTATCGATTCTGGTTATGTTGCTTCTCATTAGGTGATTATTTGGTGATTTCTTTTGGTTTATCTCCTAAAGATTCAAATTGATTGGATACTGTAATTTTTTGGGGGGTTTCCAAGTTTTCATGTTTTCTTCCTCCTCTTTTACCCATTGGAACCCTAGTAAACCCTTGATCCATTTTGTCCTTATCTTTCTTGGGAGAAGATTTCATAGATTTCATAGGGAATTATCTAAACGTATGTCCATACTCGTGACATCTACAAGAGACTATGACATATGTCGATCATTTTATTTCTTGAAGGAAAACAATAGTCGAATTTGTCTTTTGAATCTTTTTTCTCTGAGGGCTATTAAGACCTCTTATATTTGAGGATACAATATTCATTAAGAAAAGGGAAAATATATTTATAATTCTAGAGCATCCCTTATGGTATGGTACTAACCTGATTCAACCAACTTTAGACCTGCTGTCACTATACGTTGCCTATTTTATTTCCTGCCTGAATTCCTTGCCATCTCTTCATGTTTTCTCTTGTTGTCCTTGTGGAAACCTAGATTGATTCCTAGATGGTTGGTTTACCTTGCTTTGATGATTACCTCCTTTAGTAAAATTACTTGTTCTTGGGGTACATAGCCTTTCTTGGCATCTTCATAAGCTTGTTTAATTCCATTTATATCTAGATCCCTAATAACATATCTTCAACTTCATCCCCTGTGTCTCTTTCTAGGTCTTCATTGGAGTTTTCTGCCATCGCATTATTTGTTGCCTTTTCCTTTATGTCCTTCTCTTCATGTCGATTCTGGTTCTGTTGCTTCTGATTAGGTGATTATTTGGTGATTTCCTTCGGTTGATCTCCTAAATATTCAAATTGATTGGATACAGTAATCTTTTTGGGGGTTTCCAAGTTTTCATGTTTTCTTCCTCCTCTTTTACCCGTTGGAACCCTAGTAAACCCTTGATCCATTTTGTCCTTATCTTTCTTGGGAGAAGATTTCAGAGAGTTCATAGGGAATTCTCTAAACATATGTCCATACTCGTGACATCTAGATGGAATTTGTTAATAGTATAGGGTTTACACCTAGTCTTCGTCTTCCCATGACATTTTGATGACCTCTGGTAGTTCTTTGGATAGATCCATATACACACATATTCTCACATAGGCCGTGTATATTTATTCCTTAGTTTGCTCAGATATTTTAATGAAGGTGCCTAGATTGTTTCCGATATCTTCCAGAATTTTGGTGTCCCAGTACTCACTTGGGAGAGAGTAGAGACGAATCCATACCAACACAACTCTCATGTCCTCTTTATCCGGGAAGAACTTCTCCTTCCTAGTTCTTAAGAACAATCCTGTTGAGTAGAAGAAATAAGTTCATCCATCAAGCACTATGTTTTTGTCTTCCAAGCTTAGGAAGGAAATGGTTAAAAAGCCTTTGGAACCCAATTGGAGATCATAGTGGCCTTGTGGTTTCCAAGTGGAATTTATCCACCAAACTAGGGATTTTTCTGAAGGTAAAATTCCCACAAATTTTCCTATGAGCGCATGATATTGCATGTATTGGATCTGATCCCTAAGTTTGTTTGATTTGATCTGTATTGAGGGTATTAGGGTCGATTTAGTAATGCAATGGCGAGGCCTTCATTTTGATTGAAGGGCCTACCGATTTTGGAGCTTGACTACATGTTCCCTCTCCTCCCATTACCTCCAAAGGGATCGAGATGCCCCTGATCTAGAGTCCCCCAGATGGTTCAACTGGGAGGCCTAAGAACACCCCCACTCTTGCAGCCATCGTTGTCATCAGTCCTTCTACCTCCAAAAATCATCAAGATCCGCTCTCTCCTCCTTTGATTTTGCCCCCATATATTATAATATTATATGAATGTCTCACTCACAATAACGAGCCCACATGAAAGTAAATACAAATTATAATTTAGTTCATTGTTTTTTGGTTCGACAATTTAATTGTTAAAATTCATTTTACTTTTTTCATTTTATACTTTTTAGCAATATTTCTCCTTTTATACATTTTAGCTTTAACATATTTACCATTTTCTTTTCAATAATAAAATAATTGGTATTTTTGGTTTCATTAAATTGTTCTCAACTTCGTAGCTTGATGTTAAAGATGCAGATTTTTTTTAAAGGTCCTCATTTTCTTAAAATAAATTTGGCATGGCAATTTTAAGTTTTGTTATACATCCCTTTTGATGCAAGTATTTGGGTATTCTTTTGGTGTTGATGTCCATTTATTAAGATGTCAAGCTATGTTTTACAATACATAAACACATTACAGTAAAAGCATAAATGGAAAAGAGTAACCATGATGGTAAAATATAAATGGTATCTAACATTTGAAAATATGGTTATGTTTACTAACCTGGTTGGTTTCCATGTAATAATAAGTATGCTATTTTTGAAAATACTTTGATAGATTCCATTTGAAACAAAGAAGATGATTACAAGTGTATGGCTGATCATATTTGTTAAATCATAAAAATGGCTAAGGATAGTGGTATTTGACTCCAAATGGGGGGTTGTTAATCAAATGGATAGTCATATGCAACTCATAGAAAACTCTCTTAAAAGTTTAGTTGGATATAAGATAGAATGATCTATAAATAATCATGGCAGTAAAATATCTCTTAACTCTTTTGAAATCATAACTAGTTTATGGAATTTATCATAACGCATTTAAGAAATTTAAATGTAGATACTTCTTTCATTTAAGAAATTGGCGACCAAGAGAGTTTTGCACATTGCATTGTTATTGTATGATTCATTATGTGTACAAGTTGCATATAAAACATTCGTGCAATATGTTTAAACAACTTTACATTATCAAGCTTACTATGCAGTTGCATTTTCATCTATCACATGAGTGCTACAATATCGCTCTATATGACTTCGGGTTAGGCACTTAATCGCTATCGCTCTATCTCCCACTTCCAAGCCACGTAATTGTCCACAAGAGGCCTTTTTAGCATACAAACCTAGAGAAATAGATATAAACCCTGTGTAGTGAGAATTACATCTTAGCTTTAAGCACCCCAAGGTGAAACAATTACGCGTATGAAAGGCCAGTTCATTAACCTCGCAAGCTTGAATGCCATCCTGATGGATGAACAGATCAGGGCCTGGTATACCTTCCTTAGCTTCTTTTTTTTTGTTGGCAAAGTAGTGGAACCCCTGTAACTAGCAAGGTTGCCATTGGCTAAGTAGCCACGAACCAGGGGCATCTAAGCTGTCAAATCACCCGGGGATCGCACCCAGCCTGGACCGCACCAACCCTTAACATGGTTGGATTTTTGGTATCCGACGGGATTAGAACCGGTGACCTTCTAGCTTAGGGGGCGTCTTAACCATACCCCGCCACCAACTGTTCTACATCTCGTGGATAATATACCTTCCTTAGCTTAGAGAAAAGACAAAGAGAGAATTTACAAGATGGCTACATTAGTAGAATAACATAATGCATTCACGATGCATGAATAACATGTTAGAGCCTAATAACCCTCTCCATGGCATCACTCTCTCACTTAGAGACTTTTACTATTGTCTCTTGAGTCTATTGATCCAAATTGCATCCATTTTGGCCATCTGAGTCACCCTAGAGATTCCTCCTAAGCTATAAGGGTCCTAAACTACTATTTATGGAACTGCCATTTATGGATCTCCTAGATGTCTATTTTCATCTAATATCAACACATTCCTTAATTTGGGGATTCTTTCCATCATTTTAGGAAATATTGAGTGCAGCTTGAAACAAGGGAGTAATGAATGGGCTCCCAATACACTAAACAAGGTCTTAACTAACCCTAATTGACCCTAAGAGCTATTATAGAGCTCTTGGTACATTAGCTGAGTCTTTTTAGGATAAGGACCACATGCATGATCCTATACTTAGTTGCACCTAGCATTTAGGAAGCTAGGTCCACTTAGGGACCAATTATGGTGGTTATGGGGTTGTTAACTTCCCTCGTAGAGTTTTCATGGCTAACAAAGGGCATTCTTGCTCTAGTTAAGCCTAGATAGGATCTCATGCATTAGATGATAATTCGAACCGCCTCCTAAGACCTAATTTGAACTTCCTATATGTATTTTATTGGAATTTCCTATATGTATTTGCTCACTCATTCATTATATACTGCATGGAATATAACAAGTTTGATGTAATTGCAAGATCTATTGTATCTTATTTAATGTTTTTCACATTTATGACATAATTTTGTTACATTATTCATGTCTTGCATAAGTATTTCTCTCTTATTTAGAGCTTAGATATATATGTTTCAAAATTATATATGGTATTAGAGATGCATGGGTTCTAATCAAGTTAGTGTACTAGTTTTGTAGGTGGAAGGATCCATCAAAAACACATATATGGCAACAATGGAACGATATTTTGACATATTCTAACTCCTTTTAACTATTTTGAATGTAAATCAAGAGTGAAGATTCTCTTTGAGGGGCTTTCCCCAATGTGGTTTTCCCTCTTTCTCAGTTTCAAAGAATCCTTTTGTACATGGGTACCTAATGTGGCTACAAATTGTCGAGACCCTTTTTTATTTTGCATTTATTTCAAGTAGATTGGCTTATGAGGGGGTGTTAGAGCATAATAACTCTCTCCATGGCATCATTGGTCCAGGAGGATATTGTTGGCCACCCGCCTATTCCACTTGGACCCCCACCATTGTTTCTTTCAGTTTTTTAGTTTCCTTAATTGTAGCACAATTTACTATTTTTGGCAGTTTTCGGGTCCTAAACTTCTGGAGCTGTTTTGAGGCCCTAAACGACGTTTTTTCGACATCAAATGGTTGGGAAAATATGAGTATGTTTTAGACCTACTATTTGATGTTGTTGAATGTAGTACTTGAATAGATCTTTCTAACGATGTATCATGTGTGTCAAACGGAGATAGTATGCCAAAGTTACAACCCTGGGAAATTGATGTACCAAGTTACCCAATGGGGCCCATATTCTGCCGTTTCACCTCCTAGGGTTAGTTTTTGGATGTGTAGGGTTTTCCATTGTTTTTCAATAATATATAGGCCTTCGAGCCTCATTGTAACACATATTTCAAAGGCATGTAGCCACCACATCTCTTCTCAGAGATAAGCTACCAGCACTCTAGCTAGTTTATTTCCATCTTGTCTGTAAACAAGTTTCAGTTCTTTGATATTAATGAAATGAAGTGTTATTTCTGCTGCATCTTTGTTTTTATGGTTATTTGTGTATTATGTTGTGTCTGTGCATAAACCTGGATCAATCACTCTCTTACCTAGGGACTTAGGTTATTGTTTCATGTGTCTATTGGTCCAAATTGCATCCAATTTGGCCATCTGAGTCGCCCTAGAGCTTCCTCCTAAGTTATTTATGGCCCAATTTCCATTTATAGAGCTCTTGGATGTCTATTTTCAGCTAATAGGGGTTCATTCCTTAATTTTGGGATTATTTCCTTGATTTTAGGAAAGCTTGACTCCAATTTATGTTTGGCAAGTAATCCATAGGTTCTCAGAACTATTATTGAGCTCCTAGTGCATTAGTTGAGTCCTTTTAGGGACAAAGACCACATGCATGGGCCTACACTTAGTTGCACCTATCATTTAGGAAGCTAAGTTCACTTAGGGACCACTTAGGGTGGTTATGGGGTTGTTAACTTCCCTCATAGAGTTTGCATGGCTAACAAAGGGCATTTTGGCTCTAGTTAAGCCCTGGGATCTCATGCATTAGATGATCAATTAGAATTCCCTCCTAAGCCCTAATTAAAATTTCTTATATAACTTGAGTGTCTCTTACTTTATGTTTTGCACATTTATGACATAATTTTTTTACATTATTGATTATTGCATTGCTCTCTTTTTTACAACCTAGATTTATATGCTTCAAAATTCTATTAACACTTGCAAGTTACATAATCTATATGCCTTTATTACTCTATAACTCGTTTAGATCCATCTTAACCTATGCATTATTCACTCTTTAGTGTGCTCAAAGCTCAATGGGCAAGAGTAAACAAAATTATTAATCGGTGTACTCAATCTTTTGGTACAATGACTCTATACATGAATTTTCAACCATCTTTGTCATAAATCTTTTCATTCAATTGATATTCTTTATCAATAGAATTTGTAAAGCTTTATAACGTCCTTTTAGCTTTATAAATCTGGTTCCTTTTAGCGCAAGAGTAAACCAACGCACGACGGAGATAGGTTGACAGAGTCTCGGTTGACCGATCCTCTTTTCTCTAACTCTCGGTTAGACTGGTTCGTTTTTGTTTGTAATGCAATCAACGAACGAATGATGGAATGGCGGGATCGGTAAATGTTCGATTTCACAACCAGTCTCAGCTGTGCATACCTACTTCACCAAGAGATGGAGACCGACTGTCCCCAAAACATTCAGGCCTGGCCTGTCACGAGAGTTCATGGGTCTCTTTCTTTCTTTTTCTTTGGGGACGGAAGGACCCTTTTAAGCCTATAAATACACATGGAGGATATACATCCAAGCAAGCAAGTATAGTCACATATCGTTTCATTTCTCAGCTCATTTTCATACTAAAATCCAATATCTGTTCCTTTCTTGCAAGTAAAGATGAAGGGGAATCCTCTACTATTTTCACTTCTGTTACTCTTTCTTAGCTGTGCTTACTCCGCAGATCCAGACCCTGTTAGAGACTTTGATACGGGACTGAGTACGTTCACACTACGTAACATTTTCCAGAATGGAGATGTTACTAACGATACGGGCGGGATTCGAGCGGCAACCAGTTCTCAAAACTTTCCTGCACTGCGGTATATTATTGGAATATATTCATGCAATTGATATTCATATATTGTTTGTTTCCAGATGCACCAGCTTTCTCTGATATCATGTCTTTTGTTTGTATGGCCTGTAGATTTTGATGAAATATAATTAATGGTGTTAAATGATTTTACAGAACACAAGGGCTATCTGTAGTGAGGTTTAAAGTGGTTCCCTGTGGATGCAACCTTCCCCATACACATCCAAGAGCTACAGAAGTTCTTTCTCTTTTATCTGGTGGACCCCTTCAAGTTGGCCTGGTTGACACCAATGGTAATCTTACTGTCCAGACAACTTCTGGTTAACAAGATTATGAACTGGATTCTCATTATATGTATCTGATCTGAACATTCAAATTGTTTTGCTATAAATTAATTAGGTGTGTCACACAATGATATTCTTTATCCGGGGGACGTTACCGTATTTCCCAGAGGTGTGCTCCATTTTGTACTCAACGTTGGAAGCGTGGAAGCTGATTATTTGTCGGCACTTAACAGTGAAAATCCCGGCAATTTGGTAACCTTGTACCTAACCAAATATATGTTCAGTTTAATTTCAAGCATAGTAGTGCCATATTTCATAGATTATATTAGTATAGATTTATTTTAAATTTTAATTTATTATATATTAAGAATTAAGAAGAATTAAATTTTTTTGAGGTGTATAAATTTTTAAGATAATAACTTAAAAAATAGTTTTTTTCTTTGTGTTCAATAGATCTTGGTTTAAGATGGATTTATACTGGTTTTAAATTTTAAAAAGCAGCAATAATTTTTTTATTACCTTTTATTTTTTATATATTATGATCTCTATATAAAAACTTTAAGATAGTTAAGTAACTGTAAGTAACCTGACAAACTTGACAACATCTCTCCTATCCTCAATCCTAAATTCTCCTATCCTCAATCCTAAAGCACCTGGCTCCAATGAAATAACACTACACTATTCTATTCAATGCAATAACAGATTCTAAATTTTGATCTTGATAGCTCTCACAATGTTCTTGTTTTGTGATATATATGATATAATTGCAGATAAGCAGCGAGGCTTTGTTCCAAATTCCCCAGAGAGCAGTGGCAACATCTTTGAATATCGACGACAAGGCAGTACAATGGCTGAGTTCAACCGTGCACCGATACGGTCCCGGTCTGAAGAAAACTGCAAACAGTGGTTGTGTACCTGGTAGAGATATTACCACAGCCTTTTAGTCAGCACTCAGCATTGCCCTCGCTTTGCTAAGTAGGAAAACCACACCAAGGCCATCAATTAGCTACATTGGCTTGGCTTTAGAGCTCGAAGTACCAATAATAATGAAGAATAATAAATGACACTTGACTTGAGACTAAATTTTACACATCATGATTGATTCATTTGCAACATTGGATGCAATTTCTATATTTGCCTCGTTTGATTACAATCCTGCACTCACGTATGTTGTGCATAATTCTAAGCCTATTATATATAATTTTAAAATTTATACTATATAATCCTTTTTGATATATCCTTCCTCCAATCGTCAGCCACATCATAACCAAGGGGAAACTGTAAAACAATGTAATAAGCTTATTTAATGGTTAAAACTTCACATGCTTTGCTTATTGTTGTGCTTCACCTCTCTTTAACGATAAGCACTCCACTGCATTCTGGTGATCTAATATCTTGCATTGTATTTTCCAATTTAGCAAAGATTGTGACCACTCATTCACTAACACATCTTCAAATTATCTAATATCTCACATTCTTGCATAGTATTTTCTAATTTAGCAAAGATTGAGTAGTCATACACTAACACATCTTCAAATTATAATTACAACATTAGTAGGATTTTTACATGATGATGATTGTGGAGTTTGTGTTAGGGGTCATGCATGTTTTTTTTGAGTTTGGGATCAAGTTTAAGTTTTGAGTTTGGGATCAAGTTTAAGACAATTTGTCTTTTCTTCTCTCTATATATAACGGTCATCGTACATCATTCACACACAAACTGTACTCAAAACTGTATAACCACGTTTACACAATGTATAACCATGTTTATAGTAGAAAATTGAAGAGATTTTTTTTCCACAAAAAAATTAATATCCCGAATTATTATTAACTTGAAGGCCATATTGTTCATTGGCTATGGGAGCCTTACATTAAAGACATTCATAGAGAATATGTATCATAATGTTCAAACATACTTTCAAAATACATGACATCTTGTCCTATTTCATTGCATAAGAGTCTATAAATAAAGCAAAACATAGCTAGCTAATAGTCAGTGTTGCAGAAGATACAGCAACACTCATGTAAAGCCCATATGAAATGGACAAGTATTAAAATAATTGAGGACCATGGTCTAGTTCTTTGATGGTGTCATTGTTAGACTTCCAAGTTGTTAAAGATCCTTCATCGAGCAACAATCCCTGCTTGGATAATTGGTCGGCCAGTTGATTCCTTTCATGCTAGATAACCTTGAATGTGAACTTTTGGAAGAAATGCATGATTATGATAATTTCCTCATAGATGGGCTTGAGATAGATATTCTTAGGGGGGCTATTGTGAGTAATTCAGTCAATAACAAGGAGAGAATCACCAAAAGCTTGTAGTTTTGTGCCACCTACAAGTTTGGAAAGTTTTAGGACCATCAGAATTGCAGAAAGCTTTGCTTTGTTGTTAGTTGACATACCAAGACCCACAGAGAATTTATAGAAATAATTGACCAAAAGATAGAGGAGACCTCATGTGGTACCATAGCAAGGTCTTCCTTGTGCAACACCATCGAAATATGACCAAGGCTTCGTGGCATCAATCTGTGTGGTAGGGTGAAAGGGTCTGGAAATATGATGTAGTTCCTGTGGGAAATAGTGTAGTATAACTAAACTCTTGAAAGCATATGCATGTGGTGAGATGGAAACATCCTGAAAGATCTGCATATTGTGAATGAGCCAAGCTCCCCACATGAGCAATAGAGGAAGAGATTTGATTACCCAAGTAGTAGGATTATTCAACCATCCTTTGATGACCTCTTCGAAAATCAATCCATCCCAGATCAATGGTCTACCCAATATTGAAGATGCATATGACCACATATCAGTGAAGTAAGGGCACTCAATAAAAATATGATTGATGGAGTCATCAACATTTTGACAAAGTGCACATTTGTTGGGTCCATGTCCCAAGAATTTTGATAGGTGATCCCATACATGAATTTTACCAGCAAGAGTAAGCCAGGGGAATATAATTTTTTTGAGAGGGCATTTGATTTTCCATACGACTGAATGCCACCATCCTGGATCTGGGCGATCTTCTTCCTCCCTAATAATTTGATAGCCAAGTTTTGGTTTATACATACCACCTAATGGGTTTCTCTACCATAGTATAGTGTTTGTCGTCTGATCAATTTCTAGATAATCTAATGGGAGCCGTATATTTTCACCAAGTTAAGTCTAAAATTTGTATAATCCCATAAATTAATTAGTTAGCTGTAGTTATTTTGAAAGACATGTTGGACTCTCCAAAGAAGGGAATGGTGACCAATGCAAATTAAATGCCAAATTTGAAAACTTGGAACAATTCAAGAAATATAGGTTAATGTGAATGATAAGTACATGAGAGTGTCTCCATTTATAGCAATGGAGAATGCTCACCATTTGCCAAAAATAATTAGGTGATGAGAATGCCTATGTTTACACACACACACACACACACACACACACACA
>LPNX010984428.1:309442-327225 GCA_001517045.1 Pseudotsuga menziesii | reverse complement strand
TAAAATCAACTAAAATAAACCAAGAGACAATTCAAAACCGGTTCTACAACATCTTCTATTTTCAAGCACTCTTTATTTCCAACAATCCGCACTACAATTTATTATTCCAGCACTTTATTTTGCAGTTGCATCTATTTACTTTCAATCTTGCAAATGGTCATGTGGTAGATGCTTAACTGCTTAAGTTCTTTCCATACTTTTAATTTACTGCTGGTTTGATAACTTTCATTTATAGCATTTTTAGCCATATTGTAAATCTGGTTCATGATCCATACTGGTAAATAATCTGTACATTGTTGAATGTTTTATTTCCTTATTGTCTAAAATTATTTGGTTTATTCATATATTTCATTGTTAAACATTTAAGCCATAAGTTCAATCATAGCTTAAATCTCTAAATTGTTTTTTTTGTAATCTTGTAATGTGGTAACTTATTTTGACTCCATTATCTAGGCACTAGTCTTGTTTTATATAAGGTCTTAGCCTCATTCTATAAACGATCCCTTTAATTAATCTTTAATTAATTAATAAACCTGAAACATAGTCTTTCCATAGGGACTACCCCCCTTGGCTCTGTTGGGATCTTGCCTAAACGGAGGAGTTGTGGACTGTGGTGACAGTGGTCCCCAGCTCTCACTTGCCCCCGAGGACACACATAGCAGGTTGTGACTTTCCTGCACCTTAAAGTGTGAATTAGGGGTCAACAGGAGGCTACATGTGTGACTTGTGCTAGTGACTCGGTACATTAATTGAGGTATTCTTGGAGAGTGTTATCCAAAAATGTAATTATTTTACAACTTGGACCACATTTCTGAAAATAGAAACTTCACTGCTTTGTCTCAAATTCAAACCTCAAGCCATCTCCGTAAAGTGTCTCCAAATATCTTATCAGATATAAAAAAACTTGCTATGTTGCACAAGTTTTTGGAATGTGGGAACGTGGGTACGAGTATCGGATACGTCTAGAGGTTTCCCCAAATTTGCAGTAAACAAAAGGTTGGGAACAACAATATTATATATTAAAAAGATATTAAAAAATATAAAAACAAAATTAAACCTTAAATAGAAGTATTGATTGATTGGTCAATGATAAATTTAAATTATAAAGTATAATACCATGTATCTTCAATAACCTTCAAGATCAATTTGACACTTGAGCCATTATTAAATGAAAAACATGCCCTAATACTTCTTTATCTAATTATAAAGTGTAGTAGTGATTGTTTACATTGTCCAAAATCAGCCAAAATGGGGCAATCCCAAAATGTCAAACTTCAAAACACCATGAATGTGTGACAAGTACAATCAATAGTTGTTTGCTTCATGCTCATTGTAAAGTTTGTAAATTATAATTTATAACAATTTGAATTTATTAACTTACATATAACAAATTCTGAATGAGTAATACATTAGTGTTGTAATAGCAAAGGATCAAAGTTACAAATCGAAATGTAGTAGAGGGCCAACCCTGAACTGTAACAGAGGGCAAACCTGAATTGTAGAAAAGGAGCGACCTGAACTGTAACAGAAAGGGAATTTGAATTCAAAGAATAAAACAGGATTGAGTCGATTGACAAAATTACAAGAAAACATAAAATATTAAGTTTAACATATGCTCAGAGTTGAAACTAGATTCTTTACCTATTAAAAAAGTTTACTTAATTATTTATTTAAATTTTAAAAATACTATTTCACAACCAAGTTGGAATTATTTGTTTCCTTTGACTTCATTATTCACAAAGTTGCCAACTAGGAGATAACATTAAAAAACAATTTTTTTCATGCGCAAACTCTTCACCTCTATGGAGAGGATTGTCTCAAGGAGACTCGAGTCTTTGAGAAGCTCAAATTAAAATTGAAGAAACAAATGGCGGATCTTACATTTCTTAAATGCTGCAGGGATTCTTCCATCTTACCCTCGTTTACTCAAATCGAGCATCACCTCGAAAGGCATGACCATCAACGAATTTTAGTCAAAGCCAGACAAGTTATTCTTAGAGCCGAGATTCATTCCACCAGATCAGATTTAGCTCGACTCTTTTCCCAAGTTTGCTCTCTTCAACTTAAACTTGCTGCTATTCTAAATGCTAGTCTTTGGAATTTATTTGATTTTATGTCTCATTTTTCTGTTGAATCCTTTTTTTTTAATTCTATGAGTAAAAAACGCAAATTCTCTAATCTTTACTGTAACCAATCCTCTATTGCTCTCTCCTCCCATTCGGTGTCCACCCGTTCTCATCTTTCTGGGTCTCTCTCCTTACATATCTCTCTCTCTCATTTTGGTGCCCTCTCTCATTCTGGTGACCTCTCTCTCCTCGACTTCTCACTCAGCCAAAACTTTGTTATACAAAACCCTATCCTCACCCTATACAGCCACTCCTCTAACCCCTCTCAAGACTATGACCTTTCCACAATCAACCATCAGCCCCAGTTGCCTTTCCTCTCACCACTCAATCCCCCAAATCCCCAACTAAAATCCCTCTTCCTCTTGTCCTCCTTAGCCACATCACTTAGCTCTCTTTCGAAAACACCATCGTGGTCTCCCTCATTGAATTTTTCTCCACTCATGGTGACTCCCCTTGCGACCTACCCCCCTCTTTCCCATTCGTCCACCACTTCAAATCCCTTTCACAACCCATCTCCACCTAATGCCTCCATTCCAAATCCCTTTCGCGACCCCCCTCTAGCCTTTGCTTCCACCTCAAAACCCTCTCACCACCCCACTCTATCCCTTAACTCTCCATGACCTTCTCCTCATCGATCTCACACCACACTTCCATCCAATGAATGCACTCCCCCTTTGAGTGATTCCACTCCCTCTACTCCAAGCCCCTATTCTCTTCTTTCTACCTCCACTGTCATCAACCCTTCTTTTAATTTAGATCCTCCCTCCTTATCTCTTCTTCAAAAATCCTTTAATTATGCAGTTGCTCCTCATTATCTTCTAGTTGAGGATATCTTGTGCTCTATTGAATCGCTTACTACCCATATCCCATCCCACGAAGCTGAAGAAATTCGACAAGATTGCTCCTGAATCTTAAAATCTGGCAAGCTTCTTAAATCCAATCTTCCCAAAGAAGAGCTCTTAGCTCTTAAAAGACTTAAGTCCATCCTTGACATTATC
The DNA here is from genome assembly GCA_001517045.1 of Pseudotsuga menziesii. Lineage (NCBI taxonomy): Eukaryota > Viridiplantae > Streptophyta > Pinopsida > Pinales > Pinaceae > Pseudotsuga > Pseudotsuga menziesii. The sequence goes on along the minus strand of LPNX010984428.1, from coordinate 324,101 downwards.
ATCATAAAGGCAGATAAAGGTAATGCTATTGTCGTGATGAACTCTTTGGATTATGAAACTAAATTACTAGATCTCCTCTCTTTGTCTTCTTATAAAACCCTTTCCTCTAATCCTAAAACCAAGATCACCAATCTAGTTTCTAAAGCTATTAATTCTTCTTCACTGAACCCCTTAATCAAGAAACGCATTCTTCCCCACAATCCCCAACCCCAAAAATTTATGGGCAACCTAAAATCCATAAGAAAGGCATCCCTCTTCGACCCATTGTCAGCGCCATCAGTTCCCCTACTTATGCCCTCTCTCGTTTCCTTACTGAGAAACTAATACCCTTCATGGAGAAAACTCAATCTTTCATTAAAGACTCTTCTGATTTTATTCACAAAACCCGAGACCTACATGGTAAGTTTTCATGTCATTTCTCTCTTCACAAAAATCCCAGTCCCTGAAGCTGTCAACATCATTTTCCAATTTGTTGATAAGGAAACTCTTCATCTTATTGAAATTTCTCTCCTCTACATTTTTCTGTTTCAAAGGTAAATTCTATGAACAAATGGAAGGCACTGCCATGAGATCTTGTTTATCCCCTGTTGATGCCAACATATTTATGGAACACTTTGAAACACTATCCCTTAACTCTTTTTCCCTCAAACCAAAATGTTGGCTTCGGTTTGTAGATGATACGTTTGTTATTTGGCCACATGGACGCACCACCCTTGACAACTTTCACAATCACTTAAATAGCATTTCACCTCACATTAAATTTACCATGCAAATCCAACAAGATGACTCCATTCCCTTTCTTGGTGTCTTGGTCACCAGACAACAAGGTGGCTCTCTCTCTTATCAAGTGTATTGGAAAAAGACCCACACCAATCGCTACCTCCACGCCCACTCCCATCACCACCCTTCTCAAAAATTTGTTGTCCTCAAAACTTTGATCACCAGAGCAGTTCGAATCTCCGACCCCCAACATCTTAATCAAGAAAGAGTGCACCTTACTAAATCCCTCATGACCAATGGGTACTCTAGATACCTCATTAAAAAAACTTTTCAACAAGTCCTTCATCCCAAGCCCAAACCACCCAAACCCTCCCCACCACCCCTTTCAATTCTCTCTCTGCCCTATATTAATGGCATCACAAATCGCATTTCTAAACTTTTAATTAAAAAGAACATCAAAACCATATTTAAACCCCATAAGACCCTTAAGCAATTATTTAGGAGTGCTAAAGATAAATCCAACCCCTTCCTATCCGAGGGCGTCTACCAAATTCCTTGTTTATGTGGGAAAACCTACATTGGACAAACAAGTAGATCCATTCATACCCGTCTCAAAGAACACATCGTTGATACCAATCATAATCGAGCTAACAAATCTGCAATTGTTGAACAATCTTTCAAGTCTAAACATCAAATTTTCTTCAATCAAACTAAAATCCTTGCCTCCACTTCTCATTATTCATCAAGACTCATTAGAGAAGCCATCAAAATTGAAAAACATCCTAACAACTTTAAGCGAGAAGATGGCTATACACTAAGTCAGTCTTGGAGACCTATGATCCATCAACTTACTCACCATTGATACCTTCCTCACTTATTCAATACTCTTTCTTTCTTACTTTTTCACCCTAGGTTTTTATTATTTTTATTTTATTTTATTTATTCTTATTTTTATTTATTTATTTATTTATATGTTATGAATGCTTACCTTTCTATCTTTTCTCATTTAACTCCCGCCCACCCCGTTTTTAGGTTTTTAAGATTTCTTTCATTCAGTCAAACCCTTAATTCCCTCTTTTTACTCCACTTCCAATTTTTCCCTTTATATTTAATTATTCTTATATATTTTTATTTTATTTTTTCTTTTAGTTCTAACTATATTTTAAACTAAAACAATTACTTATTAATTATCAAATTAACCCCCCTTTTTACTCATTTGAATCTTTTCAACTACTATATTTAAATTAATAGACAATTGAATAACTTTTCCATCATTTTTATTTCTTTTAATCTGTTTTTGTCTTTTCTCCACCTAAGTTTAAAAATAAATAAAAATAAAATAAAATCTTCTTTTTTAATAAAAGAATTTATTTATTATATTATATTATTCAATTTCTCAACCTTATTTTTCTCAACTATATCCCCAAACATTTGTATCTATAATTTTTATAATTAACAGTTAGTTTTTAAAAATGATGGCTAGTTTTTTATTTTCTATATATACTCTACTGCCCTCTTCTTTTCTATTGTGCCAAAGCTTCGAATGATCCTAATGATGGGTGGAGGGTTTTTTGGACACACCGAGTACACTGAGAGGGATGGTGACTCAGTGTGCATGGGTTTTATTACTTTCTCAATTTTAACAATCAACAACTTATTCAATATTATGCATTATCACATTATCATTATATCATCATCAGCATTACTAACATCATCATATCATCATCGCATAAGAAACATAGCATGATACACAGTACACCAAATTTTACATGGAAACCCAAGTCCTGGGGGGAAAACCACGGAAGCCTTTATAATAATAATTATCCAGCAACAACTAGAAGGAGAAAACAACCCCCTTATTACAATGACTTCAATTCTCTAGCTACAACTGGAAGGAGGCTACAACCCCCTAATTTGCAGGCTACAACCTGAAGGAAGCTCCAACTCCTTAGTTCTCCGGCTACAACCGGAAGGAGGATACAACCATTTTTCCTTGCCCCATCCTGCCACCCCGATATGAAGATAGAAACTGTTGAACCACTACCGCACTCATCCTGCGGGCCTCCTAATCAACACTTGTACTGCACTGCACAATCTATACTACACTGCACAACCTGTACCACACTGCACAACCTGTACCACTACTAACCACTGCTCATCATCTAATCACTACTCGTAAACCAATCACTATCCATTGTATCACATTGCTCATCAAATAGTACAATCAACCCGTCCAATCAAGTTGTACCAATCAATATGTTTCTCACATCAACCAACTCAGTCAATCTGAGTTTGCACACCAAACTCAGTCCACCTGGGTCAAACAAACTGCTCATACAACTCGGCCAATCTGAGTCAAACCAACTGCACATAAGGCAACCTATGCCAATCCTACTCAACTGAACCAACCTGTACCAAGCTACTTGTGTACCTGTGCCAAATCAATCATATACTTGTATTAATATAATCAAGTACTCTTATACTCAACCAACCCTTCTTACTTGTCCTAATCCATCAAGTAAGAGACACATTTGAGCAACCAAGAGACTTCACATACAGTCAACCAAACTCTGTCCAATCACACTCAATGACACCACAACCAACCTCAATCACAATCAAGAAAGACTTGACAATTAAACAAGATAAACCTCAACCAACTAACCTCAGCCAAGAAGATAAAAGACATAACCAACTATGTCAAACTCAATAAATCTCATAAACTCTTAGACAGAAAAGGATTTTTCACTCCACTCAAATCAAGTCAATAAATCAAACAAGTATCAAGCAAATAGTCACTTACAATACTGTCAAAGGTTGTCATTAACAGTCAATAACAATCCAGTTCCACTTAGGTCAAAGACACAATGATCAACACTTGTCAAACTTGTTTTCAAAGAAAACATTTAGGTTGATCAAAGAAATAACTCACAAAATCTACTACTTACATGTCAAATTCTCATTCAATACTACACTTATACAACAGTCAAGATAAACACCAAGATCTATGCCAACAACATCCAAGATAATCATCAAGATCTATATCAAGATCACATCAAGATATATGCCAAGATAACCATCACCATAGCCTCTATAACATATTCAATGACTTCAAAGAGATATACCAATATATAGGCTCACATACTAAGATCAAAGATGAACTCTATCCATGAGCGACATGTGCCATTACAAGAGAAACCTAGAAGCATGAGCCATACCTTTTTGAAGATCATAAGATGAATAAATAGTAGATGAACCAAACGAAACTCTATATCATGTCATCACATAGCCCTCGTAGCAAACTTTCCAATGAGCCAAGAATTTTGTAATTCTGATTCCATATGAGAAAGTTATGCCAATTTTAGTGAAGATGCCCAAAAATTTCTCTGTCACAAAATTCTGCACTTTTCTCCAGGAGTTGCGAAATTCCTGAGAGAATTGATGATGAACATATGAAATGTTTGATATTCTATTTATATAGGTTGTGGAGAAAATTTCTTACCTTAGGACGACATGCAATTCAAAATTACAAATAATTAAATTATCTTTTGTTTGGTCGATTCACCCAAAAAGGTGGGGTACACCAACTTCAAAAATTCATATCTCTTCAACCGTAAGGAGTTAGAAGATGCTCCACATATCAACGGAAATGGCTTAATGAGGACTATCTCCCTATTATGGGTTTATTTGCAAATTCTTGGTCTAATACCCTTAAAATCTTCAATATGTCCAGGACATCAAAGACCCCACACATGACGGTAACAAAGACCATACCACCAACTACAAGAGTTTCAAAGTATTCTTCAACATATCAAGGAACGTACATGGGCTCTACCTCCATCTACATTCCAATAGCCATATAACCACAAATAGGACCGTATATCATCATGGTTCAAGACCCAAGGCACCACATGCAAGGGTTTCAAGGACTCTTTCAAAGATATCATATAATATTTAAACAAGATACTTTCCATGGACTTCAAGGGATTCAACATCATCATGTTCAAGGTCTCCATATCATTAAAAACATATCCAATGGTTTCACTATATATATTCATCAACAAAAGAGTACCAACACCCCAAAAGAGGGGTACAAAGACCTCACCACTAATTTGCAACACCTTATGGGCTTCATATGCATGATCACAAGGCTACTACATGCCAATGACCATATAGCATCCAAGGGACATCAAACCACCATATATGTGGGTTCAAGACCTAAACTTTCAAGGACACCAAGGACCCCATAAGAATGGGTTCCAACATACCACCATAAGTGTGGGTTCCAAGACCTAAGTCTCCACATGCAAGAGGATAAAGATCTAAGCTTGTGGACTCAAGGACCCCACAAGAACTTAACAACCTCAAGACCATCCAATGCAAGCAATGGGATTCACCATCAACACATCAAGGACTTTACACACATGAGCCACATCATCCATCCAACAACCAATCAAGAGACCTAAACAAGTACAAACATAACAAGCAGCACAAAGACCGGTAACCAAAGATCAACCATGAGTAAGGAACTCGACAATGGACTCAAATGGGACCAAGATACAACTTAGGGGCACTTAACCAAGTCAATGGGTAACCAGGGCTTTTGTCATTGTTCCAAGGCCTCCAAGGGCTTCAAGCTTGGGCTTGGACAAGGTCAAATGGGCTCCTCTGACACAAACAACCACAAACTAAACACTAACCCTCAGGGGCTCCACAAGGGGCACCAAGGACTCAACAGTTGGCATCAATGACCAAACACCGTTGGCATCAATGACAACTTAATCAACAGGGTCCACCCGAAACGCGTCAGTCGCTTCTAAATTTCTACAGAGTACAAATCCATAAGCTTGCACACAATTAAAAAACATATTTGGAAGCCTTTTCACATCTTGAATTTCATTACAAAAATTTTCAATTAAAAATCTTTCAAACCCAACAAAATATTATAGTATAAGGTAACCTCTAAAAGCAGCCAAAATGACCATTAAGGGGAATTTTGACATTTTGCAGTGCAACTTTCCATGTAGGGAATGTTGATCTTAAGCACAATGTTGTACCTAAGTCTAAGCTATGGGTAAACTTTAAGCCCCACCCACAAAAGTCATAACCAGATTGTATGTATCATCCAAAACAACAATGCATAGTAGTGAAACCATAAAAATATTTAGAATCATCGTGATTGTTACCACCTAAGTTGTACTTGGTGTATTTATCAAGCGAGCCGACAAAGTAGAATAAGTATACTTGTTCATTCTTTAGAGTTCAGAAATTCGTCGGGCTTTTTCTGGGAGTTTTTTCAAAAAATAATTGTAACACATCTTCATACCCCCTTGGGGAGATTGAAAAAATGTGGTAGCATGGTCAATTTTATAAAAGACTCGGCTTACTAGACTTAGACATCAAGCCGACTATCCCAGAGTGTTTTTTCCCTCGTTAATAATTTGTTGTTGAACAAACGACTAATAATTTCTTAGTTTTTCACTTACACCTCCAAAGTTGGTGTAGTCGTCTTGGTGGTTAGGCCTTAGGGGATTATTAGAGCCTCTATATCAATGTTTATAAACATGTTAGGCATTCGAATTGAATCGTATGGACATGTGCTAGTCTGCTAGGTCCCCCTAGGTTTTTGTTCAATTCCGAGAAAATTATTTTTCCTGCAAAAATTAGGGCATTTTTTAATGGTTTAATTAAAAAATTTGTAAATGTCATAAAAGATGGGTCTGAAATCTGTTTTTGGTGTGGGGATGCTCATTTTCACACCCATAGCATCCTCTTTACCCCAAAGGCGACTTTTCTATGTTTGGGGCAGCTAAAAAGTCCCGTAAGGCATTATTTCTCTTAAGGTGTGTCAAAATGGCATTTTAATGCTAATCATGCGACGATTTAGCACTAAAGGACAGGTTTGAAAAAGTCAAATTTGATTTGTTTAATGTATGGGGCGACATGGAAAATGGATACCCCATGGTCATGCGACCCTTTCCAAATGCTAAAACATTAAAACTTTGGTTATTTTCATAAGTGGCAAATGGTTTGGTTTGGGAGATGATGCCAACCATATGTAAGATGCGCCAACCACAATGAAGGATGCGAGTATGTATTGTATTAAGTGACTTCATCCATATAACAAAGGATTAAACTTTGGTTATTTGCTTAAGGTAGCGAATGAAGTTTGTAGAGAGATGACGCCATGACTTGCACGTGAGAGATGACGCCATGACTCGCACGTGAGAGATGACGCCAACCTTATGGGAGATAGCGAATGGTTGGATTAAAGCTAAAGTGGGTGGTTGTATTGGCGAGTGAGAGGTGGCGCCTCCTCCATGGAAACCTCTTTACTTCAACTTGTGCTCATTCCTTCAATCACTCTCATCGACTCAAGTTAACTCAACTTCAAACTTCAGTGTTGGATACCCCCCTCTCTAATTTGGTTATTTAAGCAAGGCTTCGGTTCATTTTTTTTTATGGTCAGAGAGGACCGAAAGGTTGTTGTGTATTTGTAATATCATGGTATTTTATGGAATAAAAGAAAGCTTCGGAGGAAAACCTTTTGTGTCGAGCATCATTTTGTGTGGATGAGTATTGCATGGTTTATAAATTATGAGGTAACCTGTATTAGCTTATTTTCGTTGTGCATTTCTTTGGTTTGTTGTGGGCCTACAAGGGGAGCTATCTCCCGCTAGGATAAGAGATTGTTCTAGTCTAATTCATAGTCTTATTGTTTGATGGTTGTAGATCTCTTAGCTTGCATGTACATTTTGTTTAATTGCATGCTTTCCAAGTTTCTACTTCCGGAAGCACCTTTGCTTGTAACCTTTCTTGTGCAAAGATTTTTAAGTTGATGCAGGTATCTAGCTTGAAGGGATGGTTGATCTAGGTTGACTCCTCCAATGTTCAAGCAAATTTTGAAGACCATAGTCCCTACGTTTTCCACTTGCAGACTCCACAGCCAAAATATTCCCAGGCTTCCAGCATTCCTTCTCTCTCTCCTTCAATTAAAGTCAAACTTTCCCCTTTGGTTATGGTTACTCACATGCTGTAGTGAATTAGTATTTCTTTTAAAAGAATATCTAAAGGTTGATTTATTGAAGCATGTATCTAGATCAAGAAGCATAAAGTGATAAATTTCTGAAGAGGTCTAGATTGATTAAGTACTTAGGCTTATTGTTTATCATTTAAGTACTTAAATTTGTATGCTTTTAACATTTTATTTGGCACATTTGGTGCATTACAGGTGGCTTGTTTTTCATTTTTGTTGACAGAAAAAGGGAATTGTTGACGGAAAATTGAAGATCTAAGCCATCAAAGGCCTCCCAGAACAACCTTCTTCTTTCCTTCTTCATTCCTAAAACCTGTAAGCCTTTGGGTCCAGATCTGTAAGGACCATTGGCATCCACCTCAAGCATTGTAAATACCTTAATAAAGATTCCAAGTAGGCTCTTTAGAGCCCACTCCGCATCCCCCTAGGGGGAACCTGTGTCAGTGCCTTTTTTTCGTGGTTTGTCTTTTTGTTTAATTTTGTTTTCCAGAGTAGTATACTTTGATCAGTGCATTTGTTATATCTTTATTTGATCAAAAGTAATACAAATACTAATCCCACGACTTCCCGAGTTACCCGAAAGGGGAAAGAGATGCGTGGTAGGATTAGTTAGAAAACTTTTGATTATTTAGTTCCTTGTGTTATTTTTTCTTCTCATCTTAAAATTAGCCCCTGCTTGCTTTCCCGATTGAGGTTCATTTGAATCGAAAGAGATTCTTGGAGGTTTATTTTTTCCTTTTTAATAAACAAACACAATCTTTAAAATCCTTAAAATCAACAAGACTCCGTTTTTTATGCTCTGCACTACTACGGTTCAACCGAACAGTTGGTTGCATCAAAAGCAACGAGGGTGGCTAGTTAAGATAGATTCACATTTGAATTAACCTCCCAAGGCGAAAATCCAAAGCCTCGAATTAATCCATTGCGAGAAAAGTTCACAGAGGAAGCGGGAACAACTGGGTAGTGACCTCGGGATACCATCAGGCTACACTCTTGTTGGTGTAGTGTTGGAAACATCCCGGAGACTCCGATCCATCCCACATATTCCTCGCGTCGAACCGCATCGGATAAGGGTTTGGACATACTCCGCATACCGTCAGGTATATTCGGAGTTCCCTTCCCCCCTAATCTAACTGACTCATTTATTCACAATAAGTTAACACTGACCAAGAGCATTTGCAACACATTTCTCAGCACTACAACAACACTTTCTTATTTCGACTCCATTTTTGGTATTGGTATTTTTTATCATGCAATCATTTGCTTCAATGTCATTTATTTATCATGTGTTAAGATAATTTATATGTTGTTGTGCTTACAATTCTTATTGCAATATCTTGTTTCAGTACTTTTATCAAAACTCCTAAAAAGCTCACGCGATCATAAATCACCACACTAAGCCTTAACAGCCTTAGAAACTAATAGTGTCTACCACCGTTGGCTTCGATTAGGAGCTGACCTAAACGAAGGAGTCAAGAACAAGGTGACAGCCTTGACTCAAGACTTGCCCCCAAGGACACACCGAGTGGCTTGAAGATTTTTGCCATGTTCCCCCCCAGGTGTGTGAAAGGCGAAAATAGTGATAAAAGAAAACCATGAGAATTTCATGGATTATCGAGAATGGATGGAAGTGAAATCATAAAAATTAATTGAAATCATGATATGAAATTATAATGGTTTCTCAGAATTCCAAGCATTAAACAAAAGTCTACAAAGAAACAGTTTTGAAGATTTATACTTGGGCCCTTTGAAAACACAGAGTGAAGAACAGTGCACCGTCAAGAATGAAGAATAGTCCACAGTGCACCATCTAGAATGAAGAATAGTCCACAGTTTGGTCCACTGCGCAAATGTATTGCCAACTCTAAACTAAAAAAGACTGCACCTATGACCACTAAAGCATGAAAATTAAAAAGACTCCAGAATCAAAGATGAAGAAAATTCCCAAATCCCTTAGAGAAAAAGGAAACAAAAAGACTAAAAGTGATTGATGGAAGGAAAGACAAAGACCTTGGTTCCTTATATAGAAAAACCGTCATAGTTTGCTCACCTCATTGGCCTCCACCAAAATAGGGTTGGCACCAATTTTTCCCACCAATTTGCTAGGTTAACGAAATTTGGGTCCCAAGCTTGGTTGGGAGCTTTAGGAAGCTCCCTATGGATAGGGAGCTTCCTAAAGCTCGCGATTGTCGTTTCCTATTGAAACGAGTATCCGGAACGGCGTATTGGTCAGCAAAAAGTACCTGAAAAGCTCCCAAGTACCCACTGAAGTTCCCAGTCAATTTGGAACGTTTCCTACCAGCTCCCAAGTTCCCTGGAGCATGGGAACGTCAGGTACGGGCATCTTAGTCCTAGGGAGCGGGACCCGTGCAACATAAAAAGTTCCTTTTTCAAGAAAGTAAATCTTGAAATCAAGAAAACTAAAGAGCCATAGATCTGACCATAACCCATACCCTGTTAGGAGTCTTCAACCTCCCATACATTCTCTAAATGCTGCAATGAATATACAAGTGTGGGGCACCTGCTGTCACTGAAAACTTGTCCAACTGATATGAGAATATAAATGTGATTCGTCCTCTAGATATACCTGTCTATCAACTACTTGCCAAAAAACATGCCCAATCCTCAACCCCTGAGAAATAAAAACCAGCAACCATGTGCAAGTCTGAATAGCAATCACTAGTCACGAACCATTGATGTTGAATGATCGATCAACCAACCAGTCCATCACGTAATGTACCCTCAAACCATCTCTTGTGAGTGCCCCAAATGAATGTTGGGAAAATAAAATTTGGGTACTAACAGGACAACCCTTAGGAAATAAAATCCAAGAAGATTTCAATCATGTTGCTGATGAAAGTGGATCCAATCAGCAAGGAATCAGCACCTATTTGAATGACTAGGAAGGGAAGAATCACTAAAAGTGGTACTGGAAAAGATTGAATGATGCAAGGTTGGAAGAGATTCCCCAACAAAAAAGAAGAATGGCCAAGAGGCAGGCAAAGAAGAGAAGACAAATATCAGATACATTTTATCTTATTTGTTTCTGTTCATGAGAAAATCCTCTTGGAGAAGTTAAGACAAAATAGCATCTACAGTGAAGCAAAATTTTGATTTGTGAACTACCAAAGTGTGGAGGAGGTGAACTTTCCAAATTCAACATCAATGGTAGCAGGAATGAATGTTTTGGCCAACCTTGACTCTCTTCCGACACTGAAGTCAGTGGTCAAATCGATGACCAGTGGCATAAGTTGTTCTACACCAACCATGCCAGGTTCAGTTCATTTCTAGAGTTCAGTTCATTTCTAGATACTGATTGAAGACGTCACTTTGAAGTGGGCTGCAGATGTCTTCAATCAGTATCAAGAAATGAACTGAACCTGCACTTTGAAGTGGGCTGCAGATGTCTTGCTTTGTCCAGATATTTTGTTTTGGAACAAGCAATTTTATGTGAATTGGCCACTTGTGAAGGTGTAAGATATAATGGTCATAATTAGATTTAGGCTTTAGGCATACATTAAATGTGCTTTTGTCATGTAATAAAATCATAATATATGACCTAGGTAGAGTCATTTTAATAAAGTGCAGTAATCATGATTTAACAAGTTATTAAATGGTTAGGTATTTATCGTTTGAGTAATATGTAACTTACTCCTTTCTATCCTACTATGTATTGAGGCAATGCATCACTGAATAATCAAGTAATTATTTTCCTATATCTGTCTCTGTATTTTCTGTCTGCATGTGTGTGTGTAGATCTTGTAGAAATTGGAAAAAGTTTAAAGAGCAAATCGATTTGCTTATGAATGTATCTTCACAGACATACAGACAATATTTACCCCAGTAGTTTAGCTGCCTCTGAAACTGAACCTTCAACAGCCAAAAGCAAGTCTAGCAAAGCTTGTACACCCTGTACCAAGATAAAAAAAAAATAATATATTAGTTGTTTGAATTCCTTTGAACATTGGAAGCCTTCAGATACTAAACTTTCAGCAGCACTCTTCTAAAACTTTTAGACTGCAAGCATTAATTGAGCATTCAGTTCATAAGGTGCCATGTGCAAACACACCAGAACAAACTTTGCATTTTTGGGTCCAATTCGCTGACCAGAATCAGAATCCCTTACTGCAGCCTTTGATGGAAGTATCTGAATGAGCTCTGGAGGCGGTTTGTATGTGTCAAGATCTATCATGTTCCTGACTAATTACAAGAAACAGTTTAAACAATTGTCAGGAAAGGCATCATTTTCCAGCATATGATCATATTGCATATCGAGGAAACAACCAATGTATTAGGTTGTCAGGCACAAACCTTGAGAGAATTAAAAAAGAAGAAAGAATAATGAGCAAAGAATATATATTATATTGAAAAGCAATATTGACAAAATAATGGATGAAAAAATGGAGAACTTAAACAAAATGGTTATTGTATTTGCAGCTATTATGTAAGGGCAAGAAAGATTGTGCAAGGAAAAGATTACATCCTGAAGTGGTATGGATTAGATAAAGCTTTCAATTGTGATAAAACAACTCATGGTCTTGTCCCAATAAATCCAACCTTATCGAGTGATATCGTACAAGTTGCCTAGAAATAGTAGTTTGGAATCATAATGTTAAAAGTAAATCTCAAATTATAATAGTCAATTACATATTAGACATCGGCATTAATAAAGTCACTTTGACTTTGGGTTATTTATGGTTTTATGCTTTACTTCACTTGATTGTGTTTCTCGGTCTGTCCCACATTCATAACGTGGATTGACTCTACTTGATTGTAACCCCTTATATGAAAGCTTTCGCTTTCTCATTTATGCAATACAATATTGATAACTCTTCCGGGTTAATTTTGGTTTCTTTATGTGGTATCAGAGCTTGGTTAAAGCAACCTATGAAGAAATTCTGTGTTTTACTGTTTGCTGGTTTATGTCAACATTTCGTGGATTTCACATACAGCCGGTTTTGCATTGGCTGTAGGTTACTTATGAAATTTTACTGAACAATTAAACACACAGTAAAATACACTAACAGGCTGAAAAACACATTTAACAATCACACCATAAAATGATAGACTCAGAGAATTTTGGCCAAAATCAAGACCTGGAAAAACCCCCACGGGGAAAACCAGTTAGAGAGAGAGAGAGATTTTATTATCTTCAGCAAAGTATCAGAACAGAAATACAGTGAAAATTTAACTTATCTCCACCCAAGATTTCTTCTCATAATCTTGAAAAACGTGCCCAGCAAAGCCTTGAAAACTATGCAGAAAAAATAACAGCAGTCCGTACAACTGTACGGCCTCGATTTCTGTGCCCTGTTTTATCTCGAAAACTGTGCCAGCATTTACCTCGATTTCTGTGCCAAAAATCTGCCTAGAAAACTGTGCCAAAAATCCGTACTGTACGGAATCCGTACACCTCGAAAACTGTGCAGCATTAAATGCAGTCCGTACAGTCCATACACCCTCGATTTCTGTGCAGCATTAAATGCAGTCCGTACAGTACGAACACCCTCGATTTCTGTGCCAGCAATTAATGCAGTCCGTACCCTCGATTTCTGTGCAGTCTCTCTTCTTGGGAATCGTGCCAATGCCCTAGCTCGACCTCCTTCTCTCTCAGCTCAGTCTCTCCTTCTCCAAAAATGAAAAGTCAAGTGTTTTGCCTCCCTCAACCCTTTTTGTCTAAACCCTAAGTGGGAATCTAATCCAACGGTGGAAAAAGATCCAATCCAATGGCTAAGATTCAATGAGAGTAAAAATCACATTTATTTAAATCACTTAAATAAATTTACTCACCCACTTAAATTTATCAAAAAGTGACTTTAACTTTATAAAGTCTCATTAAGTAGCTTTTAATGTGAGGGTCACCTTTTTCCCTTTTCTAAGTGACTTAGGCAAAAAGTCACTTAGGGAACAAATTCCTAGGTACAAAACTAACACTCCCTCTTACCGAGGAAGGTGTTCTGCACCACTCCCAACTTATCTCTGAAGAAGACAAACTTCCCCCTCCCCAAAGACTTCATCAGAATGTCTGCTACCTGCTCATCAGTGGATATATACTGTAGCTCAACTGCCCCTCTCTGAACATAGTCACAGATGAAATGGTACCTGATCTCAATGTGCTTCGACCTGTCATGAAACACTGGATTTTCAGAGAGCTGAATGCAACTCTGATTGTCACAATAGATCACCGTAGGCCTAAGCTGCTGATCAAATAAATCTACCAATAACTTGCGAAGCAACAGTGTTTCACAAGTAGCTTGACTGGCTGCCATATACTCAGCCTCAACAGAACTCAATGCAATGGACTTCTGTTTTCGACTGAACCATGACACTGCTGCCGAGCCCAAACTGAAACAACAACCGGAAGTGCTCTTCCGATCCCTTACACAACCTGCCCAGTCTGAATCTGTGAACCCAACCAAGCTGACTCCACCCGAACCCCTGTAGTCCAGACCATAATCCACCGTACCTGCAAGATATCTCAGTATGTGCTTTGCGGCAGTCCAGTGCACACTCCTAGGCTCAACCATGAACTGACTAAGAGTGTTAACCGCAAAACACAAGTCTAGCCTGGTATTGACCAGATACATCAATGACCCAATGAGCTGACGATATAAAGTGGGATCCACCAACTTACCCTCGGAAGCATGAAGTTGCTTCCAATTAGTGATCATAGGCGTACACATCGGCCTGCAGTCCTCCATCCGAAATCTCTTCAGAATATCAACTGCAGTCCTCCATCCGAAATCTCTTCAGAATATCAACTGCATACTTCCCCTGTCCAAGGAAAATATGTCCAGGCTCCTGCCAAACCTCCATCCCCAGATAGTAATGCATCAGTCCAATGTCTATCATCTCGTACTCCGATGCTAGATCTCTCTTGCAATGTGCAATGAGACGCTCATCAAC
>LPNX010984428.1:286774-308429 GCA_001517045.1 Pseudotsuga menziesii | reverse complement strand
GCTGTCAATATACCAAGTAGTAGAGGTGGATGGACTCCCCTGATGACCTGCCAACAATGAATGCTCACTATCCATATCCATGTCTGTGCTGGTGGCTAAGGAGACTCTCTCTCTCTCCATCTGTCCAGCATATAGGGAAAACTCCCTCTGAAATGCATCATCAAACTCATCAACCTTTGCTGAGGCTGCTGTCTACTGTCCCTGTCCCTTCTTCTTCTTCTTGCTTGGACACTATGAAGCATAGTGCCCAAACGCCTGACATGCATAACACTTGATTTTACTCAAGTCTTTCTTCTGCCCACTCTGCTCCTGCTTGGCCCCACCCTTCTTGGGACCCTTCTTCTTCTTGCCCTTAGCTGCCAAAGCCACATTCTCGTCATCAACCCCACTGTGAGATGTACTGCCATGTGCAAGACCTCTCCTAGTCTCCTCCTGCACAAAGTCATCCCAAAGTCTCCCCCAGGTAGGTAGGTTCTCTCTGCCCACTATGGCTTGCACAAATGCACCCCAGGGCTTTGAAGCCCCATTCACTACTGTGCGTACTAGCTCTGTAGGGGGTACCACCTCCCCAACCGCTGCAAGTTCATCCCGAACTGCAGAAATCCTGGTAAGATATGCTGTGACTCCCTCACCCCCATTCATCTTTATACTTTTGAGTTTCTCTTTGAGACCCATCTTCCTGTTCTCATTGGAACTCTCTTACAAACTGATCAAGGCTGACCACATCAAGTGTGCTCTAGTCTTGCCTGAAATGTGAGGGATTATGTGGTCTTTAACTGCATCTAGAATGATCCTCCTAGCTTTACAGTCCTTCTTGTTGAAAGCTGATAGAGCTGCTACATCTGCTGATGCGGGAATGAAAACCGGGTTAGCTGTAGTGTTCCTAACTATATCCGGCCATAACTCATTCTCCTCCAGTATCAGTAAAATTCTGGCCTTCCACGGCACAAAATTTCCTGTCCCATCTAGCCTATCCTCCAGTCTAAGACCGGTAGCCATCTCTACACCAACCCAACAAAGTGCTGCTCACTGACAGAAGGTAAAATACTAAAAATTTCTGAGATCTGAAAATTTATGTGTGTCTGCAAACTATCACTGTTTTCTGCCCCCAAGCTCTGATACCATGAAGAAATTCTGTGTTTTACTGTTTGCTGGTTTATGTCAACATTTCGTGGATTTCACATACAGCCGGTTTTGCATTGGCTGTAGGTTACTTATGAAATTTTACTGAACAATTAAACACACAGTAAAATACACTAACAGGCTGAAAAACACATTTAACAATCACACCATAAAATGATAGACTCAGAGAATTTTGGCCAAAATCAAGCCCTGGAAAAACCCCCATGGGGAAAACCAGTTAGAGAGAGAGAGAGAGATTTTATTATCTTCAGCAAAGTATCAGAACAGAAATACAGTGAAAATTTAACTTATCTCCACCCAAAATTTCTTCTCAGAATCTTGAAAAACGTGCCCAGCAAAGCCTTGAAAACTATGCAGAAAAAATAACAGCAGTCCGTACAACTGTACGGCCTCGATTTCTGTGCCCTATTTTATCTCGAAAACTGTGCCAGCATTTACCTCGATTTCTGTGCCAAAAATCTACCTAGAAAAACTGTGCCAAAAATCCGTACTGTACGGAATCCGTACACCTTGAAAACTGTGCAGCATTAAATGCAGTCCATACACCCTCGATTTCTGTGCAGCATTAAATGCAGTCCGTACACCCTCGATTTCTGTGCCAGCAATTAATGCAGTCCGTACCCTCAATTTCTGTGCAGTCTCTCTTCTTGGGAATCGTGCCAATGCCCTAACTCGACCTCCTCCTCTCTCAACTCAGTCTCTCCTTCTCCAAAAATGAAAAGTCAAGTGTTTTACCTCCCTCAACCCTTTTTGTCTAAACCCTAAGTGGGAATCTAATCCAACGGTGGAGAAAGATCCAATCCAATGGCTAAGATTCAATGAGAGTAAAAATCACATTTATTTAAATCACTTAAATAAATTTACTCACCCACTAAAATTTATCAAAAAGTGACTTTAACTTTATAAAGTCTCATTAAGTAGCTTTTAATGTGAGGGTCACCTTTTTCCCTTTTCTAAGTGACTTAGGCAAAAAGTCACTTAGGGAACAAATTCCTAGGTACAAAACTAACAACCTAGTCTGTGAAAGTACAAAGGCCTAGGGATTGTTGTCAGTAGAGATGAATCAAGGGATCGCTAGAGTAACACATTGAAGAGGCAAAAAGGTTTTCATTGAAACCAGCTATTGTTTCATTTTTAATTTCAAACCAAAATCAAAAAAATATTTAGTGGAACCGTGCAGATCAAAGCCGCAGGAAAAATGAAAAAAAAATCTTGAAGAGAAAAGCATATGATCTCAGCTGTATGACTGTACAATCTTTCATACTACCACTGGCAAGAATCTATTGTACTGCTCTAAGCTGCAGAGGACCACCCCCCTTCTCATTTTTTCGCTCCCAAAGTGCGCTCCTAGAGAGAGTGATCAAGAAGCACCCTCAAGAGTGCGCTTCTGAATCGCTCCATTATGGGGGCAATTTTTGGGAGCATGCTCCCTAGGCAAAAGAAGTGCTCCCTGCTAAAAGCAGGAGTGTCACTCCCTCAATGCTCCCTCGACGCTCCCAAAAGACAAAAAAATGCTCCCTCAATGCTCCCCCTTAGCTCCCATTGGTTAAATACACTTCTTTTTTTCTCTCTTGCTTGTGGGAACCAAGACAAGGTTCCATCATTGATCTAAGCATGGCTAGGGTTCCTTTAGTGGATTAAAACACTCACTCACTCCATTTTCTCTCATTCTATTTCTCATTTTACTCATTTCATTCCTCTTTTCTAGAGTTTTGAGTGGGTTGTTTCCTAGTGTTAATGAGCAAATTTGTGAGAGATTGGAAGGTAGATTGAAGGCTTCCATAGTTAATTCAAACACTGTTGGAGAGTTAAAGAGGTAGGCTCTAAAACCCACTCTTTTTTTTTTGTTTTTTTTAAATTCCACTATATTAAATCTTGAATGTTTTCTTCTCCTACTCGTTCCCATTTATCCTTCTCCGTCATTCTATTGCAAGAAACAAGTTATTCTCATCTTGGGTCAAAAAGCACGATGGCTATGTGGTTTTTCCTTCTGGTTCCATTCGTAATTATGATGGAAGAAGTAAATACCAATGGTGAAGAAGAAATAAGCGATCACACATTCTGTAGAGAGGAGGAAGAAAAGGAAGGGATGATGATAAGGAAGCTAACAGTGATGATGGACAAAAACATAAAAGAGACTTCAACACCCTTGTGGAAGTATGTGGCAAGGCTTGGGCAAGGAAAAGAGCATGGAACCACAAAGTTTATAATATATATGCCCCCATTGTAATAAAACTTACATAGGTTAATATACACATGTGAGAAAGCATCTATGTGGCATTATGCCATGGGATAAAGGTAGGACTATGGGAGTCAAAACTTGTGACCCAATGCTAGTGAAAGAGAAACAAATACAAGAAAGTAGAGGAGGTTGCGCAAAACAAATACAAAAAATCAAGTGTTGAATCTGAGATCTTAGGCTCACATAGAATGTATGCAGGTCGATCCCCATCCCCCCATGGTGGTGGATTCTCACCTATGCTTAAAACAATCTCAGATTTCCTTAACGAAAGTTGCAGGGATGACGTGGATGCAAAACATTTCAAGTTTCTCTATGCATGTGGTGTACCATTCAATGCTCTCACTCACCCTATTGGCATGAAATGGTACAAGCCATCAATGGAGACCCTAAAGGGTATAGGAGCCCCGAGTATGACAAAGCCAAATCCATGGAACTTGACAAGGAAAGAGCCAAAATCCACAATGCTCTAGAATATTTTACAAATGATTGCACTGATTATGGGGTATTCGTGTCCATTCACATTGTATCTGGTGATTGGACAAATGTTAAAGGTAGGCCATCGATAAATATTCTTGGTGTGTTTACTAGTGGTGTGATCTTCCTTTTAGCCCATGACTACTATGTTACAAGACTGGTAATAATATTGCAAAACCTTTAATCAAAATTATTCAAGAGATTGGGTTGTACAATGTCATTCAAGTCATCACTGATAATGTTGTTAATTGTAATGTAGCAAGAACAATCAATGAGGATATGTACCCTAACATATTTTCATCAAGGTGTTTGGTTCACACACTGAACCTTTTGATGCATGATATTGTCAAGATGAAGGACCCTAGTAATAAATACAATGGTGCAATGTACAAGAAAGGGAAGACAACGATAAAATTTATTACCAAACATAGCATGGCCCACCACCTTTTTTGCAATCACTCTATGTTGAAACTACTTAAGATTGCAAAGACCAGATTTGCTAACTATTACCTCACCTACAAGCGCCTTTTAAAGTAAAAGAGGCATTGGCTAGTATGGTCTCAGGTGATTCACGGCAAAATTTGAAAGACAAGGTTGCATCTGTTGATGTTTGTAGCTACGTGAGGCGTCCTCACATGAAGTCGGCCCAGTGAAGAGAAGCAAGTCGGCCAAGTCAAGAAGAAAGCAAGTCGGCCTAGTCAAGAAGAAAGACAAGTCGGTCCCAGCGAAAAAATGTGCCAAAAATAGTATAAATAAAGGTGACGCCCTCCTCATTTGACACACTCAAGCAAGTTCTCTCAAGTCAACTAAAGAAGTGCACAAGAGAGAAAGAAAGACAAGTCGGACCCAATGAAAAATTCAGCAAAAAATCAAGTATAAATAAAGGTGACACCCTCCTCATTTGACACACTCAAGCAACTTCACTCAAGTCAGCTAAAGAAGTGTGCAAGAGAGAGAGAAAAGACTAATTCTTGGATTGTAAAAGACTATTTTTGGATTCGCTATTGTTGGAGAATTTCCTCCTTTGGATCTAGGGTTTGTCTAGATCTTGTCTATGTGATGACTCTTGTATCTAAATGTACTATTGTATCTTGAACTGATATCTCTAAATAAGAAGGTTGTTGGGTTTTCTCCCTTGTGGTTTCCCAAGATAAATCTTTGTGTCTCTTTATGTTTTTGTGCATGGTTGTTCTTTCAGTGATCCTTATAAGTTATTTGTTGTTAAAGCCGAAAGAGATGAAAATTATATCTTAAAAATATAACATGGTAGCAAAGAAGTGTTGAATAGATGTCACTATCGAAAACTAAGGCATCTAGGTTTGGACCCTTCTCTCCATAGATTGTTTTGAAAAGAGTTTCCAAGAAAGACAAGTTGGCCCCAATGAAAAAGTCAGCAAAAAATCAAGTATAAATAAAGGTGACACCCTCCTCATTTGACACAAGCAACTTCACTCAAGCATCTTCGCTCAAGTCAGCTAAAGAAGTGTGCAAGAGAGAGAGAAAAGACTAATTCTTGGATTGTAGAAGCCTATTTCTGGATTCGTCATTGTTGGAGAATTTCCTCCTTTGGCTCTAGAATTTGTCTAGATCTTGTTTATGTGATGACTCTTGTAGCTAAATGTACTATTGTATCTTGAACTGATATCTCTGAATAAGAAGGTTGTTGGGTTTTCTCCCTTGTGGTTTCCCAAGATAAATCTTTGTGTCTCTTTATGTTTTTGTGCATGGTTGTTCTTTCAGTGATCCTTATTTGTTGTTAAAGTTGAAAGAGATGAAAATTATATCTTAAAAATCCAACATGGTATCAGAGAAGTGTTGAATAGATGCCATTGTCGAAAACTAAGGCATCTAGGTTTGGACCCTTCTCTCCATAGATTGTCTTGAAACGAGTTCTTGGAAACTCACCCTAGTAGGGCGCACCTTTCTATGGAGGAAAATTCCAGATTGGTGAAGTTTCAATTTTGACCTAATTTCTGTTGGAACTAGGAAATTAGGGTTTTAGATTTTGACCTAATTTTGACCTAATGTCCACAAAGTCTGAAGAAAAAAAGGTCTACTCAACTTTCCCCAGGAGGGCGCATCTATCTATGGAATCAGTTTTTCCAAATTGAAAATTTTATTTTTGACCTAACTCTTGCTAGGGTTTCTGCAATAGATTTCAGATTTCGATTCTTCAGTCTCTAGTCAAGATGATTGTTGGACTCAAAGTAGAAGAAGGATTGGAGGGAGTTTCAAACTTCCGATTTTGGAATAGTAGGATGCTCATGCTCCTGAATGAACATGTTCTCAAGGATCATATACTCAAAGATATTCCAGAGACAAAGGCAGCCCGAGAGAAAGAAAGACTCAAAAAGAATGAAGCCACGGCCATGAGGATTTTGATGGACTCGATGAAAGATCATCTTGTGCCACTTATTGTAAGTTAGAACACTGCTAAGAAGATATATGATGCCTTGAAGAAACTATATGAGGATGAGAATCCTAGCAAAATTTTGGCCCTAAAAGAACAACTTCGTCAAGTGAAGTTCACGAAGGATGATTCAGTTTCTTCTTATTTCTTGAAGATTGCTCAAATCAGAGATCAACTAGTGGCTCTTAATGAAAGTGTCGCTAACAAAGATCTTGTGTTGACATCTATGGGTGGACTTCCTCCAGAATGGAAGCCATTTGTGAAAGGGACATGTGCTCGTGGTCAGTTACCTAGTTTTGATCAGTTTTGTTTAGAATGTATCCAAGAGGACACAAGGGAGCTTACCTCTACCTCAAAGGAAAAGGAAGAAGAACTAGTCCTTGCAGCCATAATTGGAAAGAGGAGAGGAAAGTGGAACAAGAGTGTTATCACCAACCTTGTAATTGCCGATGTATGGTGGATCCAGGGTGGATGGTAGAGGGGCAAGCAACTAAGGAGGTGGAACCAAGACTGCCTAGACTCCCAAATAGATGGTTGTCATGTCAATCAAGGCAATCTTCACTTTATGTTATCTAAGTCCAACACAACAAAGGGGGAGACCCAGATCTATTCCCGCCAAAAGAGATCAGACCTAGACACCAGATCAGATCAAGTAGGCTTGAGCCACATAAGATGTAAGGTAATTGAAGACCCTAGATCTATGGGAGATGTTACCAGGTGTGCCAAGGCTTTGGATTAGGGTTTTGGAAGTGTTAAGTTCGATCCAAAGTGGAACCAAGGTGACTTGTGGGGTTGATACAAGATCTAGGGTTGCGATACCAGCAACTGATGAAGATAAC
Source organism: Pseudotsuga menziesii (assembly GCA_001517045.1). Taxonomy (NCBI): domain Eukaryota; kingdom Viridiplantae; phylum Streptophyta; class Pinopsida; order Pinales; family Pinaceae; genus Pseudotsuga; species Pseudotsuga menziesii. The sequence continues at coordinate 301,321 of LPNX010984428.1, read as the reverse complement.
CGATGCCTTGGGAAAAGTAACCGAGGCAAGGTGAGCAAGGACAAAGTTGGGACTATCTAGTACCAAAGGGATGGACTCAATGAGAAATATGATAATGTCAGATTACCTGAGTCATCAAGGAGCAGTCAACTTTCAGGGGAAAGAGGTCAAAAGAGGGCTAGCACTATGCTTGGATATCAATGCCTGTTGAGCCTTGGGTAATGGAGTCAGTATTTGCATAGCATTAAAGTGAACCCACCTGGGATATGCCCTAATCTATGGACCCAAAAAAGTGTTTGGCCCAGAAAATTGAGTTTACAGGGAAACCAGCAGAAGGAGGGCTAGCGCTAGGGTTTGGAGAGGCAAATCTCCAGATCTAGGACAACGCAGGAGACTATCAGCTCAGCGTTGGAGAGGGGATGAAATCAAAATGGCCTGATCTACAAACCCGACTCAGAAAATTTCAGGAAAAATCAGATCTAGAAAAGTCAAAATCTGATGAGGGAAGCTAAGATGTTGAAAGTCAGTTTTTCAGATCTAGGGCTACCTGGCAGGAACTAGCTCAGCGTTGGGGGTGTTCTGGAATGAGGGAGACCTGATCTCCAAACCCATGTGATTATTTTCCGAAAAAAGTCAAAATTTTAGTAGGGGCATTGGGGTTTGAGCAGTCAAAAAGTCAGATCTAGGAAAAACCAGTCACAATTTTGACAGCGTTGAGGAGGATTTGGTGAGAGGGATGCCCTATCTACAAAACCCAGAAATAGTTTGTTCAAAGATCAAGCAGTTCCCCGATTAATTATTTTTTGGATTTTTAATATTTAGGAGTTTTTTAGAAAATTTGAAGAAAAGCAGGTACAATGGATTGAGATCTGAAAGAGAAGAGACTTACCTGGAAATGCTTGTAGATGCCTTGATGATGATGATCCCCACCATCCCGATCAATTCTGGAAGATATGAGTGAGTTCTAGGACCAACGTTATGCTCCAAGTGACCAATGCGCCCCCCTATCCTGCACAAGCAAACGTCAACAATATCAGATTTGCTGTACCATGAAAGAAAAAGCTAGATCTACAGAAAAGTAACAAGATGTAATCATAGATCACAATGAAGCTAATGAAAACCCCCTAATACAAAACGAAGACAATCCAAGCAAGTTGAGGTCCCCCCGCAAAAACGCTCCAGCTGAAAACGTCCTCCTGTAGACAAGACAATGGTCCCGAAAAAATATATAGATCTCACAAAATATTATGAATGCTAGGAAGCAAGAGATTTTCCAATCACCACCGAAGAACATCAAATGCAAAGCAGATCCAGAAAATATCCACAAAAAAAGTCTTTCTATTATTCAGATTCAAGAGCCAAAGACCCCTTACAAATGACAAGCTCTTTCCTTTAAATAGAAACGAGAGAACCAAAATCCTAACCACTTTCAAAACGAGTGGCTAACATTAAAAGATAAAATGTTATAATCAATGGTTGAGATGAGCTCAACATACAATACATGGATCAAAATAACCATAAAGTACCAAAGTGGACTAAATCACCCATAAAGAGGGTACCCCACTCTACAAGAAATAAATGAAGCACATGGTGGGTCCATGGAGTGTTAACTAACTCCCTCTGGGTGCCCTATGGCACAATAAAATAATATAATATTTTAATTTTTTGACTTTGTGCCTCCTTGAGGAAATCGTGAGCCTCCCAAAAGCTCCAGAAAATAATAATAAAATGCTCAAAAAATAGGTGTGGGCCAAATCAGGTGCTGCAACTGCTGGAGAAGGTGCAAGGGACATCACACTCATCATCATGAGTCATCCCATGTCATTTCCTTGCCTCAGTAGCCCAAATCGATTTCTTCAATAGCCATTTAATCATTTTTTGATCTGCCTCGAGAAATGTGAACCTGCCAAAACAGCCTCCTAGGGTGCCTGCATCGTCAAACTGAGCCCACCAGGCTCTCTGGGATGGGGGTACTATGGTACAATCAAGTGGCTGCGCCCCCCATGCCCCATACAGCGCCCTAGGAGATCCAATAAAAATATATCTCTGCTCAGACATATCATCCTATGAAGCAAAAACTGCATCAAAAAGGTAAAATGAGTCTGATCATCTCTGCAAGTGCCTGGAACTGAAAATAAGCTATCTCACTAGACTCAGAGAGTCCAAATCCATCTAGGGTGCATACTCATACCCCTACCAAGTCTCAGCCTGATCATCAACAATATCCAATAGACAATATAATCACTTGTAAATGACCAGATACCAATAATATAACTCAGGCTATCATCCATCTGCTGCAAGCGTTACAAGGCTAAGACATGCTCTACAAATCATTTAAGTAACATTCAAAACAAGTAGCAGTCACCTCATTGGCGGTACATCAACCAAATACATATATAGGGTTTTCTTTATTATTACTCAGACTAGACTTTCAAGACTATACTCACTTCATAGTTGTAGTCAATTTGCTAGTGAAGGGTGAACGCTGAAATTGACAAGGCTAAGGTAAAGGATGACTACCAACTTAACATCATGACACTATGGATATGGGAAGGGAATACTCACTATAACCACATGTCAAACAAACAACAACACAGGGAATGGCAGTGTCTCACAAATGGTTGAGTTGTTCAGAGAGTGCTTATTCAACTTAGGTGTTATCACTCCAGGAAACTCCTCTAGGTTGCAACTTGAGGATGCCTGGTAACTTAAATGTTTTTATGGTTTTTCTAACTGGATCAAGTCAGGTGATCTACAAGACCTCACACTCTCAAGACATGCATGAAACTCAGTCAAAAATAAGGCTTCTAACTACCACTGTTCAAAGGTTTGATAATATGATGCAAAGATGGAGAACTTATCATGCTGGCAGATTCATACATAAAACAGTTATATATAAATGGCTAATCATAACAAGGAAAGTACTTTTAATTCAAATCATCAACATGCAAATAGGATGACAGCTATCAAACATCGAATAACATGAATAAACCTGAACAACACATTCAAGCATAAACACAAAATAGACGAGAAATGGAAGCTATATGATAGCAAAAGAGCTTATATTAGGTCATGAGCAATATGAGAAGCTTGCTAATAGTAATGGTCTACAGGTCCCCGAAGTCGAACCCTTTCTATAACATAAGTCTTAGGCTTTATAGCCTTTACAAAAATATTCAGATCCTGAAAAATTGGATTTGATTTGCTAAAAATACACAAAATAATTGTTTTTTGCAGAATTAGGTCAAAAAACCCTAATTTAACTACTAGTCTATATAACTGTAAAACTCGTTCATTGTTTGAATCTTTTGATGACTACAGTGAGTACTGGGGATAAAGCTGTAGCTGGTCCTCTGCTAGATAAGTCATTTTTTGCTAAAACATGTAGGGTTTGTGACCCTTTCCTCTCTGATGTATCCTCAAAACTGGAACAGACCTCTTCTGATGGCGTATTTCAGCAACCTCCAGCTTTACACTTCCTCCCTGGGCTAGGTATATTTACCAAAACTGGTCCTTTATGCCAAAATTGCTTTCTACGCCTCTTTCTGCTTTCGATGGTTAAGGAGTCAAAATTTTGGGTCTGTTAGCTGCCGTAAGCTTTGCTTTCGGTGGCTAATGAACTGCTTCTACGTCCGCCTAAGCCACCGAAAGCCCTGTTTTTTGCAAAATTTGTCATTCATCTCCCAACTTCATCCTTTTCAGTTTTGTTGTTGATATTCTGGTATTTCTTCTGCTTGCCCAATGTTTGGAAAGTCTGCAGCCTCTTGGATTGCCTCTGGATTCTGAAGGCTTACTGCTGCTTCAGCTAGGGTTTCTAGTGTAAAACGAGAGCTAGGGTTTGATCTGGAATTCTTTAACTACAGCCTCAGAAGCCTAATCATCCTGTACAGCCTAGTGTTGTCATTCATGTACCTTAGATTTCTCCTTTTTAGCAGGACATACATCCCTCTCATCTCTAGGACAGAATTTTGCAACTGCTTATTCCTCTTGGTCAAAACGTCATTATTCCTCTTTATCTCTCTGTCCAAAATCTCTAGTTCATGTATTTCTTCTAGCAGTTTGCTCACTCTTTGAGATCTAGGTTCACTTGCAGAGGTCTCTGCTCTTTGTTCATCCTTCTCTTCCCTAGGTGTTGGTGAAGGAAGCTCTTCTTGCTCTGCTGTCAATTGCTCTGCTAGGTCAGCCACTTCCACCCTCTCTTCTTCTGAGTCTGAGTAGGGCAAGTTCAGAATGTTTTCTCTTTGTGTTGGGATTTCTTTGCCCTTTTCACTGAAGTCTAGGTTTCTTTTAGCCTGTTTGTTTTTAGAAGGGAAAGAAGGCTAATCTACAGGTGCTGATGAGATGGCCCTTCTTTTTCTCTTTCCACTCCTGGGGGTGGTGGATTTCTTCGAAGGAGACTTTCCCTTCTCTTCTAGTTGTAGGCCTGTTTCAAAACCATTCCAAAACAGAAAATGTGTCCATGCCATATTTCTCTTCTTCAGCAATTCTTGGATAAGGAGTTGTATAAGGCCATGGTGATACAACCTTCCAGCAATCTTGGTTGGCTGAGCCTTCACCTGATGTGCCATTTTTGTCAAGCTCCTGTGTAAGTAGAAAGGTAAATTTAGAGGGCTCTTTCCTGTAAAATGGTTCATTAGTTTGAAGTGATATAGCATTGCCCTGTTGTATCTCCCTTCACAAGTTATATATACCACAATGGCTTTCAATAATTGTTGCCACCTTTCTTCTAGCCAGGTGGATGGAACACTTTTCTTCCACACCACATCTCTGTGTTCAGGCTTTAAATAGGATCTGAACTCCACATTTTTAGTAATGGTGGTTTTAAACCACTTCTCCCCAATTCATGGGAGTTCTGTCACCTCTGCAATTAGGGTTTCATCCACCATGAACTCCTCCTTCCCTATTATTGCCTTGGATCCATCAAACGAAAGGGAAAATGCCTCTGCAATTTGCTGGTGTGACCCTTGAACTTTTTCACAAAACTTGTAGCAACCTGTATCTCTGAAAAACTGGCAGACTTCTAGATGGGATTGTAAGTAGCTGATGTCTCCTAGTTCTTGCTTGAGAGCAGGCCCTCCCTTCTTCATTTTTGAATTGTGCCTCTAAGTACCTGCAAAAATCAAATTCAAATTCTGTGGAAGATGTTAGCAGACTGTTTTTTCATAGAAGGCCTCGAGTCGTAAGGATGCATGCAATCGAAGGCGGAGTGTACTAGAGATATGGCACTGATTCTGAGGGGTTAACTGCTTGGTAAGTGCTTGAGTGAGATGATGATGGCTGCTGGTGATATCGACAAGACAGATCATTCAGTAATCATTTTAATTTCAAACTTGGCGTTCAGTGGCAGTTTTTCTGCGGTCGTAGTACGTATGGAGGTAGATTAGGGTTTTTATTCCCATCAGTAAGGTCAGAGCAGCAACGACCTCTTTAATCATTAATTTATGCCTTACCGCAGTTTTTCCCAGTCCTTTCAGTGGCTTATCGTGCCAAATCATGACCTATTTAGCGATGACGGGTCTGATTTGACAGTCAGGTAACCGTTTTCTTTTTCTTGCCTTTTCGGTGGTTTAAGAGTATCAGGGTTTTGTTTGCTAGCTGTCGAAAGCTAGGCTTTCGGTGGCTAATGAGCTGCCAACATGTTCGCAAGCCGCCGAAACTTCCTTTCTGCCACGTCGTATTTCATTTGCTTTCGGTGGTTAAGAGCATCTAAGGTTTTGTTTGTTAGCTGCCGAAAGCTAAGCTTTCAGTGGCTAATGAACTACCCACACTTTCACCCAAGCCACCGAAACTCACTTTTTCTCCAACGTATTTCGTTCGCTTTCGGTGGTTAATGTCCTCCTACAAGCACTCGCTAAGCTGCCGAAACTAAAGCTTTTCAGTGGCTAATGGGTTATTGAAAAACCCCCCTAAGCCACCGAAAGTCCCTTTACCAGAATTTTAACAAATAACGTAATGAGCAAGCTTTCGGTGGATAACCCGATCCTGCGTCTAAACTATTAGCTGCCGAAAGCAAGGCTTTTCGGTGGCTAATGAGCTCTTGAAAATCTCGCCTAAGCCACCGAAAGCTAAAACTTTAAATTTATCAAATAACAAAACATCAGATATCCCAACTTTGTTAGTCACCCCAATGTCTTTCATAATATGACTTGAAATCTTCATCTTTTCAAAAAATAAATTGTTCGAGTAAACTTATTGAAAATAAAATTATTTTGGGAGATAACATTAGGCATCATGTCTACATCAAATTTTATCCAGGTGCATTAGAACCATCAATTTTATTTCCATGGCCTTTTTGGCCTATATGACCCTTTGGGACTTCACCAGTGCTTAAAAGCACAGCTAATCGCAGCTTTCATCTGGAACATATTCAAATTTATAAGGTCAGCAATATTTGGATATAGCATAAATTTAACCATTGCTTTTGGGACCTTTTCCTATACCCTTCAAGGGGTATTTTAGCATTTCATTGCTCTTGCCCTTTGTTCACATATGTTAAGAAACACATTTTTAGCATTTTCATTTTCCATGGGTGCATATATAAACATTTCCAATACAAATAGTACATGAGCTTTCAGTTTTAGCCAACAACATCTCAAGTGACCAGGGGGAGTTTTGCACAGTGCCAAACATCGGGACAACCGACCAGAATGATTTAGGCATACAATCCAACTTACCAAAGGCAAGTTCTGTCACCAACTCAGAGCCGAGACATAGTATGAACAGGAAGGTTTGTCCAACAAAGGTTCTAGCGGGAAAAGGTCCTCCATGCCACAAGTCAAGTAGTAAGTTGGGTTAAAACAAAACTAGAAGGTAATGGATGGGTGGAGACAGTGAAAGATGAAGCCAACACTAACAAGCCAAAGAAATGGTGGGAATGACTACCTCTATTCTCTCAAAGGAGGGTAAAACCAATGAGTATAGATCAGGGACTTCCAAGTCTAAGTAGGGACATCAATACATAATACAAATACATCCAAGCCCATATATTTATGACCGCCAAATCATGACACTAAATGCTAGTACATGTCACAAAAATGAGTATAAGAGCAATGATAACCATAACACAATATAATAAATGTTGAGTCATAACCATACAAATAATCCATCTAAACCATCATCTGTCCAATGAGAAAACACTAATACCAATCTGGGCATCACTAACTGCTCTGCAAATGACTAAACAGCTACATCAGTCCTCGAATCTTAGTGTCCTGAGACTCGGTCCTGACATGGGAGAGTATAATAGTCTACTAACAACATAATGATCCGTCAAAACTGCTCATCTCAGCATCTCATATGTAAGAGATCTGGTTGAAAAATGTACTGTAACTTAAAAACAGAATATGGTAGTCCGGCTACTATATATGTGATAACAAATGGCAAGAAAGGCATCAAGTCAGTCCAAAATCCAAAGATCAAGAAGGATAAATCCAAACTCAAATGTTTCAATTGTGGCAAGCTAGGTCACTTTGTTGCAGAATGTTGCAAGAAAGGAAAAGGAAATCATCATGCCTTTATAGCTAAAGAGAAGCATGCACCAGAAAAGAAGAAAGAAGAAGAAGAAATTTGGAAAGATTGCCTTCTTGTTTTTTCTCTCTCAGTTTCTATTTCTGACAATGATGTATGGCTGATAGATAGTGGTGCATCTGGGCACCATGCCTCAACTGTTGACGTTGATGAAGATACTCCAGAGAAGAGGTCAATGAATGATGATCCTGAGGAAAGTACAAAAGATCGTTGAAAGGAGTACTTCCTCTAGTACACTCTATGTGTTCACCAATGATTACATTATCTAGATGATGTTGTTAGTTTTTATAAACTTATTCAATATGATCTAGGATCTTATCTAAGAGAATAACATGCACAGTAATAATCACAAGAGACAAGAGACACAGATTTTTCTTGGGGAAACCATAAAGGAGAAAACATCATAACTTCCTCAGAGATAGAATGATCACCAATAGCAAAAGTAAAACCCAAAAATGTGGAGATGTTCTTTAGCATCTTCTCTCTCTCCTCCTTGTGTGAACTTGTCTTCTCTCTTACTCATACGAGATTGATGAGTGAGTGAATAAATAAGAGAGTCACCTTCTCTTATTTAAACTGAATCTTCACTTGATTTTTTCCCTCAACAGGGCCGACTTCTCTAGGAGAGTCTAATAACCCTAATACAACTTAACTCTAGGGTCTAATGCCCCAACATACAATGGAGGGTTAACCTCAATGGCTTTACATGACTTAAATACAATAATGACTCTTCCGGACGGAGGAATAAACATCTCCGTCGGAGTTAAAATAATTACAATATGAAATATACAAGTGAATATCTTCCGAAGTTACAATTACATTAACACTCCCTCTTAACTAGGAAGGCATTCTCTTGACACAGACATCAATACATCAATACATATAGGCACAAGTCTTCAACGTTGGATCATCATCAACATTTGATCATCATAGTCACTGTTGTTGTTGTCCTCATCATCTCTGTCAAATCGTGATATCTCTCAAATCTACTCGTCATAGGAAGTTCTACAGAACCATCCCTTTTTCATGCTAGATGTAGGCCTAGCCTCCATGTAGGTCTTCATCTAGTAGGTATAGCTCAGGACTTATTACATTTCCTCTTCAAAACCTGAAGGATCTCCCAGGACTAATTATATGCCTCTCCAAAACCTGAAGGATCTCCCAAGATTGATGATATGCCTCTGCAAAACCTGAAGGAGCATCCCAAGACAGATTATATGCCTATGCAAAACCTGAAGGATCTCCTAGGACTAATTATATGCCTCTACAAAACCTGAAGGAGCATCCCAGGACTGATTATATGCCTATGCAAAACCTGAAGGATCTCCCAGGACTGATTATATGCCTATGCAAAACCTAAAAGATCCCCCATGACTGATTATATGCCTCTGCAAAACTTGAAGGAGCATCCCAGGACTGATTATATGCCTATGCAAAACCTGAATCCCCTACTACCATCTCATCATCTTCAGATCATCTCCTCGTCACTCAGAGCACCGCCCAAATGCACACTCTTCAACCATGCTGGAACAACCACAACCCTTACATCTGCACCATGGGAGGACACACCTACCACCAATGTGAGAAAGGCTCTCGTGCATCTACATCTTTCGGACTCATCACCTCCCCTTGGAGGGAACCTTGATCTGAAGTACACCAAGCTTTTCTCTGAAGTATTCAAACTTCAATCTGGCTAGTGGCTTGGTCAACACATCGGCTGTCTGCTCATCTGTCGCAACATACTGGAGCTTCATTGTTTCTTTATGCACCATACCCCTGGAGCTTCACTGCTCCTTTTTGCACCATATCCCTAATATAATGGTACTTGATCTCAATATGCTTCGACTTGTCATGGAACACTAAGTTCTCGGGCAACTTCACATAACTCTGGTTGTCACAGAAGATACAAGTCACCTCTAACTGGAGATCAAACAAATCAAACAGTAGCTTCCTAAGCCATACTGCCTGTTGTCGCCTAAAACACACTTGGACACGGGTAAGTCTCCCAACCGTTGTGTGTGTTCCTAAAGGCAACTTATGGGTTGAGAACCCACTGTCACCTCAGTTTTAAACTCCTCTGTTTAGACCACAACTCCTAAAGGTCAAGGGGGGTAGTCCCTACTTACTAAGTTCTTTTTTGAAGAATGTTTTATGGCAGTTGTAAATTACAAAAATGACAATCAGCGTGCAGTGATGCAAATATTTCAATGTCAAACAAACCTTTTAACAATCAACTAGTAATGTATGAAAGAGAGAAACAATCAAATAATCAAAATGATCAGTGTCATCTCTACTCGGGCTATGGAGTCACAATAATCAACTTCAAATAATTTTCCTAAAGCATCAACTCATTTACTTTATCAAATATTAAAGAGCATGATAAATTCCAATAAATGAGTAAATTAAAATAAAGTGATTGCAAAGTAGAGAAATGTAAATGATTGTAACAATGTTAATGCAAGTGGTCCTGTAAGTTTTAGTAAATTTTATGTCTCTCTTTGACTTAGGGAATTAAGGTGCTTGTTGCAAAGAAATGAACTATTCTAGATGTCTACCCCAAGAGACTATCTCCTTCAATTAGAGAAAGAATGTCTAGTGCTCAACATGGGAACACAAGGTTCCCACCTAGCTCCACGGGTCAAACTCGAAACTTACTGGGTGCTCAATTGGAGGACACAAAGCCCGCTACGACCTCTACCCCACTAGCTCCACAGGTCAAGCCTCTTTTTCTCCTTTCTAATGAAGATACTTATCTGGGTGCCTATTAAACTAGCCAACACAAATCGTTTCCCTTTATCGTCACCCTAGATCGATCGAACCGGCGGGGGGAGAGGATACGGGGCAAAAACGAGGCTTGTGGTAAATTTTATCCTTAAAGAAAAAATAAACAAAACAAGCCAAGCGCGATATCACAACGGAGCCAGAGCCTACTCGATTGTGAGGTGCAGGCAAAAGAAATAAGCAGATACTTGGAATAAAATGCTAACCAACGCGATATTGTAAGGATGGCAAAGCCAAATCACTTACAGGGTGCGGGCAAAAAATAAAGAAGAAAATAAAAACAAAATGAAACTCTAACTAATCTAAAACCCACGCCAATCAACAATTGCTTATGCAAAGGTGGGCAAGCCCAACTTCTATTGCTAGCAATGGATGGCAAATAAATGAGACTTGATTTAACTGAAAATGCAAAGCAAGAAATCAAGTCCAAGAGACTCTCTTGGACTTGCTACAAAGGCTGAAATTTCAGCATAAAGAAAGAGGCTAAATGAGTGAAAAAAACCATGTTTTTTCCCTTTATTGAGATGTCCTTGAAGCTCTTCCTTTGGGGTAGCCTTAAAACTCTTCTATGGATGAAATTTGATAGAGTTTTTCCTTGTTTTGTCACTAGCCTGCTAGAAACCAACAAACAGAAAATGATAAAATGTGCCCAAAATCACTTTGGGGAAGTTAGTATGTTAGTGCAATATATATACAAAATTTATACAAAATTGCTAAACGAATAATTTTGAAAGAACTTGAGTATATAAGAATTAAAATCAGATTTAAAACACTCAACAAAACAAAATTAAAATGCAGAAATTTGTATGTAAAGAAAGAGAAAATTGGTCCTTTGTTCTTCAAGAAGTGAAGCAATGGGGCATCCAACCGAGGAATCTCACTCTTCAATCCAAATAACCTGCAACTTATAAGATTTTCACTACACAACTACTAGAAGGTGAAAATCAAATAATGAGCAAAGAAATCATAAACTTCAAACTAGAAAATATATGAACTTATTTACCACAAGAATTAAAACTCACAAAATTTATGGAATACAAATACCATAAATCTTACCAAAGCAAATTAGTATGCTTCCTTGGCCAACCAAAATTGTGTAGCTCCTTAAGCATGGAAGCAAATAATCAATGGGAACAATGCACACAAGATTCCTCCAAAGATTTTGATTACCAAATCCAAATGGTTGGAAATTACAATGGCCCAAGCAAGAGCAAGGGCAAGAGAGTGAGAGAAAGAATGAGAGCATGAGCAAGAGAGTGGGTATGAGTGTGTAACCCAAATGAGGAGGGAAAACCTCCTTAAATAGGAAAAATGAAAGAGAGAGGCTCTTTGCATGCTAGACAAGTGTCACAAGGGAGAGAGGGGGACCCAAGAGAGGGGGGCCGAATTTGCTCAAGGAGGGCAAAACCAAGGTTTGAGATCTCAAATATGGGGAGAGAAACTCCCAATTTAATGCTTTTAACCTTATTGTTATGTCAAATGGGGAAGAAATCACCATAGTGGAGCCATTTCCATTGACTTTAGCTCACCCAACCAATCAAAGAGAGAAAGGGGCCACCCCCTAGATTCGGCAACGCAAAACTTGTTATATGTTTGCTTGGGGGGCCCCCTTTGGTTCTTAAATTTGTCTTAGGAACATAATATAAACATTAGAACCTTTACTTGGCCACCGCAAGTGACTATAGTCACTTTTCCAAAATTTGGCTCTCTAATTAAATGCCCAATGTCCTGATTTCCATGACTGGCTTGGGCAAAGGTGACCAAAACCATAGTAATAATTGTCCGAATGACTTCAAACTTGGCCTAAGGGTGTAGGGGTGCTCATGCCATTTGTCTTGAGTACCCATACCCTTATACAACATTAAAAGGGACCAAGTAACCCTCTTTTACATTACAACAAATTGTCCTGAGTGACAATTTTTAATAACCAAAAATTAAAAAAAACTATGCAAAACCTAATGAAATTCCGCAAGACTCTGGATAATGTCTAACATGGTAATATAGAACATTCCTAGGCCCCAATCACCCCATGGACTCGATCACTAGAACACCTTTCACCACTTTGGAGGTAATTTTGAGTGAAAAACTCAAATAATTAAAATCTCTAGAAAGAAATTTTAATTATCCAAGTGAAAAAACACTCGATGAAAGGACTTCCCTAATGACTAAGTCTTAGGTGATCAAGTTAGAAAAAACTAGACCCTCATGCTGACATATCCTTACAAAATCCCCCACGGGAGGCAGAAATTTCATAGAGAGAAGAAGAAAAGAAGAGCTGCCTCGCTTGATATAATCATTAAGTACTTCATTCTTATCTTCAAGGCACATCCAACATGTGCATGGTACATCATTGTCCACCTAGTTGGTTTTGGTGGTCAACACTGCCTCACAACTAGCTGAACAAGTTGCAACATACTCTGCTTCAGTTGTACTCAGTGCCACGCAGGACGGCTTCCTGCTAAACCAAGAGATCACACCTGATCCCATACTGAAGCAGCACCCAAATTGATCTTCCTATCTATGGCACTTCCAGCCCAGTCCGAATCAACATAACCCTGCAGGTTAACCTTTTGATTCGCGTCATATCTGAGCCCATAATCAATTGTACCCTTCAGGTACCTCAATATATGCTTTGCAGCAGCCAGGTGAACTTGTCTTGGATCCGTCGGGAACTGGCTCAAAGTGTTAACAACAAAGCATATGTCACGTCTCGTGTTCGTTAGGTACATCAATGACTCAATCATCTGACGATATATTGTGGCATCAACTGACTCTGATGAATCATCGCAAAGTAGCTTCAAGTTTGATGCCATGGGTGAGACTATTGCCTTGCAGTGCATCATCCCAACCCTCTTCAAGATCTCTACTGTATACTTCCCTTTATCAAGGAATACTCCATCTGCACTCTGCCACACCTCCATACCTAGTGTTGCCCACCTATTTCGACTAGGTGGCAACTCCATGTACATGAGGATGTACATAATTGTACAAATTGTACCTTGGAAAAATCTGAGTGTTTTTCCATTTCTGCAGGGCAATTGCCCCTTTGTAAAACGAAATGTCTGCTCCCCTGCGTGGGAAAATTAATGTAATTATATGTGCTAGTGTGGGTCATATGATATGGACGCCACACCATGGAACTGGTTATTAGGGAAGTCCCCTCATCGAGTGTTTTTTCTCTTTCCAATTAATCTTGTTGTTTAAACGATTTTAATTGGTTTGGTTTTTCACTCAAAATCCTCCAAAGTGGTGACGGGCGTTCTAATAGTCAAGTCCATGGGGTGGCTAAAGGTTCAAAATGTTCTTCGTGACCATGCTAGACATTTGTATAGAGTCTTGCGGAGTTTCGTTATGTTGTTGTGTTTTTTATTTATTTTTTCTAGTTAATTAATTTCACCCCTTGGTGGTTAATTAACTCAGTTTTGATGTAATAATGTAATTGCTCAAGCACTGACATTTTGTAATAGGGGCTATGAATGCAAGGTAAATTGCTATGAAACCCCCTAAGCCACTGCTTCGAGTCACATGTCATTCTGATAAGGGGTTAAGGAGATAGACCATTTTTGGCTAAGCAAGGTCTATTTTTCCTAGGGAATTAATTAATTTCCCTAAGTTAAAAATTCATATTATTTGATTTTGAAGGAAAAAATCAAATAATGCCATGGTAATTTTGTTTGGGGGTTGCCAAGCCTAGGAAAATTTATTTCAAAATTTTCCGCCCCCCCATGGTCAAAATATGTCTAAAGATTTCCTAAGTGGGGCGTCCCTTGTGTCTTAATAAAATAAAAAGATTAAAAAATTAAAGATCAAAAAATTAAAAAGATTAAAAAAAAAAAAAGATAAGAATAAAAAATATAAGATTAAAACTTAAAAATAAAAGATAGTAATTAAAAAATAAAAGAATAAAAAGATAGAAATTTTAAAATAAAATATAAAAAATAAAAGATCAAAAAATTAAAAAATTAAAAAATAAAATATTAATAGAAAATCAAAAATAAAATATTAAAGATAAATATAAGATTAAAACTTGAAAATAAAAGATTAAAAGATTAAAAATTTTAAAAATAAAAAGATAAAAATAAAAAAGTAAAAGATAAAATATTAAAGATTAAAAATAAAAAATAAAAGATAAAAAATTAAAGATTATATAAAAGATTAAAAAAAATTAAAGATAAAAATTAAAATTTGAGTCAAAGAGGGGGCCCCCACTTGAGTCATGGAAACCCTAGATCTAAGGGTGGAAAATGTTAAAACATGGAT
>LPNX010984428.1:178968-278661 GCA_001517045.1 Pseudotsuga menziesii | reverse complement strand
AGGTTGTGGGTGAAGCAATATCAGAGAAAAGTTGATGCGAAGGCCATTTCATTGGATGAGATTGACACCACCGCTGCATGGAGGGCAGAGTGTGAGGAGCCTTTTATGGAGGTAGCCCCTGATTGGCTAGAGGATGATCATGCTACTGATAGTGATCATGGTGAGACTCATACAGTCTCAGAGGATTTGGATGAGCATGTTCCAGTTCCAGAGGAGTTTCACACCGATTCTGGGAGTGTGCCACAGTCAGAGCTAGAGGGAGATAGACCTGGTGGTAGCACAGGCACTAGTACTGGTAGAGGAGCAGGAGCTGCAGGACTACCTCCTCGACCTTCTCATTCTTCAGGACATCAGTTTCGGCCACCTTCTCCATTTTCTAGAGGACGTCATTTTGCAGGGTCTTCTTTTAGAGGACGTCAAAGTCCAATACGAGGCCCACAAGCCTCAAGGGCACCTACTTCTAGTTCTAGAGGAAAGGCCATTTGCACAACGACTACCTTTTCCCGTAAAAGGGGTAGAGGGAATCAATAGTTTATTTACTTTACTTCATTGTAGATGACTCGTGAGTCATGATGATGATCATGAGATACATTTGTTATATTTTTGATGACTTAAGATGCAAGGACATGATCCATTTTGTATGTGTGATGTATCTCGATTCTCTAGACATCTTATATATCTTATATATCGGTTTTCTTTCCATATTCATGTAGCAATGTGTTTATTTGATGTTATTGTTGCTTTAGAAGTTTAAAAAATTGAAAAAAATGAATATTTTTCTATTTTATAAGTTTGTCGATTTTTTCCCGATGTTTGCCGATGTTTTGCCGAGATATCCCGAAACGATGTTTCCTGGACCCTACCGATTTTTTCGCCGCGCCGATGTTTGCAACACTGATTAAAAGTCATGAGCTTGTCAATAGCTTTTTTGGGAATGTCATGAGGTTGACCTACTATCTGAGTGAAATTGAGCTGAGTAAAAAACTCACCCATTGTGTTAAGGAAACAGTTATTGTTTTGAAAATTTTCTAAGTTTTCTTGAAATAAAAGGTGGATGTCTAAAACAGACTCAGATCCAAGTTCTACAAGGATCCTACAAGAAGCTAGTTTGTTTAGTCTCCTCCTATAGACCTTTTCAGGATCAGGGATGAAACTGATCAAACCTTTCAAGTTTCTTCTAGTCAAATACCTTAAGGTGTTAGTTGATAGTGGAGTTGCCAGGTGGATTCAAGTCTAATTTCTGAGAGTTGATTGGACTAAAAATCTACCAAAAAAGGGGAAAAAAGGTAAAAAACTAAAAAGAAACAAAGGTCGTCCAGAAACAAAAAGATTTGTCCCCGGCAACGGCGCCAAAAGATGTTGTCCGCCAATTGCACACCAGCAACAGAAATCTTCCGAAAGCTGTCTCCTCGCTTGAGTAAATGTGGGAGAGGTGTGACCTTGGGGGCAAGCACAGAGCCAGGTACTGTCACCTACTCCTAGCTCCTCCGTTTAGGCTAACTCCTGACGAAGCCAAGGGGGGTAGTCCCTAACAAAGAGTTTCTAAGGCTCAATGTGTTTAAGTTAATTTTATGGAAGTGATGCGGATGGGTGTTGTTTAGGAGTTTGTTTATGATGAAAGACGATTGCAATTATTATAAATACAAATTTGAACACAAGACAAAAGCAATCCACGTTGTTGTACTAGATTAAAAGATGAACAATATGTCGAGAACTTGTGAAACAAACCAACATTTACAGATAAAGATTTTATAAATCAAAGGACAAATGGTCCAAATAAATAATGATGCATGAAATGACAAACCAATGCCTTATGGAGTCGAACCTCTGCGATGCTTGAAAAATAATAAAAGTACAAGTCTCGAAAAATGCTAGTCAATGTGTTATGCGATTGCTCTTGGTACGTTTTAAATATTTTAATGGTCTTGTTTATTATGGCTTGTCAAAGGTATCAAAGACCAACCGAGAAAGCGTTCGAAGTTATTCCGTTCTAGACATGTCGTCCTGTACAGTATCCCAGGCTGGTTTCCAATGGATTGACCAGCTAGCCAGGACTCTAAGACAACGAGGAGTTCCAGCGCCCTTACTGAGAATTGCCTTTGAGTGCTTCCTACAACGTCGGTGCGTTGGTTATGGGGTAAAATTTTATTATGTTGTTATTGCGAGCTTAACAAGTCTATTCACCATTCTTAGTACGAGCCCAACTATGAAAGTCAGCAAAGCATACTAGGTGAGGGACATCAACGAAGTAAATTAATTAAAAGGGGAATGTGAGTTGCAAACTTTTATTAAAAAAAATAATTAAACCCTCCGACAGAGAGCGCTATTGACTTTGTCTTACGAGAAAAGTTCAAGAGCCTTAGCTATTCTATATGCCTAAATGCAAGGATGATGCAAACAACTAATATGCTCTCCGATAGAGAGTGCTCTTGACTTGGATTCCAGCAAGTTCAAGAGACTTAGAAATTAATTAGTAAACTACAAAAAGCAAAAGTACATGAAATAAAAAAAAATGAAAGCAAACAAACTCTCCGATAGAGAGCACTCTTGATCCACCTTACGATGAGATTCAAGAGATTTTGATTCTTTTTACTTTTTGCAATATTATATCAAACAAAAGCAAAAACTAAGTAAACGAAACAAGAAACTTCTCTTTTCTAACTTTTATGAAAGCAAAACTTTCAGAAATGAAACTACTTTCCCTATTCTATTCTAAGCATTTACTCTACAAGCATGCAAACTTGAAAATCGACGATACAAGCTTCCCCCAAATGGGGGAAGAGGGGTGTGGGAGCCTTTATCCCACTTGCTTTTTATTAACTTTTTACAATGCAATTTTTTATGCTTTTGCCTCTTCTTGAATGAGCAGGGTGAGAAAGGAAAAGAGAGAAGAGGGAGGTGTTTTTTGTCTTTTTTGCTCTTTGCTTGCTTTTAGCCTTTGGGATTTTCTTGATTTTCCTGAAAATAAGAGCTTTTAACACAGAAATGTTATATGTTAGTCAAGAAACAAAATAAAACAAATCTACAAACTAACTTTTTAAAGAAAGGTAAACTTCTACGGTGAAGATGGAGAAAAGAAAGAGGAGAAAAAGCTGTGAAACGGAAGAGAAAAAGGGCAAAAAGAGGGCTGTCCAAAAGGGGAAAAGAGGGCTGCAAACTAGTGAAGGAAGGGGTAAAATAGGGCAGCGAAAAGAGAAGAAGATGAGCAAGCCAAACAAGGCAAGAGAGGGGAAGCCAAAGGATAGAAAAATGGAACTTAGGGCTTCCTAAAGTAACCGGTAACCAAAGTAAAGTTTTCTTGTGGATGGAACACAAGAGAGAGAGAGCTACTCCCAGCTTTCTTTTTGTAGCAAAAGTTGGCGAACTCTGTAGGTCCTGCAATCACAAAGTGTTAAACTCAAAATATGGTTGTTTGAAGCTTGGGATAGAAGCAGCTGAGCTCACACCCTTCTACAATCTGTGAAGCCTGGTAACACACAAAAGCTCAATACAAGAAGTGAGATCAAAATTACGTGCTAGTATGCTAAGAAAATTAAATCAAGATCAACATTACGTATTACTGACTACTCATGTCCATCAAGATATTAATCTACTTTGCATAAATAACCAAATTGAGACAACAAATGGCTATTCTACAGTGCCAACAATGGCCTTCTTGAGCTAGCCAAATAATTAATCACATGCAAGCATTAAAAGATAGGAGTTAGAGACAATATCACCTCAACCATGGAAAGTTCACCACATTCAAAAGCTCATAGACCTCCAAAGTCGAATATCTTTATTAACAATTCAAAGCAAATGTTTAATACAATTTTCTTAGAGTAATTCTAACACAAAAGTTCCATCCTGTAGAGCTCAAAAGAGCCTCTACTTATACAAAGAGAGAAGGCTAAAACCCTCAAACCAAACTCCATCAAATGAGGGCCAATCCCCATGATTAAGCAAACTCGGCACATAACTGAGAGCCCAAACCTAAATTAAAGTTGGTGTGAGGGGTGGCCTCCACCTAGGCAGGGCACCCCCACTCCCAACCCTAACTTCCAAAAATCATCCACTTATGAACCCACACGTGTGGTAGCGCTACCATGAGGAGAGAGGGGCATGAGCTCTGTGAGGGAGGCATGAGCTTGAAGTAGGTGTATGTTGGTGATGATGGGTGCCAAACCCTTAGGGTTTGCACCAAACACTTAATGCATTCAATTCCCTGCTTTGTAAATATCATCAAACCAATCACTGCCCTCCAAATCACCCAACTCGTGAGCTAGCTGAAGAGGACGAGTTTGCTAACTGAATGTGACTTCAATGCTCTCCGATTGTTGACTGAAGAGGATTTGTGCCGAGTTAAATCATCATAAATGCCCATTGCCATGTCATTTAGCCTTTTATTTTATTCAATTTGGTTTATTTTGGAGAGTTTTTTATTATCTCCAAAATATTCATTTTTTATATTTTAATTAATAATTTCTCTGTAAATGACGTTATTGAGAAATTATTAATTATGAGGCTGAATGAACATCTGAAACTTAGGGATAGTTGGCCAGTTGATCATGAATGATTTTTGGCTTAAGGTTAGAGCCTTCAACCACTGAATTCGGACCCCGGATGACTGACATATTACAAATTTAAATTTTTCCTATTTAAACTATGGAAAAATTTAATTAAAAACTATAAAAAAATTAAAAAATTAAAAACCCAAAATCCAACGCGTCTGGTAAAAAAATTTCAAATTTTTTTTTGAGGGTCTTAATGACTTAGGACATGACCATAGTCTATTCTAATAATGTCTAGTAGGTTTATACACTTCAGTTGGGCTCTAATAACCCCCCCAAGGCCCAAATTTCAAAATCGGGCATTCCAACTTTGGAGGAAGAGGGAGAAAACCTCGTCGATTATACTCGACTATAGGCAAAGCATAATTGACAAGAGCAAAAATCTCCCTGGGATACTTTAGTTGAAATTCTACGTCTTAGGAGACCGAACCACTCAAAAACCCTACTAGCACATTTTATTACAAACCCCGCGGGCCATGGTCATAATTACTGAAAACAAAAACTGACTAGCCAAAACTGGCTAGGCACAAATGGCGGATCATCTGATACACTGTAATATCCCAAATACTGATATTTTCTATTTCTATGCAAAGTTACTGAAATAGCCGGGCATGCAAACTACCACGCAAAATTTCCCTATTTTATAGTTGAAATTAGGGTTAGGGTTTGCAGGATAGAATGAACACTTACCACTGATAAGCCGACTGAATATGCTCCAGAGAGAATACGCATGCAAGATGAGCTGAGCTGATGAATAAATGACCTTGTTTCCTGCCGCAATACCCCAGTAGGCTGAATCAAATAAGTGTGACTTTTTTGCTGAAGGGATGGTCAGTTTCAGCTGGAAATAGGTCAAAAGGTAGGTATGTCCGTGTCGAGGAGGATGGTCGGAGCATGCAAGGGTTTTGACCTCCCAGATGCCCTAGCGAGTTGGTCTCCCAATCAGTTGCTCACGCCCCCACAACCCTGTAATCCACTGCTAACTGCCCCAGATGGAAAATCTGATGGCTGATAATTACTGAATGCAATAGAGTGATCCTATCAGTGAGGATGCAGGCCACATGCGAAAGAAATATGGTGATCGAGAGTCCTGGTGAATAACTGGGGTTTCCCAACTAAATGCCCCCAGCTGTATGGATGAACCTGCAAATAACCTTCGAACATATACTGGAACACTGGATAATGATGAATGCAATAGACACGGTGACAAACCTGGATGGTTTATCCTAAAGGAGACTAGGGCAGATATCTCACTGCCAAAATTCCGTTAGCTGAAGACATCGTCTCCAACCCCAACTGTTGTGGCCGCACGCTGTGCTGCTACTCAAGAGCTCCAAAATCAATAATAATCCAAAAGTAAAGTCTTCATTCACTTTATCTTCCTTTTATAACTTTCAAAAGCGAAAACCCTAATTTTTTACCTAATTAGGTCACTTTAACTTATAATTTGCAGCTGACTTGCATGCATGCGCATGGAGACTTAATCAAGTGCATGCATCATTAAATAATGCTTAGATGTCATGCATGCTGATGGCCTTTGGCTCCGGTGGCCCTCTTCAACCCAATGGTGATATAATATTGATGCCCTCGATTTTTTGTAGATGACATCAATCTTTAGTTGATTCCCTAACTATCAATACCCGCTCGAACCCACAAGAATCACATAGGTTAGCGGGTTGGTCCTCAATGCCTAAGCAGAAGAGGACATTACATACACTAGAACACAAACATTCATCATCTTTGCCAAATGGTGGCTCCTCAGCTAATCCAACTATGGTACAAATAAGTTGGTAACATCTGGCTCCAATTGCAGGATGGGTACTCGCTTGATTCATTGATCAAAGAGAGTGCCTGAGAATCCAGGAATCTCTGGTACATGTATGTAAACAGAAGTGTCTTAGTCCCATGTATATGATATAAAAATAAGCCATGATAAAATACCAGAGAATATTTTTTGCTTTTTTCAAATCAAAGTGCATAAAACAGAACTTTTTTCTATTTCAGCATATAAACGAAGTATGATATAATGCTAATATACAAAGGTTATGATACAACATTTTGGTACATCAAATATTATGGTACAAAAAATAAAAATACAACAAGGGTGGGTTTAGAGAAGCCTTGGGATGACCCCTTGGTCATCTTGGAGGTTGTTTCGATAAAAAGGCTTCAAATGTTTCTAACAGGTCATCACCATGACTAAACACAATCTCTAGGCATCATCATCATCGTTGGACATCATCATCACTGGACATCATTACTGCTGCAGCAACTCTCATCTCGTCAACCATTGACTAGTGACATCTCTCGAATCTATACATCATGAGAAGTTTTACAGAGTAAGCCCTTTTTCATGTTGGATGTAGGGCTAGATCCCACCTAGGACTTCATTGTCTCTACCAACAAGCCATCAAGTAGGTATAGCTGAGGATCACACACCTACGTCTCCTACTGTCATCTCGTTGTATCCAGATCATCTCATCATCTCATGTGGAGAGCATCCCTGGTGCCTACATCATATCCCTCGGACAACTTGCGTCTTCTTAACATGTGGAAAGCATCCCAAGATCACACACCTGCATCTTCCTAACATGTAGAGAGCAGCCCGAGAACATTTGCATCTTCTTGACATGTGGAGAGCATCCCAGGATCACACACATGCGCCTTCTTGACATGTAGAGAGCATCCTAGGTGTATTACGTCCCTCGGTTAACCTACGTTTTCTTGACATGTGAAGAGCAGCCTAGGACCACACACCTGCGTCTTCTGGACATGTCACATCACTCCCTCTTTCGAGGAACATCGATCTGGATAACTCCAAGCTTCTCCCTGAAGTACTCGAACTTCACTCTTGTTAACGGTTTGGTCAACACATCGACTATCTGCTCGTCTATCGCCACATACTAGAGCTTCATTGCTCCTCTCTGCACCATATCCCGGATATAGTGATACTTGATCTCAATATGCTTCGACTTGTCATGGAACACTAGATTCTCGAAAAACTTCACATAACTTTGGTTGTCACATAAGATACAAATCAGCTCTAACTTGAGATCAAACAAATCTGACAGTAGCTGTCGAAGCCATACTGCCTCACGACTAGTCGAACATGTTGCAATGTACGCTTCCTCGACTATACTCAGTGCCACGCTCAACTCCTTCCTGCTAAACCAAGAGATCATACCAGATCCCAAACTAAAGCACCATCATGAAGTGCTCTTCCTATCTGTGGCACTGCCTGCCCAATCCGAATCAACATAACCATGCAAGTTGATCTTTTGATCCGTCACATACTTGAGCCCATACTCAATTGTACCCTTCAGGTACCTCAATACATGCTTTGTAACAACCAGGTGAACACATCTCAGATCTGCCAGAAATTGGCTCAATGTGTTCACAACAAAGCATATGTCTGGCCTCGTGTTCGTCAAGTACATCAACAAACCAATCATCTGTCTATACATCATGGCATCAACTGTCTCTGAAGAAGCATCACATAGTAGCTTCAAGTTTGATGCCATGGATGTGGCGACGGCCTTACAATCCATCATTCTAAACCTCTTCAAAATCTCTACTGCATACTTTCCTTGACTAAGGAATATACCATCTGAATTTTGCGACACCTCCAGACCTAAGAAGTAGTGCATCATGCCTAGGTCCTTCATCTCAAACTCTACGGCAAACCTCCTCTTTGTATCTGTAATGAACTCATCCTCGCCTGTTAAGAACAGGTCATCTTCGTATGGAAGGAGTATCATTGGTCTTCCACCCTCAACCTTGAAGTAGAGGTCGGAATCTTCTTTACTCTTGGTAAACCCTAAGCTCATCAAAAAACCATCCATCATGCCATACCACGTCCTGGGTTCCTGCTTCAAACCGTACAAGGCCTTTAACTTGCACACATGAGTCTGTCTGTCATGCGTTTCAAATCCTAGTGGCTGCTCCACATAAACTTCCTCTTCAATTACACCATTCAAGAAAGTTTTCTTGATGTCCATCTGGTGTATCTTCCATTTCATTACTGCGGCGAAGTCAAGTACAGATCTTATGGAAGTGCATCTCGCTAGAGGTGAAAATGCCTCCTCGTAATCTATGCCTTCTTTATGGGAGAAGCCACGTGCTTCAAATATCACCTTGTATTTTTCTATGCTTCCATCTGTTGCATGCTTGATCTTGTAGATCCATTTGGAAGACGCTATGAACTTTCCTTCTGGTCTCGAGACCACCTCCTAGACATCATTCTTCATGATCAACTAGTATTCTGCGATTATGGCATCCTTCCACTCCTTTTATGCTGCTTCCCCATAGTTGGAAGGCTCTTCATCAATGATGTCACATAGTAGCACCACATACTTGGAGTAAAATCTCGGTCTCTTGCTTTCTCTTAAAGTCCCATCTGGAGCACCATACCTCTCTGCATCTTGTATTGCTTCTCATGCCCATGATGGTCTTCTCTTGCAAGAGTTCTTCTCACGAGGTAGATCTATAGGTTCCTGCGGTTCTGTCATGTCATGGTCTTCATGGTCTTCTTGAATCATCTCTTTCATAACAGTATCTCTGGGTCTTCGAACTTCGGGTTCTTCAGGTGCTTCGATGTGAGTTCGTCATGATTTGTTGTAGGTTGGGTCTTCATCAAAAGTAACATCTATGTTGGTCTCAATCTTCTTGAATCATGGAAAGTATATTTTGTATGCTTTTGATGTGTCACTGTATCTAACAAATATACCCTTCTTCCCTGAAGGGTCTATTTTTGTTCTCTTCTCTTTTGGAGTATGTATATAGACTGGACAACTAAATATTCTGAGATTGTTGACTTATGGTTTCTCTCCTAAGAATGCTTCTTTTAGGGTCTTGTTTTCCAAGACACGGTAAGGTGTTATGTTTTGTACATACACGGTTGTTCTGGTTACTTCTGCCCATAAGTGCATTGGAAGATCTTGGTCATGAAGCATCTCCTTCGCTACTTCCATTATCGTTATGTTCTTCCTTTCTGCAATGCCATTTTGATCAGGATTGTAGGAAGTGCTCATCTCCATCTTAATCCCAGATTCTCTGCATTAGATCTTCAAAATCTTTTGAAGTGAACTCGCCACCATTGTCTGATCTTAAAGTCTTGATCTTCTTTTCCGTATAATTTTCTACCAAGGCTTTCAATTCCTTGAATTTGTTGAATACTTCATCTTTGCTTTTCAAAAAGTAAATCCAAGTTTTGCGAGAATAATCATCTATAAAATAAACATAGTATGCATACCCATCATCTATAAAAGAAACATAGTCTGCATACCCGCTTAGTGAGTTGAATGACATGGGGCCACATACATCTGAATGAATTATCTCCAAGATTTGTTTTGCGTGGCTTCCACCGCTTGGAAATGGTTTATTCACGTTCTTCCCTTGCGCACATCCTTTGCAAATTCCTTCATGCTTCATTTGAATCTCGGGTAGAAAGACCTGTTACTACTTTGCTTGCAATTGGATGTGCTCTGTAGTGTACATGCGCAAGCCTTCGATGCCATAGTTCACTTGGCTCCATGGATTCATAAACCAATGCTTGTTCTGGTTGTCCCTTCAACTTGTACAGGCCTCCCTCTTACTCCCCAATTAGTGTTGCAACATCTATTGTCTTGCCTCTTGGCCACATGAGTACTTGGCCATCAACAAATGCAACTCGAAATCCTTTACCATTTAGAGCTGAGATGGAGAGTAGATTTTTCTTCAAACCTGCTACGTAGAAAACATCCTTCATTTTTATGAGTTTACCTGAATCCAACTTGTATGAAGCTCCTCCAATCCCTTTTATGGGATACCGGTAGTCATCTCCAAGTTTCACTTTGTGGGGTGACTCATGTTCTAACAAATTGATAAGAGAATCTATGTACCCTGTAATGTGCTTGGAAGCTTCACTATCCACAAGCCAATCATTGCTTCCATGGGTAACAGTACTTGTGAGAGCTGAAATCAAAACATATTCTTCATCACTTGAAGAATCTTCTCTTGTTCTTTTTCTTGTTGGTTCATCATCTTTAGTAGTATGTGCATGATGCCTCTTCTCCTTGTATGTCCTAGTGGATCCTCTGTTTCTAAGGCAGTCTTTTGCAAAGTGGCCTTTCTCATCACATGTGAAACATCTAAGATTGGAATAGTCCCTTTTAAATCTATGATTCTTCTAGAATCTTTTGGGCCTTTTGTGGGGTTGATCCTCCCTCTTACTTCTATCCTTCTTTGCATGAACTGTTAGGGCTTGATCATCATCTGCTCCCATCTTCTCTTCTCTTGCCACTAGTAGAGCTTCTTCTTGAGTGCATTCCTCCCACAATCTGTTGAACTTGATAAGCTTCTTTCTGGCACATATCCCTCGGATGAATGAGTCCCATGATTTTGGAAGACCATTCAAAGTGGTCATCACTATCTCCCCTTCTTTAATGTTTTCTTCAATGGCGTCAAGTTGCTCTTTAATTTGAGAGACCCTCGAGAAATATGATTGGATGGTCTCTGGGTCTTGGATCTTCACGTTCTTGAGTTGATTCCTCAAGGTCATCTTTCGGTTGATGTTCTTCCCTTCATATAGCTTGGTGAACGCATCAAACATCTTCTTAGCACTCTTCAGGGATGAGACATGAGGGATGAGATGATCTTTTATGGACTCCGCAATAATCCTTTTGGCTTTGATCATGTTCTTCTTGTGAGTTGTCTTGGACTCTTCTCCTTTTGGTTCTGGAACCTCCTCAGTGACATACTTGTCCAAATAATTCTCTTCTAAGATGAGAGAAGTTTTATACTTCCATGCTCAGAAGTTGTCAACTCCTTCAAGCTTATCCTCAAGCTTGGTGTGATTCATCATTTTGATATGAGAACCTCAAATGGAAATAACAAAGATAGATCTTACCAATTTGAGATGCCCAAACCGTTTCTTGAACTGGTTGGCCTAGGTTTTGACAGAGAAACCCTAATTTTCACAAGTGAGAATCCTGAACTTCTACTTGGCTGGAAAGATGCGCCTCCTCAACGCGATTTGCCCAATGATGTCCTTTTCCCGGATTGGTGGATGGAAGCTCCAAAAAATATGATGCCCTAGTTTCTCCCGACAGTGGTGATTAGGTCAAAAATTAAACTTCTCTGATTTGCAATCTGCATCCACCAAAAGATGCACCTCCTTGGGGCGAATTGACTTGGCACTCTTTCCTAGATGAACAGTGAAGAAAAGTATCGGAACTTGGAAACCCTAGTTTCTGCAGCTGCATAGTGCCTTCTTTTAGGGTAGCTCTGATACCAGTTAGAGCTTGCACTTTAATTCAAATATGTTAGATCTATAATCTAATGCTATAGGATCACTGAAAGATAGACAAGCACAGCGTTAAAGAGACAAATTTTATCCTGGGAAAACCCTCACTCAAGGAAAATCCAGCAACTTCTTCAGTATAGATTTATCACTTCGTACAATGTCAAAAAAAGATAGAAAACCCAAGAGATAAGATAACTTCTACAACTTCTTCTACTTCTACCCCAACAAACTTGTCTTTCTCTTCCTTGGAGCGAACTTGCTTGAGCTTGTTGTGTGTCCAAATGAGGGAGGGGACCTCTCTATTTATACTCTTCATGTGGGTGACCTAAAAACCTAACTAGGATGACTACTTAGTCTTACTGGGCCAACTTCTCCTACGAAGACTAAAAAATACATTTTACACTTATTCTTTTGGGGGACTATTTCCCCGACTTACAATGGAGGTTTTACCTCGATATTATTACATGGCCAAGCACATCAAAGACATCTCAGAACGGAGGAAAAACATCTCTAAAAGGAGGAATAATAAAAGGACAATAAAATACAATGATAAGAATATCTTCTGAAGTTACATTTTCAACAACATTTTTATTGTTTTTACCACATATTGGTTATTTCAGATGTCAGAACTAGGGTTTTAAATGTTTTATTAGTATTCTTTTGTAAAGGAAGTTGAGTCCTACTACTCTTAAAGGAACTCACTCCTCACTTGTCATTTGTTGTTGATCTTGGAGAATAATATTATCATCTTGCTTCATCCTTTGGCTCTTGTTCTTTTGGAGTATCTTCATATGAGTTCTACTTGGTGATTTCAATTGAGGTAGTCTTGTTATATTTTTACCATTGCTATGTCTATTTGCTAGTCCTTGGAAGAGTAGTGTTGCCCCATGGTTTATCATGTTTTGATTTATGTTGCATGTTTGACGTATTTGGCATCTTAGGAGGGTTACATAACAAGTACCATAGGTTAAAGTATGAGCTAATTAAATAGATTGGGTGTGTATGCAAAACTACATTTCCTTGGTAGGATTAACAAGCTGAATCAATTGCTTGCATAGGAATTTTGTCATATTGTTTTGTTGGGGTTCTTATCAAGCACATATAAACGAGGTTCAAGGAGGAGAAGTCTAATACTCTATTTGCCTAAGTATCTAGAAGGCACTAGTCACCTTTACAAAAACTTTACAACCAAACCCTCTAAAAATCACTCTTTTTGCATTAGAATGGTAAATAAAAATTAAATTCAAGAAAAATTCCAAAAAAAAACCCAAAAATTATTTATAAATTTTTAGACTAGCTTTCGTATCAGAGATAAATTTTCCTTGAATTTAATTAGCTTAGTTCTAATTTTAGAAATTTTCTCATAATTTCTTGTAGAATAGTTTTCTGTTTTCTGCACATTTTAGACAGTAAAAACAACCCTAAGATCTTAAAATTTATATCTTTAATGAGGGTTTTTAACTTTTTCATGCTAAATACAATAGAAAAAAATTTGGGCATTTTTTATCTGTTTTTTGTGGTATTTTAGCTATCTATAGGCCATCTAAACAACAAAATTTAATTCTGGAAATTAATTTTCTATGAAATACTAATTCTGGAAATTAATTTTCTATGAAATACTAATTCTGGAAAATTCAATTTAAGATGATCTAACACATGGGAACTTGGATTTTGTGCTTTATAAATTTTCTGAAATTTTTTCTGAGTTAAATCTAAGTTTCTATCAGGGATAATTTTAGGGGCGAATTTTAGCCCAGTGGGCTATTTTTCCATGTTTTTCTCCCAAAAAAGATTCGGCATTTTGCATTTTTTGAAGCCCTGTTTCGCCCAATTTTGATGGGGTAAAATTTTTTCATCCTAAAAATAGCCTAATTATTATATAAACGATATAAAATACTTGGAAATTAAAATATTTTTTGAAAAATATTGCCAATCATTTTATAGTTGGTGTTTTAAGAATTTGTAATATTCGCAAACATTTATACACTTTTAAATAAGTATGGTTCCTTAAAATCATCCCTGGTTTCTATTGCCATTTCCTTGTTGTTTCATGCTTCAAAATCCATTAGGACAGTAATAATAAAATTCTGAAAATTTTATTCTGTGGCTAATAATTTCATGTCTTAATGATAAACTCACTAAAAATTGTTGGTTCACATAAATAATTGATTCTAGAATTTTCTGGTTTATTATTTCCTACTATTATATTTATGAACAGCAAATGGTTGATCATCGTGTTAATTGCATGGCAAAATTGATGGTTATATTTCACTGAATTTCTTTTGGCAATTACACACTTAAATATCTGAATGTCTATAACAAGTTTATTCTCTTTTGATTATTGGCATTCTGGAAATAGTTTAAATTGTGCAAGTGGGTTGTTATCTATCTCAATTGGCACATCTTACGTTGCTTTCATATTGTTCATGGATCATGTATGTAATGGCAAGATCACTAACTAATTAATTATAAGTTTATGGAATTAATTTCACTAAAATTGACCCATCTTTGTTGAAGTGATTCTAATCACTACAACAAAATTGGACATTAAATAAGTTGGGTGACACCCTTTTGCAGAGATCTCACTCTCTCCAAGAGGGCCTCATTCAAGGTCAATTTCATAAACTAATAGCATGATTGCCACCATTGAATATATTTTACTTGTGGATGAATTTTGGGCAATAAACCAACCTATTGGATGCAATCTTCATACTAAAAACATTGTGGTCCATTGCTGGTTTAAATTTCCATAAGTTACTTTCATTAAAATGTCCATGGATGTTATTTATTTTCATACTTCAGCAATATCTATTTCTGAAAGGTGTTTTATCTATTGATTCATTGGCATCTCTTATTGATTAGACACTCATATTGGATTTTTAACTTAATGCAAAACACACCTAAATCTCAAAACAAGTTTAAGATCCTAAGATCTCTTCCTTTAGCTCTCCCAAACCTTGATCTAATTGTTAAACTAGCAGCAACAAGAAAAGTCTTCATGCATGCATGTGTTCTTGCATGCAGAAGACTTAATTAGGAAACCAGTTGTATTTAATTTACTTTTCTTAATTTTACTTTGGAAAATAAATTAAAGTGATCAAAATTAACTTTAGTGAAACACTAGTTAAAGTGAAAGTGAAATTAGGGTTTTCACTTTACCTAAAGTTATAAAAGAGAGATCAATTGGTGGAGAGGACACTCACTTGTATTCCGACAAAGACAGGATACAAACAGGAAGAGAAAGTCAGACAGAGAATTTAGCTGGGAAGACAAAGGAGCAAGCAGCAGGATCACCGAGCTTCGTACAGCTGGGTCGTACACTCACACAGGAGGGTGTTGAGGTTTAGCTGCAATTTGCCCAGTGATTCTACCCAATACTGCATTCGCCAGGTTTGGATGAATTTGCAGTGATTGTAAAAGTTTCAAATTTTCTCATAATAATATCTATATCTGACTATTGCACCGATTTTCCCATCTTGGATATTTCCGGGGGTTTCCATACCCAAAATAATAGTGTCAATATTGTGATGTGATGTTGTGATTTATTTCTCAGTTTTATATTCCACTGCATACTGTAAAAGATATTCATGTGTGGTTATCAGTAGAGATTTGCATTCACTGTTTGGCCCTAGTTTGAATATTAAAGGAAAATTTACATGGTATCAGAGCTCTGGTGAGCTAAAGCTGAGAGATTTGCAGCAACAGTGATAGATCAGGGACAGATCTATTGAAAACACAAACTTAGATTGCAGATCTAGGGTTTGACAGGTAACACCTCACTATGGCCATGCAGTTGAGAGTTGAGGATAGACTCCTGGGTGCTCAAAACTTTCCCACATGGAAAGAAAGGATCAGAAGGATCCTGGACGTCAGTGATGCAGAGGAGCACATTGACTCCACGAAGGTTGCACCCACAGATCCGGCAGATCTAGCAGCTTGGAAGAAAATTGATTCCAGAGCCATGTTGATTATCATGGATGGAGTGAAGGACCATATAGTCCCTCACCTTTCTGGTAAGAAGACCGCATTAGAGATGTGGAAGGCTTTGGAGAGTCTCTACCAGAGCAAGAACGAGAACCTGAAGATGGTGCTACAAGAGAGGATGCGTAGCACCAAGATGGTTAAAGGAGAGAAAGAGTGGTGCCTTATCTCACGAGGCTCAAACATATCAAGGATGAGCTTGGAGCCGTTGCCTCTAAGACTGATGATGAGGAGCTAGTTCGAATAGCCCACAATGGATTCTCTAAGCCATGGGACACATTTGTCAAGGGTGTGGTGGCTAGGGAGAATCTCCCTGATTGGTAGAGACTTTGGGATGACTTTGTGCAGGATGAGACCCGCATGGGTCAAGGATCAGGCTCATCCAGCAGTGCCCCACAGATTGTGGATGAGGAGGCTCTAGCCCTTATAGGGAAGAGCAATGCTAAGGCAAAGAGGAAGAAGGATGGTAAGAAGAACCTTGACGTTTCAAAGGTCAAGTGTTTTATCTGCCACAAACAGGGACACTTTGCCTCCTATTGCCCAGACAAGAAGAAGAAGAGTAACACTCAAACGGCTAGATCTGTAGAGGTGGATGAGTTCAGCAGGAACTTCGATGACGAGTTTTGCTTGATAGCTTGCATGGCAAGCAGCACAGGGAGCAGCATATGGTACATCGACAGTGGAGCATCTAGTCACATGACTAGACAGAAGAGATTCTTCAGAGACTTGCAGGAGGGTGGATCAGGGATCCATGTTGACCTGGGTGATGATGCACGGTATCAGGCGCAGGGAGTTGGCACTGTTTCATTTCAAAGGGAGTCTGGCAAACCCCTCAGTTTCGCTGATGTGTTGTATGTTCCAGGACTGACCAAGAACCTTATTTCAGTCTTCACTCTGGAGGACAAGGGATATCGGGTGAAGTTTCATGACCATAGAGTATATATTAGGCCCAAGGGGATAGATAGGAGCTTGGATCGGGTGATTGGCAAGAGAAGCGAGAAAGTGTACAAACTACACTTTGAGCCTGCAAAGGCTCTAGTCAGCAACAGTCAGGGTGAGTTGTGGCATAGGAGGATGGCACACTTACACCATGGAGCACTGAAGCATTTGAGACAGGCAATCATTGGAGTTCCTCAGGTACAGGAAGAAAAGCATAACCACTGCAAGGGTTGTGCTTTGGGGAAGAACATCAGGAAACCTTTCCCACAGAGTGTGCACAAGTCTAAGGAGCCCTTGGACTTAGTCCATTCTGATGTATGCGGACCTATGAGTGTCCATTCATTCAGTGGTTACAGTTACTGCGTAACCTTCATTGATGACTATTCCAGGAAAACCTAGATCTATTTCCTGAAGACCAATTCAGAGGTCTTTGAGAGGTTCCAAGAGTTCAAAACTCTCGTGGAGAACCAAACAAGAAAGAAGATTCAAGTGTTGAGGACAGACAACGGGGGTGAGTACACTTCCAATGAGTTCATGGAGTATTGTTCGGCTGAGGGGATCAAGAAGGAGCACATTGTGCCCCATACCCCACAACATAATGGTGTTGCGGAGCAGAAGAACAGGACTATAGTTGGAGCAACCAAAGTCATGCTATTTGATCAGGGATTACCACTATTCCTCTAGGCCGAGGCATACAGGACTGCAGTATACATTCTGAATAGGTGTCCCCACACAGCTTTGGGGAGGAAGACGCCAAAGGAGGTCTTCACAGGCACCAGGCCAGATGTGAGTCATATTCGCATATTCGACAGTGTTTGTTATTGTCATGTTCATGCTGACAATAGGAAGAAGCTGGACCCTTTTGGAGAGAAGGGGTTACTTGTTGGTTACAGGGAGATTTCGAAGGCATATGAAGTTTACATTCCTACTTGCAGGAGGATCATTGCGAGCAAGGATGTCCAGTTCGATGAGGACAGGGCCTTGCGGAGATCTCTGGACTTACCAGCAAGGCAGCAGTGAGCACAAGAGTCGAGGGACAAGTTGGAGGAGCCAGATGTATAGGTACAGGTACAGACACAGAGCACGGGTTCTGGTGGTTAGAGGGAGTCAGGTAGACAAGATCCTACAGTCATTGACTTGAAGGATAAGTTGCAGCAAGAGACGAATATCCAACAGCCGTAGCAGGTTGAGACTAGGCCAAGGCCTAAGTGGTTTAGGTCCACAGTACAGGATTCCAAGCAGGTTGATCCTCCACAGAGATCTTTCAGACGAAGTGTACCACCAGAGAGTCTTAGTTATATGGCACTAATGACAGAGTTGATTAACTCTGAACCTTCCAGCTTTGGGGAGGCTGCACAACATGATGTGTAGCAGGAGGCTATGGTTGAAGAGTATGACTCCATTATGAAAAACCAGGTATGGGAGGTTGTGCCGAGGCCACAAGGGAAAAAGATGGTGGGATCCAGATGGATCTACAAGGTGAAGCATGCGACAAACGAAAGCGTGGAGAAGTACAAGGCGCGCTTCGTGGAAAAGGAGTTTTCACAAAAGGAGGGTATTGATTATGAGGATACCTTCGCCCCTGTTGCCAGGTTTTTCTTCCATTCTGACCATTATCTCACTAGCAGCCGAGATGGGTTGGCAAGTCCATCAAATGGACGTCAAGACTTCCTTCCTCAACAGAGTGATAGAGGAGGAGGTGTATATTGATCATCCAGAGGGGTTTGATGTGGAAAACAGGGAGACGCATGTTTGCATACTGCATCGAGCTCTTTATGGGCTCAAGCAAGCTCCTCGAGCATGGTACTCAAGGATTGACAGCTATCTATGGGAGATGGGATTTCAACAGAGTGAGGTTGACCACAACCTGTACTTCTTGACATGTGAGGTGCCTCTCATACTGGTCCTGTATGTGGATGATCTCTTTTTGACAGGAGATGAGAGGTTGATTGGAGACTGCAAGTCCAATCTTGCAGTGGACTTTGAGATAAAGGACCTTGGGCTGATGCATTACTTTCTGGGCTTGGAGGTT
The DNA here is from genome assembly GCA_001517045.1 of Pseudotsuga menziesii. Lineage (NCBI taxonomy): Eukaryota > Viridiplantae > Streptophyta > Pinopsida > Pinales > Pinaceae > Pseudotsuga > Pseudotsuga menziesii. The sequence goes on along the minus strand of LPNX010984428.1, from coordinate 259,877 downwards.
TGGCAGAGAGATGGATGCTTCTTCATCGAACAGGGGAAGTATGCAGTAGAGATCCTGAAGAGATTCAAGATGGAGGACTGCAAGCCTATGGCCATACCTCTAGCTTCCAATTGGAGAAAGATTGATTCATCAAGATTAGACGGATTTGATCCTACCTTGTATCGTCAGCTTATCGGATTGCTTATGTATCTGGTCAACACACGACCAGACATCAACTTTGCAGTCAACTCTTTGAGTCAGTTCATGGTGGACCCTCGAAGAGTGCATTGGACGGCTGTGAAGCACATACTTCGCTACATCAGAGGTACAGTGGAGTATGGATTGGTTTATGAGCGCAGGGGGAGTGTACAGTTAGCAGGTTTCATAGATTGTGACTAGGCAGGATGTGTAGACGACCAGAAGAGTACTTCAGGTTGTTGTTTCAGCATTGGATCAGGAAATGTCTCTTGGTTCAACAGGAAGCAGAAGTCAATTGCATTGAGCTCGGCAGAGGCTGAGTACATGGCAACCAGCATGGGTGCTTGTGAGGGTATGTGGCTGAGGAAGTTACTTGCAGGTTTTTTCGAGTGTGAGCTAGAGGCTACAGTTCACTGTGATCATCAGAGTGGCATCAGACTATGTGAGAATCCAGTGTTCCATCACCGAAGCAAACACATAGACATCAGGTACCAGTTCTTGAGAGATTGTGTTTTGAGGGGAACCATTCGGTTGGAGTACATACAGACAGATGAGTAAATGGCGGACATTTTCACTAAGGCAATTTGCAGACAGAACTTTGTGAAGTTCAAAGATAAGTTGGGGTTGCTACCGAATCCCTTCTTCGTTGAGAGGGAGTGTTAAACTAGCAGCAACAAGGAAGCTCTTCTTGCATGCATGTGTTCTTGCATGCAAAAGACTTGAATTAGGAAACCAATTGGATTTAATTTACTTTTCCTAAGTTTACTTTGGAAAATAAATTAAAGTGATCTAAATTAACTTTAGTGAAACACTAGTTAAAGTTAAAGTGAGATTAGGGTTTTCACTTTACATAAAGTTATAAAAGAGAGATCAATTGGTGGAGAGGACACACACTTGTATTCCAACAAAGACAAGACAGGAGCAAACACATAGACATCAGGTACCACTTCTTGAGAGATTGTGTTCAGAGGGGAACCATTCGGTTGGAGTACATACAGACAGATGAGCAGGTGGCGGACATTTTCACCAAGGCAATTTGCAGACAGACCTTTGTGAAGTTCAGAGATAAGTTGGGGTTGCTACCGAATCCCTTCCTCGTTGAGAGGGAGTGTTAAACTAGCAGCAACAAGGAAGGTCTTTTTGCATGCATGTGTTCTTGCATGCAAAAGACTTAAATTAGGAAACCAGTTGTATTTAATTTACTTTTCCTAAGTTTACTTTGGAAAATAAATTAAAGTGATCTAAATTAACTTTAGTGAAACACTAGTTAAAGTTAAAGTGAAATTAGGGTTTTCACTTTACCTAAAGTTATAAAAGAGAGATCAATTGGTGGAGAGGACACACACTTGTATTCCGACAGAGACAAGATAGGGAGAGAAAGTCCGACAGAGGATTTAGCTGGGAAGATGGAGGAGCGAGCAGCAGGATCACCGAGCTTCGTACAGCTGGGTCGTACACTCACACAGGAGGGTGTTGAGGTTTAGCTGCGATTTGCCCAGTGATTCTGTCGGGTACTGCATTTGCTAGGTTTGGGTGAATTTGCAGTGATTGTAAAAGTTCCATATTTTCTCATAATAAAATCTATATCTGACTACTGCACCGGTTTTCCCATCTTGGGTTTTTCCAGGGGTTTCCATACCCAAAATAATAGTGTCAATATTGTGATGTGATATGATTTATTTCTCAGTTTTATATTCCGCTGAATACTATAAAAGATATTCATGTGTGGTTATCAGTAGAAATTTGCATACATTGTTTAGCCCTAGTTTGAATATTAAAGGAAAATTTACACTAATAACCTTTAGGGAAGCCTCCCTTAGCCTTGAGAGCAGGCCTAAAGAGTGGGAACGATTTATGCTGAGGTGACAGTGGCATTTTCCTTTCGAGGTTGCACTTGTAGCTTTGGTGGATTAAGACTTTACCACTTAGGTATTAAAACAAGCTATAACACTACCAACATTAAACCCTCTTTCATGTTAAAATTCCTAAGTCAAATTAAATTACCTAGATTCCTAAGTTAGGTGAGAGTGGTGGAATGCATGTTACATCGGGAAGAAAGAGGGTCCTTGCAAGTTACCCATCATAGCAACTACGAGTAATAGGTCTATCCTTAGCTTTGGAGAGCTAGGGTTATAGATGTTTCTTCCACAACTGTGCCTTAGAAGATAGTGCTTTCATGAGCTACCCATACTTACGCATCGGTTTTGTGATCCCTTTATTATTTTATCCTTTTATTTCACTTTAGCCTTTCCATTGGCTTAGTCCCTTTACTTTAGATTTAGCTTTGATAACCTAAGACAAGGGAACCTGGATTTTGCAAGGGGAAATATCTCCCATATTCTTTCCAATTTAATTTTAGCAGCATCAACCTTGAGTATTAGACTCTTTTAGCTTTTATTTAGGAATTCATACACAGGAATAGTAATGAGACCTTGAAGAATTACTAACGCTAGATCACTTCTAGAGGGAAAAATGAGGGGGGGTGGATGAAATGGCTAACAAAATGAAAAATGGCTACGCAAAATGTCATGAAATGGATGAATCACCTACTCAGTTCACCAGGGTCCAACACAACCTTCGGAATGACACACTTCTCTAAGGAAAAATTATGACAACACCATGGTAAGCCTAGGTAATGAATAACAACTATAAGTGTTATAACTTATGAGTCATTATCCAAGATAAAAGCAACATCCTATGGTCAAATCAACATAATAAGGAAACATCTCAAGTGTCAATGAGGGTCAGAAATATCACAACATTAGTGCATCGGACACCATCTCTATTAGGTACATCCAAAGAACATTAAACCATCTAAGCATGTTGAAAGGATCTTCAACCAATGATCTATGGAACACCACAGATCTCATCTCAAGTAAATGTCTAAGATATGATCACAGACCACAACTTATCAACATGTCACCACTACTGATCAAGGGGTAACACAACATAACATATATATCAACTCACCACAATGAAGAATTGCTTATTAATTGACACCAAAGTCTTGATTGTTAAATTATTAAGCATAGTAAGATTGGGGAATAACCAAGATGATCAAGATTCAAGACCAACCTAGAAGAAATTCATAATGGATGAAAAAAGTAAATAAGCATCTTCTATAAGTATTTTTGGAATGGGATTCTCAGTCAACATATGGCTACACCCAGATAAAAGACTACACTTAAACTAAATAAAAGGAGAAACCATAACCAATATCCTCTAGACTATATAAAATGTCATGTGTTAGAATTCACTACACCAACAAAACCTCATGATATATTTCACATATTGTTCCTAGAAGAAGCTCAAGATTGAAAAAGGTAATAACTTATAAGTAGATTAGCATCATACTCGGAAAGAGTATCGAGGAGGGGGTTGGCTTCTGTACATCTACAATCATATAAACAAACCACATCTAAATTTTGTTGAGAGTATATAACTAAGAGCGAGTGGGCCACCAAAAATCATTGAATGAGTTGAGCAAATCATAATAGTCTAATTAATGGCCATAGTGCAGCCAGCTAGAAGCCAAATTGACACATGAGACCCCTGTTTGTGGGACAAGGGAGTCCCTCCTCCGAGCAGGGATTTGACTACTTAGTCTATAGAGGTGTACATACCCTACCCCTCTCTGCATTTGAACCTCTAACCTCCAAGAAGGAAACACATTCTTAACTGTTAGGCCTGTTACGCTTTTGCAGTTCTACAACATTCCAGCAGGTCATTTGGTAGAGAAGGGCTAAAAAAATTTTAAAAGGCCAAGTGTGAGGATCTTCGTATGTGGTTGACCGTTGACCATAGTCGAACCCCTTGGTTTTACTCTTGGAAGTACTATGGCTTAGTGGCATTGCTAACTGCCCTTTTTGGGGCGTTGGGGTTGGTGTTCAGGGCTTCCAAGGGTGGGCCATTGGGTCACATGACCACTGCGTTTTTCTTCCTTGAGGGTGACTACATTTCATCTAGGGATGTCAACCGTAGTCCATTCATTCACCCCTCTCACCCCTACATGGACCTCTTCTTGCAGAAATTAAGACCTTCTCTAGTCAAAAAGACCCTATGATATCATCCTTTGATCAAGCCTTCAAGATAATGCAAGGGGGGCGTTGAGGGGATTTTTCATCACTCTAGGGTTAAGGGGCATGACGTACCCCTTGGACTCACTCTTGCCAACACAGTGAGGCATTAGCTTACTTATTTTATCATTTTTCATCATTTTACGCTGGTTTTAGGGTCTAGTCCCCAACATGTGGGTGACATTCCCTATTTTTTACTTAATTTTGAATATTTTAGTAATTTATTGTTTTAATTTTAATTGGCATGTAACCTTGATAAAAAAATTTAAACTTTGTGCTAAGATGGATATAAATATCCATTCTAATTTCATTTGTAAAGCACAAGACTTGGGATCAAATTATGTTTATTGTCTTTCTCTTGTTATATGGGCTCTCTATGTGATGCACACCTCTTGGAGTATCTTCTCTTGGCTTGAAAAGTGAAAGTGGAATGATTTATTAGGGTTTCTCTTGCACATGCTTGTTGATGCTTGGATGGTTGGAAGAACTCATGCACAAGGGATGATCTATGCTTCATGTTTGTTCATTATTTGTTAAATGTTGGTAAGTCTATCTCTATCTTTGGTTGAATGGTGCCATGCTAGTGCATTCTTCTTATCAAGCTAGGGTTTCTTATCAATACTTTGTCAACTTGTATGGTGAAAAAATGTCTAGTTGAAGGAGTTTTTCTAGTAATTGGGCCTGGGATCTCTGCTTTTGCTCTTCTTATGATCCTACCACGAACCCTTGAGGTTGTTGTAGGAAGCCCTAATTAGCAAGCCTAGAGGGACATTTCATGTGGGGACGTTGATCATAGATCCCTTATGCCTGGGATTGAGATGAAATCATATCCCCTTCTCTTGTCATTTATTCCAAAAACTTTAAACTCTTTGTTTGTTAGTTTGTTTGTTTGATTAGTGTTATTTACCCTGCTATTTATATAAAAAAAGCCCTAAAAATCAGAAAACCCTAAAAATTCACAAAATCCCAAAACCAAAAAAATAATACAAAATTTTCAAATTCTGAGCCGTCCTAAAATATCGGCCATAAAATTTTGGGATCCTAAAATTTTGGCCTCCTTGAATTTCGGGCCCGAAATTTTCAACCTGCCTTTTTAAACCCCAAACCATCCTGGGTTGGTTTCCTCCACCGTATACTGCTGCATTATCTCTACTTTCTACTGTGAGTTCAAGTACTGATATTTACTGCTCAAAAGGACTGTTAAGCCAATCTCTCTTAACATGTTAATAATGCTGATTATTACCATTAGTTACACTCGTTGAATGATAACACTTACTACTGTTTATCTCAATAATTGAATGCCATAGAATTGACATTGAAATTACCTCTTTCGTTGAACTTTATTGGCTGGAATAGCTTATTGTGGGTCTGTATATTCAGTGTTCCACGGGGACGTGTCCCGCAGGGTCGGGGACACGTTTCCTACGTCCCGGGGACTTGGGGACTCCTAGGCGAAACTTTCCCTCCCCAACCATGCCTCTGGGAATTTTTTTTTAATGTTTTCCCATTATTTTCACATTTTACAATTCCTACTTGGTACTACTTAGAAAATAAACTAATATATTTAGTATTTACATTGCACAATCATTAATATACATCAAATGAATTATTATTTTTGATATTTTATTTTATTTTTATAATTTTAGAGACGTCCCCACGTCCCCCCCGAATATCCCTAAATTTGAGGGTGGTCTCCACGCGTCCCGAACGTGCGTTTCCCCGCTCCCACGTCTCCTCGTCCCAGAAACTTAGGGGAACATTGTGTATATTTACTCTATAAGTCTACTATCTGACCAAGTACCTACAATATCTTACTTTCCATTGACTCCAAGTTAAAGACACTGATCTCACATCCAGAATATAAAGAGATGTATCCTTGGTGTTGAGGTAATTTGCAGGTAAATGAGCTCTCCCCTGGGTGTCCAACTCCCAAAGAATTCAAAGAAACTAGACCGAGATGACATTGGGTCTAGTCTTCTTTATACATGCTTGCCAAATTGAACCCTGCTAGTTCAATTGGTAACAAGCCCCATTAGAATTCCACACACCAACAAAATTGATGTACTTCATGTGACATGCTTCAAGTCAAAATTCAGATGATAGATAACGATATAAAGTTTGAAGTTTAAACAAAACAACCAAAAGTTACTGAAGAACAAACAGTGGTGCTAGAATCAGAATCAATCTTGGAGTGGTCAACAAAACATGTCTAATCAAAGCAATCGCTCATCCATGATGCTTCACACAATGTAGAATCCATACTGGAGAAATTCCCCACTAATGCAGTTATTAATGTTTCAAGGATGAAGTGTGAAGCACTGTAATTATCCTTTCATAGATCTCTTAAATAGAGCTATTTCTTAAATAATTGAATTAATAGTTAGTTCATTAGATGTCAAAGGATGTACATTTTCTCCAAGAAAAAAAATAGAATGAATAAATTTGCCATATAAACAAGGAATCAAACCAAATATTTCTCCAACATAAAATCTATGTTATCGTCAGAAATGAGTATGCAAGGTTGTACCATAGCACTGAGCTGAAAAGAGTGAGTAGACAAACCTTTGAGAGCTATCAATTTACGCAGTCGCTCTAATGCAATTGCACGGTTCTTGTGCTGAGAACGATCCTCCACTCCCTATAACAAAATTATATAATTCAGCAAAGTTAACATCTATTCTCAACTATGGAAAAACAGAATGCCAATTAACAGAGGAAATAGAGCTGCCAAACTACATTATAGAATATTATTTTCCTTGTAGCAACAGAATAGAAGGAACTGCCCTTGTAAGCTCTATGCTCCTGCAGAATATAGAAGTGCAATACAACAAAAGGACAAGGAAGTTTATCATGGGAAAGTTGGGTATGTGATCTATCTGAAATGTTGCATTTATTAAATACCACGTTTATCAGTCACTAAGGATAAAAGAAACAAAAAGAAATCCAGATCACTTCACCATGTTCATTCCTTAGTCTAGTGCAAGGTTCCAAAAAACTAAGAACAAGGTAATCCTTTAACCATCCAAATACTAGAGTTTGAACTAAACTGTCAACTTTGGTGTTTCTGCGATCCATATGCCAGACTGCCTTCTTATTTTAGCATAGAATTTGATATAAAACTGTATTTGGATTATTTTTCAACCTTTTGATTTGTGAGAAAGCCGTCTACTTTAGATGGATTTGGTATATAGAACAAACATCAGAGACTCGAAATCTCATGGATTGAAAAAAGCCTTGGATTTGGCTCACATTTGAACTTAATAATAGAAAATGATGAAAAAAGTAATGTGTGTGCAATAAGGAAGTCACTAAATTAAATCAGATAAACACGTGATTTTCATCATATCACTTGAAATTTATCACAAGGATCATCTTGCAGTTCTTTGTGACTAGATATTTGCTTCTTGTGTTCTTGACTTGGAGATGGTGCTTCTTCATGGTGGTTGGCTAGGAGGTTTGGTGTGATGCCTTCATGGTGAATATTGGAGGAGTATCATGTGCCTAACAAGTAAAACATTGCTCATAAGATGTTGCACTCACTCTAATTGATGATTAAAAGGATACTTGACTAAGGTGATAAGGAAATTATTTAACACTTGAGTATTTTATGGAATGGGAACCCATCAACTTAGGTCGCCCTAAGTTTTGAAGTGTTAATAATTGTACTTTTTAAGTAATGGATTAATCAAAGTGTTTAACCTTGGGTTTTCTAAGGTTTGTGTGTGAATAATTAAGGTCAATGAAGAAATAGACTAATCACACTAAATAACCTAAGTACCTAAGGTAGGCACTTAGCATTAATTTAAAAATCACTTAAAGAGGGAAGCACTAGGCACAAGGGTTTCTCATGCATACTACTTGAAAAATTAGTAAAGATGAGGGGCTCCTAGATGGAATTCCCTAGGGAATTTGAAGACACTACACATAGGAGATGCTTTGTCATGATCAAATTATTAAAGCCTTGCGGTGCGCTAGCCTAACTTGGACTTTAATGGTTGATTCTTGAACCACTCACACATGGAAAATTGTTATACTTTTGGCGGGGCATCCTAACTTTGGGAGCAATTATCTTTTGACAAAGCGCCCAGAATTTTGCCAACTTAATGACATTAGAAGTATAGTGGCCATGGGATTTCGAAAAAATGGTTATAATAGAAAATCCAATGAAGAATGAGGAAGTTGTGCATTTCAAAACTGTCGCCTTGAATCCATCATCGTTTTTTACCACTGGATTAAAGGAGCGCCCCACCTTGGATGCTTGAGCACTTTGATGATTTCAAAAGAGTATCACTAATAAATGCTCATGGTGGAGAATGCTTGGCCAATCACTCAAAGGAGGGGTGTGTCCTCTTTCCTGGAGTCATTTTGGAAGTGGTTGCTAACTAATTGCATTGTTTATCAATTGTTGAAACTCTCTCATGGGCTTAGTTACTTGGAACAAGTGGATCTAACCACTAGTATGTTATTTCCAAAAAAAATAGTTGAGCAAATAGTGGATCTATAAAAGAATATTATTATTTTATTGTGAAGAAAGTTGAGCTACATTCTATATAAAGAGTAGCCCTTCCTCATCCATTTTTGTGGTTGGATTGTGGGAGAAAATCTGTGAAGCTTAGTTGAATATTTAAAGATATTGGAGAATTAATAAAAGACTTTTTAGATTAAGAAGATCTTACATATCTTAAAGTTGTTTTATATTTCAGAATTCTACATTAGCAAGTGGTTGTGGAGATTAACAATTGGTATACTATTTCCATTGTCTACTGCTTTTCATTTGATGTGAGTTATTTCTATATATACTTCTCTACGTATGATTTTATGCATGAATAATCTATCAATGAGAACCATGAACTCCATAGTCATAGTGTTTGTCGGCTCAAGCAAACGCTCATTGCAGATTTCTAGAAACTAGAACATGGAGAAGGAACCACTGCTTGTAGCTCAGCGTTGTTTCCACCAATCTCCCTTATTAGGATTTGTTATCCACTAATTTTGCACTTAGTGGATTTCCAGTGAGCTGTCGAGGTCATGAATAAGCCAGTTGTTCATTGTCAGTGCTCAGAAGGTTCCACGGTTCATCAAGGCCATTTTTGGCCTCTTTTTTAATAAAATGTGTGTTCATACCCCTTGGGGGCGTTGTAATAAATGCTCTAACACGGCAAAATTTTTGTAAAGGACTTGACTTCCTGGGACTTGGCCATCAATCCGATCATTCCAAGGTGTTTTTTCCCTTGCCAATTATGCAATGTTGAATAAGCGATAAATAATTTTCGAGTTTTTCACCGCTCCTCCAACGCTAGAATGGTCGTCTTGGTGGTTAGGCCTTAGGAGGTTATTAAAGTTCATGTGTCGATGTATATAACCATGTTAGGCATCGGTATTGAGTCGTATGGACATGTACTAAGTTCCCCTAGAGTTTCCTCTAGTTCCGAGAAAAATAATTTTTATGTTTTTTAAGTCATTTTTTAATGGTTTAATTGAAAAAGTTCTAAGTGTAAAAAGGTGTGATCCAAAGTCTGTTTTTGGCGTGTATGGGCTCGTTTTCAAGCTCAGAGCACCTCCTTTACACCATCAGCCACTTTTCATATGCTCTGGGTGGCTAAATTGCCCGTATGGCATTATTTCGCTAAAGATGCTACAAAACATCAAAAAAATGCTAAATTTTGACAAAATGCACCAAAGTCAAAAGTTTGAAAAAGTCAAAAAATCATTTTTTAAATAAGGAAATGACTTGGCATGTGGGTCCAATGGGTATGCGACCCTTCTCCAAACATATTGGTATTTCAAACTTTGGTTAAAATGAAAGGTATTGAATGGTTTAAATAGTGGTGGCGTCAACTACTAGAGGATTCACGCAAGCACCTTCGTGAAGATTGTGTTGGGATGAGGGTGGACCCCCCTTCATGTTCTAATTTATTAGAACTTTAGTTATGTTACATGATTGGTATATTTCATTCAAAACAAGATAATGAGGGTGACGCCATATGTGAAGGGAGACCCGCGCGTGAGGAAATTAAAGACGCCAACCTCATGAAGGTCGCGAGTGGTAGGTGTGTGAAGTGGTAGCCATCGAATGGGTTGGTGGAGTTGGTAGGAGAGGTGGCATTGGCCTCTTCAGTCCCACTCCTGATGGACTTCCTCTCAACTCAGTTTAACTGGACTCCTTCAGTGTAGGTAGCACCCCCTAGGGGTTTGTAGTATCTATTTAAGCAAGTTCTTTTGCCTCATTCCAGACAGATGGAATGAACCTCTACTCATGTAACTTGTAATTGCTTATCTTTTTATGAATAAAGTTGAGAGTTTGGAGGTCAGACTGATGGTGTAAGAACTCTCATTCTTGTGAATGTTTGATTATATAACCGAGGTGATATTTGCTTCGTTCTTTTTCCTTTTATACAAGTATCGATTATCTAGCTAAGAAGATTATATGTTAATCCATAGGCTAAACATTTGAAGGTTCAATTTGTTTATTTATGAGTAGTTATCTAAGATCTAAGAGTTGCATGATGTAGTTGGTTATACTTATGCGCTTTTGATTTTATTTAATCTACCATACTAGATCTACTCACTTGTTTGAAGGGTTCTTTAGCAGTGCAGATCATCAAGCATGGAGAAAGATTGGAGCTTGGCTGCATCTTGTCGTCTTCACCGCATATTTTGGACCTAACGTTTCTTGTTTTTCAGGCATCCTCCTCAATCTTATTCAAGCTTGGGCTTGAGTTCCTTCTCTTTCCTTCTTCAAAACTACAAAATCTTTTTATTTTCCGGTCACTTTCATTTAACAAGTAAGTCGTATGCGAAAGTTCATCGTTTTTATTTACTTGTTTGATTAGATCTAAAAAGTGCTTTTGTTTCATAATCAGAAGCTTAGATCTAGTTTCTCTTTCCTGTACTCAAAGTAACAAAATCTTTCTATCTTTCGGCAAGTACTACGTTGTATTTTCTTATTGTATTTTAGTGACTAACCCACTCATTTACAAATACATAGTTTGCTGGTTTTTTCCTTTTCGTGACAGGTTAAGCAAGAGTGCTGGCGAAATTTTAATGTTTCAGGCTCCTCAAATCACCTCTAATTCCCCCTTCTTCATTCCCCTTCTCTGGCAAGATTTGTAATCCTTTTTTATCACTTTCCAAGATCAAAAGGAAACCCCATTCATAAAAAAGCATATTGTAATAAAGTTAATAAAAGCAAGTGGGATTACATCTCCCACAACCCCCTTTCCCCATTTGGGGGAAACCTATATCGCCGAGTGTGTGACTGATGTTTGGTTTACTGCTTTCTTTTAAGTTCTAGATTAGTTCAAGGTTTTGCATCTAGTTAGATCTAATTTCCAATATTTATGTGCTTTCTTTCTTGGTAGATCTAACCCAGTCTTGACTTCCCGAGTAAGGCTTTGTCCTGAAAGAGATCCTTGACTGTAGTTTCCTTATATGCCAAACTAATGTACTGCTTAGAATAAAGCACAAGCACACAATCCGTCCGTCAAGGGATGTATAGATTAAATTTTCCTTTTCTTCAAATTTGGAATCAACAATTGGCCATTCTGGTGTATGCTCTTACCCATCGCAGGTTCACCCTGAGCTTTGGAATAATCAAAAATAGGAATACGCACTAATTAATTCCTCACATTTAATTAAGCAAACTCACATTAATAAAAGCAACTTCCCCAAAACATTACGGAAATCTGGCATAACGAGCCTAAGAAATAGTGGTTAAATTCTTCAGGGAAAGTGGGAACAACTAGAAAGCGACTGTGGGGTCCCGTTAGGCTACATCCTTGTTGTTGTAGTGTTGAACACCCACCCACGACTCCATCTAGCCCACATTTTCCCGTGCAGAGCCACTCTTTTCAAAATCCGGACATATTCTCAGTACTTCAGAGTATATCGAGAATCCTCTTCCCCATAACCTAATTCATCCTTAATAACTTTAAAACTGACCAAGACTCCACTTGCAATACATTTACAGCTTTCAGCAGCATTATACTCCATTCAACACTAGCACTATCTTCAAGTTCATATTTTTCTTTCAAGCCATTTATGTTATAATTGCCATATCTATTTTCATGGTGATGTTATATTAATTTTACTTGCAATTAGCTTATTTCAGTATTGATTTATCAAAACTCCTAACAAAAACAATTCATTCATAACTAATAAAAATAAGATCCTTAGAAACTCTTTCATAGGGACTACACCCCTTGGCTCCGTTAAGAGTGGCCTAAACGGAGGAGTCAGGATCAGGTGACAGCACCTGACTCGAGACTTTCCCCCAAGGACGCACTTAGCAGCTTAAATATTTTTGTTGCGCTAATCCCCCACGGGTGCGTGAAAGGCCAAATACCCCATGTAGCCTACCTTGAGCCTATGTTAGGCCATATTTTATTATTATTTTCTTTTAATTTTAAGTTGACATTTTATAATTTCAAGTTGACTTTTTTTAAGGCATGTAGGCCTGGATATTTGTAAAAAGTGAGTGTGAGATCATATAAATAGATCTCCTCACTTTCATTTTAAAGACAAGACTTATGGGATAATACACTATGTATTTGTTTTACCCTTGTTGGGGCTCTTTAGAGAGATGCGCCCCTCTTGAGGAGGGTTTTTTTGGGTTAATGCAAGCGTTTTCTGGCAATTCTTTGGTGAAATTCTCTGCTAGGTATTGTTTTGATTTGTTGGCTAAACACGAGCACAAGGAGGTTAGGCTTCTTATCTCTTTGTTTGAATGGTGGGTGATGATGCATGTTCAAGTCTAAATGGTAGCCTTAATACTGGATTTTTTTCTAGGATAGGCCATTACCATCCTTCTTGTCGCCTTATCAAGTTAAGGCACGTCTCCTTGTGAGGGTGCTCTAGGGTTTTCTCCTTAGTTTTTCTAGCCTAGTTGCTTGACCTAGGAACTCTTCCTCTCTAGGTTAGTCATCCTCACTAGATGCCCTAGGTTGTGGTAGGGCTTTCGCTAGGGTTAGTTTCCCTCGGTTTTCACACATTCTTTCTTTCAAAAACCTAGTCTAGGGTTAGTTCTAGGTTAGTTTTAGGTCTGTAAAAATTTTGCTAGGGTTAGTTTCCCTTGGTTTTCACACATTCTTTCTTTCAAAACCCTAGTCTAGGGTTAGTTCTAAGTTAGTTTTAGGTCTGCAAAATTTATAAAATTTCACAAAAATCAAATATTTGGCCAATTTAGGACCTCCCAAAATTTTTGGCTCCTAAAATTTTGGGCCTTAAAATTCCGTGCCCGAAATTTTCGTGCCCTCAAATTACGATCCCTAAATTTTCAGGCCCTAAAATTCGGCGTCCTAAAATTTCAAGCCCTCCCTTTTACTCAGTTGTACCTTGCCTTGCACTTCAATCCATTGAACCCTGCAAAATGACAAGCAAACATCAGTTAGACGGCTAATATCCTTTGTTGGTATGAATTGGAAGGACATTGTTAAGGCTGGTTGTGTCTACTGCTACATACTATTTATGATATTGTTACTAATAAACACATGCAACTTGCTTTCATAGTTGATGCAAATTGTTTTGTAAATGCTTGGTTACATGCACGTTGTTGTTTCTTATACTAAAGTGAATGCCTAAACTACTACTGTTGTCATAATATTAGCATGCCTGACTGATACATATTGATGTACATGTGCTTTAAATTATTATTTGATAATGATAAATACTTTTGATTGCATGTCACACTTATTACTAGCGGAATGGTAACTCTAAGGCACTAATATATGAAATTAAGTGAATACTCGTGGATGACATTTGTTTCGTAACATTACACATTGCAAGTAATTGGCTTATTAGATTAACGATCCTCCATATTTGTATGGCATTGCATGCTTGTTATGAGACTGGTATTGGTCATTTGCTTATTATTAAATAAATGCATATTTCACATCCACTTATGTAGTGCATTTATTCCACTTTTTGATTCTCCATTAGGCACTAGTCACTAACCTTAAACACATACAAGATATATTTGGTGTCTAAGTGTCTTTTGCAAAGTTACATAGGGCTCTCCCCTAGGAGGTTTCTACTTCCGAAGAAGTTTGGAGAAGTGACTAGGGTGACAATGGTCACTTTCTTCACATATGCTTGTCGGTGGCTTAGACTTCCATTTCAATCGGTAACATTTTGGCGTCATTATCGAGGACCTCAAATTCATTGAGGTGACTTATCCAAGCAAGAACGACACTGTGGTAAGTTTTGAAGTCCTAATTGTATATGATTGCATACATTTTTGAAAGGACCAACCTACAGGCTTACCTGACGACTCCACAAAGAACTCAGCCCACTCCATCAATCAGGTATGCCTTGTTTTATTTAGTACTTTGGTGAGATTTGCTTAACTAATTTCGCAGGACTCTTCTGGCAACTCCAATCAAAGAAAAACAAAGAAGTTCTCTATAAAGACAAGGAAGCCTGATGATATGGCATCCAGTTGCGAATTGTGGATGGACATATTGGACTTTTCATGCATTTCAGGATTTCCACACAAGTATGTCGTTCAAAATGGTGGGAAGGCACTTTTCCCATTATTCCAGCAGTATAAGTACCATGCAGCAACACATGTGCAGGCATTCATGCAATTCCTCCAGGCAAGCAACATCGTACACGAAGACATCCGAATGAGGCTCTTTCTGCTATCTCTTCACTTAGAAGACAACTTGTCTGTCAGGAATAGGTATTAGGGGTTTCCTCGCAAAAGTTTTTCTTCACCCATGCAGTTCATCGATGCATTCAGCATGGATTAGGATTATGGTATCGAAGAACGTGAAAGAAAGGCCATGATCAACAGTATATGGGAAGAAACACTGGAAAACAGCCAGACACAAGTTGATTCAAGCAAAGAATCAAAGATGATATTCCAATTGAGTTAAATACCCTGATAATCCGACTGCTACATAAATGGAATTAGGTTTCGCTCCTCTTGATTTATCAAAATTTCCAGGATAATCAGACGAGTTGCCAGAGATATTTTGGCATGCCTTCAAGGGTGACCATGAAAATGCCACGCATCATGTGGAATGGTTTATGACTTTGGCTTCAGAATATGGTATTAAAGAAAAAGAAGATGTTTGCATGCGATCATTTGTCCTTCACCTGGGAGGAAAGGCTCTTGTTTAGTTTGTGGGCCTAGATAAAGGAACGATATCGTCCTTTGCAGAATTGGTGGAAACATTTTGTAGCCATTGGGATTCAGAGCGACGTGACGAACGGATACCTCATGTCAAGCATGCAAGGGACTTGTTCAATAAGGAAACCCAAAACAAGGATCGGGTCAAAGAAGCCATTGTTCAAGGTCTAATTGATGATATCTCAAGCACAGTAAATGAAGCTCCTCATCCAGACAAATATGATTGTGGTCCTACATATGAAGATCTAGAAGTCCTAGCTAAAGAAGCTGAAGAACAAAAGGATAGGGTGAGTTCTCCCTTCCAACATACAGCGACTCCTTATGACATATCTGATCTCTGGGAACTTAATGACGAAAATTCTAAGGACGACAGTTATTGAGCATTTATGGGTCCACCTTTCTATGATTCCTCGAGATCATGTAGCATTGTCTCCATACGTTACAGGAAGAAAGAACAGTTTGATGAAGTTACACAGGTTGAGCCAGAATTTAACACTATTTGTAACTTCGGAATGTATTCACTTGTATATTTTATATATTGTATTTATTTGTATCTCGATGTTCCTATCGGGAGAATCATTAATGTAATCAAGTCATGTAAAGTCTTAGAGGTTGACCCTCCGTTGTAAGTCGAGGCAATAGTCCTCACAATTTCGGGGTACTAGGATTATTAGAGTCTCCTAGAGAAGTTGGCCCTGGTAAGTAATTGTTAAGTCGGAAACTAGTATAAATAGAGAGTGAGCCTCTCTATTTGACACACACACTCACTCAACTGTAGCGCATGAGTGAGAGAGAAGGAGCTCGCACAACTGAGAGAGAGATAAGTTGTCGGAGATCATCTTTGTGTTTTTTGGGTTTTACTTTTGCCATTGGTGCTCATTCTATCTCTGAGGAAGTTGCGAGGTTTTCTCCTTTATGGTTTCCTCGAGGAAAACTCTTTGTGTCTCTTGTCTCTTGTGATTATTGTTGTGCATGTTATTCTCTCAGATAAGATCCTAGATCATATTGATTAAATGATAAAAATCTAACATGGTACTAGAGCTAACCTGAGAAGAAGACACTGTGCAGCTGCAGAAGCTAGGGCTTCTTACTTTTTGGGTCTCTCTCCACAATCATCAGCAAAAGGAGGCTAGGTTAACTCTCCATTGAAGGGCGCATCTTTCTGTCGAAGCAGAATCTGAATCTAAGCATTTTCAATTTTTGACCTACCACTACAGCGAGAAATTAGGGCTTTTTACAGAAGTGGAATTTTTGAGTGAGCCCAGAATAGAATTGCTCTCCTCCTCAAAATCGAAGTTTAGAGACCAAGATCAAAGTTTTTGGTTGGGTAAAACTCCGGTAAAGTCAAACCCTAATTTGCCCCTGAACCAGAAAACCAGCACTGCAGAAGATCAGCTCCAGATCCAGTTTGAGCATCTCAAATTGGTAAGATTTAAATCTTTTGTATTTCCATTTGAGGTTATCAGTTAAGATGTCTCATCACACCAAGCTTGATGAAAATCTTGAAGGAGCTGATAACTTCCGAGCATGGATGTATAGAATCTCACTATCCTTGAAGAGAATGAATTGGACTCCTACATAAGTGAAGAGGTTCCAGTTCCATAGGGAGATGAGGCTAAGGCCTTACACAAGAAAAACTTGGTCAAGGCCAAGAGAATTATTGTTGATTCAATCAAGGATCACCTTATACCACAGGTGTCTTCCCTAAAGACACCTAAAGAAATGTTTGATTCCTTAACCAAGCTATTTGAAGGGAAGAACATAAATCGAAAGATGACCTTGATGAACCAGTTGAAGAATGTAAAGATCCAGAATGCAGAGACCATACAGTCATACTTTACAAGGGTCTCTCAAATCAAAGAACAACTTGAAGCAGTGGAGGAAGAGGTCAAGAATGCAGAAATTGTGATGACCACCTTGAATGGTCTTCCTAGGTCATGGGACTCCTTCATTCAAGGGATTTGTGCTAGAAGAAAGCTGATCAATTTCAGTAGGCTATGGGAGGAATGTTCACGAGAAGAAGCTCGAATAGTAGCCCAAGAAGAAAAGATGGGAAGTGAAGATCAAGCTCTCACAGTACACTCCAAGAAAAGCAGAAGGGACTATCATCATCACAAAGGTAAGCATTCTCACCAGAAAGATAACCCTAGAAGATCAAGCAAAGATCTATCTAGATTCAGATGTTATACATGTGATGAGAGAGGACACTTTGCCAAAGATTGTCCTAGAAATAAGAGTGGCTCTCACAAGAAGGACAACAAAAGAAGACATCATGCTCATGCTGCAGAGGATGATGAACCCTCCAAGAAAATAGTCAAATAAGAAAGTGAAGATTCCTCAAGTGATGAAGAGTATGTTCTGATTTCTGCCCTCATGGGAACTGTCACACATGGAAGCAATGATTGGCTCATAGACCGTGGAGCTTCCAACCACATGAAGGGATTCAAAGAATCTTTTGTGAAACTATCTGAACATGATTCAGCCCACAAAGTGAAACTTGGGGATGACTACCAGTATCCCATTAAAGGTAGTGGTGAATCCTCCTATAAACTAGACTCAAGAAAGTCTATGAAGATGAAGGATGTCTTGTGTGTACCAGGACTATAGAAGAATCTCCTCTCCATATCTGCATTGGATGCAAAAGGCATGAGGGTTGCATTTGTATATGGCCAAGTCCTTATGTGCCCAAAGGGAAAGACTATAGATGAGAACAAGAGGGAGGCTTATACAAACTAAAGGGCCAACCAGAACAAGCCTTGGTCCATGATTCAGTAGAGCCAAGTGAACTTTGGCATAGAAGGCTTGGACATGTGCACTATAGGGCAGTACCACTCACAAGCAAAGTTGTTGAAGGTCTTCCAGAAACACATGCAAAACATGAAGGTGTTTGCAAAGGATGTGCAAAAGGAAAGAACACAAAGAAGACATTTCCAAGTAGCGAGAGCAAGGCAAAAGGAATCTTGGAAATCATCCACTCCGATGTATGCGGTCCGATGTCATCCAGTTCATTGAGTGGGTATGTATACTATGTTTCTTTCATTGATGACTTTTCTAGAAGGACATGGATATATTTCTTGAAAAGCAAGGATGAAGTATTCTGTAAGTTCAAAGAATTCAAAGCCTTGATCGAGAACCACACAGAGAAGAAAATCAAGACCTTTCAATACGACAATGCCGGAGAATTCACATCAGATGAATTCAAAGAATTATGCAGAGATTCAGGGATTAAGAGGGAGTTGACCACTCCATATAATCCACAACAGAATGGGGTTGCAGAAAGGAAGAATAGAACGATTATGGAAGCAGCAAGGGCAATGCTTCATGATCAAGATCTTCCTATGCATCTATGGGTAGAAGCTGCTAGGACAGCTGTGTATGTACAGAACCGTACTCTGCATAGAGTACTTGAGAACAAGACACCTGAAGAAGTCTTCTCCAGCAAGAAACCAGAAGTTAGTCATCTCAGAATATTTGGCTATCCAGTGTACATAGACATTTCGAAAGAAAAGAGGACAAAGTTAGATCCTTCAGGAAAGAAGAGTATATTTGTGGGATATAGTGAAAGCTCGAAGGCTTACAGAATATACTTCCCAAGATTCAAGAAGATCGACATCAACAGAGATGTGACAACTGACGAAGACTCAACTTACAACAAATCCAGAAAAAGACCTATTACAAAACTTGAAGAAACAAAAGTACCCAGAATCCAAGATACAACTATGAACGAAGCAACTCCAAAAGAAGATCGAGAAATAGAAGAACCTCATGAACCAGTAGATCCACCCCAAGAGAAGAATCCTTACAAAAGGAAACTTGCATGGGTACGAGAGGCTATCTAAGGTGCAGAAAGATATGGGGCTCCAAAAGAAATGCACAGAGAAAGGAAAAGAACTAGGTCCTACTCCGGTTATGTAGCCCTATTATGTGATGTCATTGATAAAGAACCTTCCAACTATGAAGAAGCGGCAGAAAAGAAAGAACGGAAGGAATCTATGATCAAGGAGTACCAGTCGATCATGAAGAATGATGTCTGGGATGTAGTCCCAAGACCAGAGGGGAAGTCTATTGTGACTTTCAAGTGGATCTACAAGATCAAGCATGTTGTAGATGGCAGGATAGAGAAATATAAAGCAAGATTTGTGGCACATGGCTTCTCCCAGAAAGAAGGGATAGATTATGAGGAGACTTTTGCACCTGTAGCCAGATACACTTCCATCAAATCAGTACTTGCTCTGGCTGTAGTAATGAAATGGAAGATACACCAGATGGATGTCAAGACTGCTTTCTTGAATGGTGTAGTAGAAGAGGAAGTGTATGTGGAGCAGCCACTCGGTTTTGAGACACATGATAGGGAGACTCGTGTGCAAATTGAAGAAGGCCCTGTACGGTTTGAAATAGGCACCCAGGACATGGTATGGCAGAATTGACAGCTTCCTAACTGGCTTAGGCTTTACCAAAAGTAAAGCAGATTCCAACCATTACTATAAGGTTGAGGAAGGGAACCCTGTGATACTCCTACTGTATGTAGATGACCTTTTTGTAACTGGGGAGGATGGGTTGATTGCTGACACAAATAGGAAGCTTGCTACTGAGTTCGAGGTGAAAGACTTGGGTATGATGCACTACTTTCTAGGCATGGAGGTGTGGCAGAATGCAGATGGAATCTCCCTGGGACAAGGGAAGTATGCAGTAGAGATCCTAAAGAGGTTCGGGATGATGGACTGCAAAGCCATGACCACACCTATGGCAGCGAACCTGAAGCTATTGAGTGATGCTTCATCAAAGTCGGTTGATGCTACGATGTATTGTCAAATGATTGGGTCCTTGATGTACCTAACGAATACGAGACTAGATATTTTCTTTGCTATGAACACATTGAGCCAGTTCCTGACAGATCCGAGACATGTTCACCTGATTGCTAGAAAGCATATTCTGAGGTACCTGAAGGGTACAGTTGATTATGAGCTCAAGTATGAGGCAAATCAAAAGATTAACCTAGAAGGTTATGTGGATTCGGATTGGGCAGGCAATGCCATTGATAGGAAGAGCACTTCGGGGTGCTGCTTCAGTATGGGATCAAGGGTGATCTCTTGGTTTAGCAGGAAGCAATCCTGCGTGGCACTGAGAACAGCCGAAGCAGAGTATGTCGCAGCTTGTTCGGCTAGTTGTGAGGCAATGTGGCTGAGGAAGCTACTATCTGATTTATTTGATCTCCAGTTGGATGCTACTTGTATATATTGCGGCAACCAGAGTTGTGTGAGGTTGTCGGAGAACCCGGTGTTCCATGACAAGTCGAATCATATCGAAATCAAATATCACTATATCAGGGATATGGTGCAGAGAGGAGCAATGAAGCTCCAGTATGTTGCGACGGACGAGCAAATAGCTGATGTGTTGACCAAGCCATTGGCCAGAGTGAAGTTTGAATACTTCAGAAAGAAGCTTGGTGTTCATCAGATCGAGGTTCCTTCCAAGGGGAAGTGATGAGTCCAAGAGCCCTTCTGACATGGTGGCAGGATGTGTTCCTCCCATGGTCAGACGTGAGTGCAGAGCCTTTCTGACATGGATGCGGGATGTGTTCCCCCCATGGTCAAATGTGAGTGCTGAGATTTTTTGACATGGATGCGAGATGTGTTCCCCCCATGGTCAGATGTGAGTGCTGAGCCTTTCTGACATGGATGCGAGATGTGTTCCCCCCATGGTCAGATGTGAGTGCTGAGCCTTTTTGACATGGATGTAGGATGTGTTCCCCCCATGGTCAGACATGAGTGCTGAGCCTTTCTGACATGGATGCGGGATGTGTACCCTCATGGTCAGATGTGAGTGATGAGCCTTTCTGACATGGATGCATGATGTGTTCCCCCCATGGTCAGATGTGAGTGTTGAGCCTTTCTGACATGGATGCAAGATGTGTTCCCCCCATGGTCAGATGTGAGTGCTAAGCCTTTCTGACATGGATGCGAGATATGTTCCCCCCATGGTCAGATGTGAGTGCTAGGCCTTACTGACATGGTGGCAGGCTGGGCCTCCCATGGTCAGATATAAGTGTTTGGCGGGCCTTTCCAACATGGTGGCAGGCTGGGCCTCCCATGGTCGGATATAAGCACTAAAGAAGATGAAGACCTACATGGAGGCTAAGCCTACAACTAGCATGAAAAAGGGCTGGCTCTGTAGAACTTCCTATGACGAGTAGAATTGAGAGATAGCACCATTTTCTCAAGATAGCGGGAGCAGTGATGAT
Organism: Pseudotsuga menziesii; assembly: GCA_001517045.1. NCBI lineage: Eukaryota > Viridiplantae > Streptophyta > Pinopsida > Pinales > Pinaceae > Pseudotsuga > Pseudotsuga menziesii. The sequence continues at coordinate 238,252 of LPNX010984428.1, read as the reverse complement.
GATGATGATACAGTGATGATCCAATGATGATCCAGCTTTGATCAATGATCCAATGACGAAGACTTGTGCTTATGAATCGTGTCAAGAGAATACCTTCCTAATTAAGAAGGAGTGTTGATGTATTTGTAACTTTGGAATGTATTCACTTGTATATTTTATATATTGTATTTCTTTGTACCCCGATGTTCCTATCGGGAGAATCATTAATGTAATCAAGTCATGTAAAGTCTTAGAGGTTGACTTCCATTGTAAGTCGGGACAATAGTCCCCACAGTTTCGGGGTACTAGGGTTATTAGACTCTCCTAGAGAAGTCGGCCCTGGTAAGTAATTGTCAAGTCGAAAACTAGTATAAATAGAGAGTGAGCCTCTCTATTTGACACACACTCTCACTCAACTGTAACGTATGAGTGAGAGAGAAGGAGCTCGCACAACTGAGAGACAGATCAGCTGTCGAAGATCACCTTTGTGTTTTTTGGGTTTTACTTTTGTCATTGGTGCTCATTCTATCTCTAAGGAAGTTGCGGGGTTTTCTCCTTTATGGTTTCCCCGAAGAAAACTCTTTGTCTCTTGTCTCTTGTGATTATTGTTGAGCATGTTATTCTCTCAGATAAGATCCTAGATCATATTGATTAAATGATAAAAATCTAACAGGATGAAGAACTTTCATTTACCTTAAGCAGGGTTATTGAAGAAATGACTTATGAAGACCCTATTGAAAGAGATATGATTATTCCTTCTCCTTATGAGTAATGATGAAGAGTGGCTCAACCCTTTTCCTGCTCTGATTCAAGATGAAACATAGCTAGACAATGCAAATGGTCCATTATGGTGAAAAGTTCAAAGATTTGGGACCCCATATCTCTGGTGATTCTTCCATGATTTCTCCATCATATTTATCCAGCATCAAGGAAACAGGTTATACAAAGGATTTTTTCGTAGAGATTCGGCCTATGGTGGGCCCAGATTATCACTATCAATTGTGCTCCTCAAGAAGCGTTGAAGAAGTTGGTCAGCCCACTCTATCTTATATTGGTAAGTCCCTAATGATGCATTTCAACAAGACCGAGGCGGGTAGGTGGACAGGTATGATTTTCATTCCTCAGCTCCACAATATTTATTGTTTATCTTTTCATTTGAAGCATGGAGGTATGAATTATATAGCTAACAATTTCAAAATTTCAAGGATTATTCGGGTTATTAACATGATTGTGAAAAGGATAAGCAATGTACTTGTATGCCCAAAGAAATGTTTGAGTAAATGCAGAGACAGGTTGCGGCTAACATATGAAGATTTCCAAGGTCCGGCTCTATGGATAGCCTCCCAAGTATAGGATATAAGAGCGAGTTTCATGCAAAAAAAATTCTTGGAAGACATGTATGATGAAAATGTCCCATACATAAGCCCGTTGGAAGCATGGTTCAACGAAGCTTGTCAAAGCAATGCTTCTCTGTGGCACCAATTTCAAACCTTCCAGGTTCTTAAGAGGGTCTGGTTTTCTGCACTCACCAAGATAAAGATCCTGGTACAAACTCAACATATCATCAATGAGGTATTGTCATGGATTACACTAAAGCACAAAGGTAAGATATCAGGTATGAATTGCTTACTCACATGGTTACATTGGTGGTATGATTTCACCTAACCTACTTTGATCGACAGGTTTAGGTTAGGTAGGGTTAGATTCATTAGGCATACTTTTGTGCATTGCATTTGATGTCTTTTCATTGACTAGTTAGTTTTAATTGTTCTTAGTTTGTTTCCCTCATTTTGTGAAATAGGGCAGAACGAAAGTGTCTGCTCTCAGATGCTTTTAATCCTCTTGGACATTTGATATGTGTGTAGGTCTACAGGTACCAATAGATTCACAGGTTCTCGAGCACTCCCGGGAAGAGCACATGTCCCGCAATTCGAGCCATGTTACGCTGCACCTGTACCCACCTCACCTTCAGGTGTACCCCAAGGAGAGAGGGTCAATTTTTTAGACCAGGAGGGGTGTTATCAAGCAATGGTGGTCATGGTTGGGCCCTTTGATTATCCTTTAGGGGTACTATGGCTTAATAGCACTGCTAGCAGCCCTTTATTGGGGTTTTTAAACTCGGGGTTGGTGTCCAGGGCCCCTAAGGGTTGACCACTGGGTCACATGGCTCCATATCTTGTTTACGTGCTTGGGTGGCCTCTGCTTCAGCAAGTGAGACATTCGACTCCATTCACAGCCACTTATGACACCCTCCTAGCCTCTCAGATTGCTGGCACCTGCTCTCCTTGGTCTTATCTGCTTAGAGGAAGACATCCTCCACGCAAGGCCTTTTTAATGCTTTGAGGAGGACGTTGAGGGATTTTACAGCATTCTAGGGGTTAGATGGGGTATAACACCCTCCCTCTAGCTAACTCCAGCCTTTCGTTTGGAATGATTCACTTATTTGAGCGTATTTTGGCACCTGGGGGTACAAATACCCCAGGTAGCCTACCTTCAGCATACGTTAGGCTATATTTTATTATTATTTTCTTTTAATTTTAAGTTGACATTTTATAATTTCAAGTTGACTTATTTTAAGGCATGTAGGCCTGGATATTTGTAAAAAGTAAGTGTGAGATCATATAAATAGATCTCTTCACTTTCATTTTAAAGAAAGAACTTATGGGATAATACACAATGCATTTGTTTTACCCTTGCTAGGTCTCTTCAGAGAGATGCACCCCTCTTGAGGAGGTTTTTTGGGGCGGTTAATGCAAGCTTTTCTGGCAATCCTTTGGTGAAATTCTCTGCTAGGTGATGTTTTGATTTGTTGGCTAAACACGAGCACAAGAAGGTCAGGCTTCTTATCTCTTTATTTGAATGGTGGTTGATTATGCATCTTCAAGTCTAAATGGTAGCCCTAGTACTGCATTTTTTTCTAGGATAGGCCATTACCATCCTTCTTGTCACCTTAGCAAGTTGAGGCAGGTCTCCTTATGAGGATGCTCTAGGGTTTTCTCCTTAGTTTTTTTAGGCTAGTTGCTTGACCTAGGAACTCTTCCTCTCTAGGTTAGTCATCCTCCCTAGATGCCCTAGGTTGTGGTAGGGCTTGTGCTAGGGTTGGTTTCCCTTGGTTTTCACACATTCTTTCTTTCAAAAACCTAGTCTAGGGTTAGTTTTAGATCTGCAAAATTTATTAAATTTCATAAAAATCAAATATTTGGCCACTTTAGGGCCTCCCGAAATTTTCGGCTCCTAAAATTTTGGGCCCTAAAATTCTATGCCCTAAATTTTCGGACCTCCCTTTTACTCAATTGTACCTTCCCTTGCACACCAATCCATTGAACCCTACAAAATGACAAGCAAACATCAGTTAGATGGTCACTATCCTTTGTTGGTATGAATTGGAAGGACATTGTTAATGCTGGTTGTGTCTACTGTTGCATACTATTTATGATATTCCTACTAATAAACACATGCAACTTGCTTTCAAAGTTGATGCAAATTGTTTGGTAAATGCTTGGTTGCATGCACGTTGTTGTTTCTTACACTAAAGTGAATGCCTAAACTACTATTGTTGTCATAATATTAGCATGCCTGACTGATACATATTGATGTACATGTGCTTTAAACTATTATTTGATAATGATAAATACTCATGATTGCATGTCACACTTATTACTATCAAAATGGCAACTTTAAGGTATTGATATATGAAATTAACTGAATACTCATGGATGACATTTGCTTCGTAACATTACACATTGCAAGTAATTGGTTTATTAGATTAACAATCCTCCATATTTGTATGACATTACATGCTTGTTATGAGACTGGTATTGGTCGTTTGCTTATTATTAAATATATGCATATTTCACATACACTTACGTAGTACATCTATTCCACTTTTTGATTGACTCCATTAGGCACTGGTCACTAACTTTAAAGTTTAAACACATACGAGATATATCTAGTGTCTAAGTGTCTTTTGCAGAGTTAGATAGGGCTCTTCCATAGGAGGTTTCAACTTCCGAAGAAGTTTGGAGAAGTGAATAAGGTGATAGTGGTCAATATCTCCACATATGTTTGTCGATGGCTTGGACTGCCATTTCAACCGGTAACAAGCATGATTATATCTCGTGTTATCCTATGTTTGGACTTAGACAAGGTGTTATTGGGCAAAAATTGTGCCCCCCTTGATTTAGTCAAATTGATCCATGTATTGATCCATGTTAAGTTGATCTCCACCATTGATGAGGTTATAATCTCAACCGTTGGATGTAAAAATAAGTTAGGGTTTGTGTCTCTCTCAAAAGCTATATAAAGACGAACCCCCCCCCCCATTGTAAAGCAAGAGCTCTGGCATTGGAACTTCTAATAAAGAGATTATTCTGGGATGCAACACTTGTGTCTCTATAGATAGATGAATGTGATGATGATTGATATTGCTTACCTCCTGCATTGAGATAAATCTGGCATAGTTCTTGTATATTTTTTGTACCTAGTTTTATTTGCAGGTGAAGGAGGCGAATTGAAGGAGGCGCATTGGTGGGGAGACTCACTATGTGGACGTCTTTCGGTTTGGTTTATCAGAGACTGGTTACTTCTTTATGATTTATCATTCATGTATCTTCTTTATTTGCAAATCCCGATTATTCTGTCTTTTTTAATTGATTTCCTTGGTGTGGCAAGTAGAAGGGGGCGCTAGGGTCACTGAGCAACGCATAAGTTCACCAAGATCTTGTTTGGATCTCTCACTTGATCTACGAGGAAGCATTCTTCATCATCCAAGAAGATATCTACAGGTTTCACGTAAGTCTCTCAACTTAATTCTCTATGTTTCAATTTTCATGCATTGCACATCACCCACATCATTTAAAAAATCACTTGTAGTAAGTAGGAAAAATTACCAAAACATTTTGCACTGGGAATCTGCAAAATTGAAGATTTGGGTTTTGTTGGCCCTCATCAAAAAACCCCTCTCATTCCTAGGCGTCAGCATTGGACTCCATTTTCCCACTTTAAAATAGCACTGGTCCCTACAAAAAGTGCCCATCGTGCCTTGTCAATATTTTTCCCGAGTGTTCTCTCTTTCCGGTTTTTGCTTGGATTTCTTCACACTGTCAAATCTTTCATCCAAGCAAGTGTGTTGTAAGCCCTAATTCTTTGATTTAACCTCATATTGGAAATTTCCACTTTTCTATCTAAATCCCCTCAGGGTTCCAAGTTTGATCAATCGAATAAACACACAAATCCTTGACCTGATATTTAATTCCACAAGTCACTATTTCATTTCGCTTGAGTAACATTTCCAACACCAGTAACCAACTCTTCTCAAGCATTACTTAAATCATGGCTTACTCCTTAAATCTAGGGTTTCAAAGTTTCACCTTACGTATTCTCTGTTTGGGTTTGATCTGGTGATTAACTTTAGGTCTTTCCTTTTAAGATAGGTCTGGGTCTCCCCCTTTGTCACTTGGGCTTCAGTTGCATAAAGCGAAGGATATCTCAACCGACATGACAACCATCCATCATCTGGGGGTTGGGATATTCGTAGGTCACGATTTTGGTTGCATGTCCTCTCTATCATCCTGAATAGGATCAATCCATGGGGCAACTACAAGATTCGTGATAACATCTACTATCTTGCAAGACTTGGTTAAGGTGAAAGGACTCTTGGGAGGCTACTCTCTTCTCTTTTCTTCTTCAATTGTGGTAAGATTTCTAAGTCTCTAGTTTTGCACTGCCAGAGGCATCAGTGAAGAAATGAAGGATCTGAATCAAAATATTAAAAATGATCCCAAACTATGTAACGACTTGTTCGAATATCGGCACCAGTTTCATCTATCCAACAAGGATATGAAGCAAGTCAAAGAGAAATCCGTCAAAGCTATTAAAATTACCAAGCTTTTGGGAGAGATGCCTTCACGTGAAGAGATTAAGAAAATGTATGAGATCAAGTTCGAAGGTGCTACCTATCAGAAGAGAAATAAGGCTTTCCCACAAGCAAGCCAACTGCCAATCACTGAAATACCTGAAGACAAAGTTCCTGCGCAAACTCAAGTAAGTCCTCAATTGGTTTTGATACTGATAAAAATCTCAATTTTGATGTTTCACGTGAAGAAAATAAATGACATTAACATGAATATTTCATTCACACATTCTGTCAAACACTTGAATGTCTAGGGTTTATGATTAAAAATTTACTCTTAAACTTGAAATAAAAACCACCATATTCAAGATCTTCTCAATACTGAAGTATTCATTCACACATGAAAACACAGATGTTTTGGTCAATAGACCAGGCAAAACCCCGACTCCTGGGGAAAACCCTAAGAAGAAGATTTTTCGTTAAGAGCAGAAATTTCAATACACTAAAATTTATCTTTTAAACCCTCACAGGCAAAATTTTCCAAATCTGAAATAGCAACAAAATAACTCAGAAACAAAAACTATCTTGAAATCTGAGCCAACCTCGAAATTAGTGCCTAAAAATTGTTGTACGACCTGATGTACGGTCTGTTGTACTTTTCTGCCTCGATTTTTGTGCCCAATTGTGTTGTAATTAATGTTGTACAGTCTTCATTTAATGCTGCTGAACTTTTTTTCGGATTCGAGCCACTTTCTTGGGAATCGATCCCACACGTGCGGCTGCAATAAATGCCTAAGTACGGTTGCTACATGCTTCCTAGGGAATCATGTTGCTCCTCTCTCTTGAAAATCGTGCCCTTCTCTTAGCTCTCTTCTTGGTCTTCAATCTTCTTCTTCTCCTCCGACGGTGTGTACAATTTGTCTTTTCTCTCTTGTTTTATACTTTAAATTTTGTAACTACCTATCTAACCACCTAATCTAGGGTTGAGATACTTTTACAAAATCAAGGGCCATCATTTAATGCACCCACATTTAATAATTAATTCACTTTAATTATTAAATACTAACTTAAGTGAGACCCATTCTAGAAAGTACAAAACATCACTTTTATTTATATATAACTCACTTTATACATAAACACAAAGGACAAATTCTAAGTCTTCTTTATCACACCACACCAAAACTATAAAGAGGACCTTCAGAGTTAACTATCCAACATCAGGCACAATAATTGCTTTAAAGGTCGCAATACCATTGGTTGAGTTGGTAAAATTTTCGTCGATAAGAAGTAAGATAGTCGAGACATTAGGATTGGAAGAAACAATGGTGAATACTTGTGTCGTCAAGGAACGTGAAGACTTAACCATAATCCTTCAAAATATGAATCCTGCAGAGAACAAGAATCCAACAAATCAACCTTTCTTTATATCGCTAATGATTAATGATATGATTTTGCACAACTGCATGTTGGACTTAGGTGCCTCAACGAGTATAATGCCCTTGCCCATAATGTACAATTTGGGGTTGAAAGTTTCAAGGCCATATTGAAATATCTACGCTATGGATTCCCGCGAAGTTAAAGTGTATGGATTGGTCAAAGATGTCTGGGTCAGTCTCACAGCCCACCCTTCTATCGATTTATTGATGGACATTGTTGTAATCAATGTGCCAAAAACAAGGGGTATGCTACTATCAAGAAAATGGGCTGTCGATTTAGGTGGTAACATACAGTTAGACTTGTCATGTGCCACCATTTCAACAGTAGAAAGGAACATTTGTGGTACTATACAGAGAATCGATTAGAAGATATCATGTAGAAGATCCAGAAGATCAAAAGAATTAGACAGTTTGCTTCCAGGATGATGTCGAGTCCTGCACCATCTTAGCCAATGATATCGCTCCTCAGCAAGATACCGGCAAGTTTTAAATGATCAATTTCAACAAGGCTAAATCCCAATCAAGTATGGGTGTAGGTGTTGTATTAACTTCCCCATTTGGTGAGAACCTCTCATTTTTCTTATAGGTTAGAACTTGATGGTACTAACAATGTGGTTGAGTATGAAGCTCTTTTACAAGGACTTAAATTAGCTAAAGATTGTGGCATTAAATTATTGAAAATTACTGGAGACTCTGACCGTATTGTGATGCAAGTGAAAGAAAAATTTGCCTATAAAAATGAAAGGTTAAAAAGGTACAGGGATGTGGTTCATTTAGCCTTGGAAGATTTCGTTGCAATATCTTTAGAATTGGTTCCCTAAGCTCAAAATGAGCACGCCAATGCATTGGCAATTTCTGCTTCCAACCTATCTCCATGGCAGAAAAGGGAAAGATGGAAATATTGTTTAGGCCTTCTATTCCTAATAACATGGAAAACCGGCAAGTATTAGACGACAATAAACAAATACAGAGATTCATGAACAATCTTGCAAAGTTTTTGAACCACAAAGTTGATTGGAATGGGGAGGGTTCTCTGAATAAAGAAAATGAAAGCCTCGTTCCTCCTAAATGGATCCAAGTGGAGAAGCTCTTTGACAGAAATGATGAATACAAAGAAAAGAAAGACGAAGTGCTTCGGCTAGAAGAATATGAAAAGGTAAATGTTGGGTCTCTTGAAAACCCAAGGCTCGTAAAAATTGGCAAGGGACTCACAACGTGGGAAAAGAAGGAATTTGAAAATTTGATCCAAGACTTTAAAGACATTTTTGCATGGTCTTACGACAATTTGAAGACTTATAATAGGGACATCATTGAGAATGCCATGCCATTGGAAAAGGATGCTCAGCCTGTTGAAGGTTAAATCTAAAGGTCCTCACTAATATTTTTGGTGTGGATGTGATGAGGACTTAGACTTTGTCCTTGTATATTTATGTAATAAGTGAATGTTATATAAATAAAGTGATGTTTCATACTTTATAGAATGGGTCTTACTTAAGTGTTTATTTAATAACTAAAGTGAATTAATTATTAAATGTGAGTGCATTAAATGATGGCCCTTGATTTTGTAGATGTATATCAACCCTAGATTAAGTGGTTGAGATAGGTGGTTACAATTTTCAAAGTATAAAATAGAGAGAGAAAGGACAAATTGAATACACCATTAATGAAGATAAGATAAGATAAGATAAGTTAATTTTATTTATGTCCACTAATGACCACAAAATAGGTCAACGAGACAATCGGTTACAATGATGCTCGTGCATGTGGGAGAACCAAACGATCTCCCTTAAAAGGATATACAATACAAGAAGTAATATAGAAAGGAAATAGAAGTGTACAAAGCAAGCTGGGCTAAAGCATGGGAGAGCTCACGCCCCAGTGTCAACACCGTAGCCCTGCACAAGGGCAAAGAGGCTCAGGAGGACAGGATCCGGGAGCCAAAACGATCGAGGAAGGTCTAGTACTCCTAACATCCGCGGCCGAAAGAGGAAAACTGAGGGAACTGCAATAGTGTCTGTTCGCCTGAATGGGAGTTGGTGGGCGCGAGGCGTCCTCTGGAATGATGTCGGTGAGGTCTGGAGGGTCTTGTGCGCCTCTCGGAGGAAGGTCTAGTACAAAGCTGCGACTGAGATCTTGTGGGTCGAGAGCCATCAATCTTAACTGATCTGGGAACTAGATCGGTATCCAAGTCGGTAGATCTCTTGGTTCCCCTGGAAGGTGGTAGCACGCCGAAGAATGTTGTGATCTGCTGTGTGCTTTCTGGTCTGGTGGGGGGCTAGAGGACATGCACTCGAAGCCTAAGAGCCTCCTGAATTTAAAGTGCTAAGCATCTCTGAAATGTGTATCTGAAGAAGGCGGCTAGAGTTAGAGGCCCCCTAAACAAGCAATAGAAGCGTCCTCTGATCCCGTAGTATATAGGACATCTAAAGATAAAGTGAGACTCGGTTTCCACTTCTTGTAGATGACATAGCTGGCAAATCCTATCCGATCTATCGATCTGGTGATCTGTCTCTACCTGGAGTCTGTGGGATCCTACTCTGAGCTGTTTGAGAGGGATCCAAAGAGCATGAATCCGAGAAGAAAGGAAGAAGAAGATTGAGGAGAGAGAAGAGATACCCTAGAGCAATGGCACAATTCCCAAGGCAAGGAGCTACACATTTCCCAAGGCATCCCGAAGGTTACCGTACAACAGCAGTCTAACAGCAATCCATATAGAAGCACGTGTGGGCCCGAATCCCGAGGCAGTGTTGCCACATTTATTGCAAACTGACAAGTCGTACAGCTGCATTAATTGCAAGCACGTGTGGCACGATTTTCAAGGAAGGAAGTACAGTCGTACAGCACACGTGTGGGGGCCGTACAGCTATAAATTGGCACGAATTTTGAGGTATTTTGTTGTTGTTTCAGTTTGGGTGAATTTTGTCAGTGAGGCTTTAAGGAATTAATTTATGTGTTGATGGAAAAAAATTTAGTATTCTTCTTAATAAAATTTTCTTCTTCTGGGGTTTTCCCTGGAGTTGGGATTTTGCCCGGTCTGTTGACCAAAAATGTCTGTGTATCATGTGTATGATTGATACTTCAGTGTTTTAGAAGATCTTGAAGTGGTGGTTTTTATTTCAAGTTTATGAGTAAATTTTTAATCAAAAACCCTAGATATTCAAGTGTTTGACTGAATGTGTGAATGAAATATTCATGTTAATGTCATTTATTTTCTTCATGGTATCAAAGTTGAACTGAAGTAGGGTTCAAGATTGTGATTCACAGTTTAAAATTGTGTTTTCTTTCAATTAAGATTTGTTGTAAGTAATTCCAATGATGAGTATATAGTATGAAGATAGACTGGATGGAGTATCCAACTATCTTCCATGGAAAGTAAGAATTGTTGCCATATTAAAAGAATGGAAGATATGGAGTTTTGCTAACACCAAGATGACCAAGCCTACAGACCGGGATGTTTTAGATGAGTTTGAAGCCCTTGAAGCTAGAGCCCAGAGAGTGATCCTAAATGGAGTGAAAAATCATCTCATTCCACATTTAGCAAAGAGGAAAACTGCTAAAAACATGTGGGATACCCTGAGCCAATTATTTGAAGCCAAGAATGAAAACCGCAAGATGGCACTAAAGGACAAGCTACACAATGTCAAGATGAAGAAAGATGAGGGTGTGGATTCCTACTTAACTCGAGTGGCGCAAGTCAAAGATGAGTTAGCAGTTGAAGGAGATATTGTGCCTATCTCAAAACTGGTGATGATAGCCTTGAAGGGTTTCACCAAGAAGTGGGACGTATTTGTAAAGTGCATTGTTGGTAGAGAAAAGCTTCCCAATTGGTCTAGACTGTGAAATGACTTTACTCAGGAGGAGATTCAAGAAGGGTCTCTAAGTAGTCAGGTCAGTGAAGAGGAGGAGCAGAACGTGGCACTTACAACAAAAGCTAAGAAGAAGAAGAAAGACATCAGTCAGGTCAGATGTTACCAGTGTGGTGAAATGGGACATTATGCCTCTAAGTGTCCTGAGAAGAAGAAAGAGAAGACTGAGAGAGACATGGCAACGTATGCAACAGTAGAAGACTATGTAGCGAATTTTGAACAAGAGTTTTCTCTTGTCTCCATTAATTTCAGTATAGGGAGCTCTGTTTTTTAGAATGTATGGGTTGTTGATAGTGGTGCAACCAAACACATGACTAGAAGCTATGATATCTTTTAGATTATCACAGAGTTGGGGCCAGGATACTACATTCAGACATATATTGATAGTCCACAAGTGGCGATACGAGGGGTTGGAACAGTCAGGTTTCAACTAGACCTTTGTGAGATCTTGGAGTTACACAAAGTGCTTTTTGTACCAAGGATGAGAGTTAGTAAACTCTCAGTATCATCCTTTGAGGATGAAGGTCATGGGATGATGGTGAGGTATGGCCATGTTTTCCTGTATCGGAGAGATGACCCAGTTGGTACCAGTGTTGCAAACATCGGTGCGGCGAAAAAATCAACAGGGTCCAAGAAACATCGTTTCGGGATATCTCGACAAAACATCGACAAATATCGAGAAAAAATCAACAAACTTAAAAATACAATAATATTCATTTTTTTCAATTTTTTAAACATCTAAAGTAACAATAACATCAAATAAACACATTGCCACATGAATATGGAAAGAAAACCGATACATAAGATATATAAGATGTCTAGAGATGCATCACACATCAAAAATGGATCATGTGCCTGAATCATGAGTCATCAAATATTTAACAAATGTATCTCATGATCATCATCATGACTTATGAGTCATCTACAATGAAATAAAGTAAATAAACTATCGATTCCCTCTACCCCTTTTACAGGCAAAGGTAATCGTTGTGGAAATGGCCTTTCCTCTAGAACTAGAAGTAGGTGCCCTTGAGGCTTATGGGCCTTGTACTGGACTTTGACGTCCTCTAGAAGAAGACCTTGCAAAATGATGTCCTCTAGAAACTGGAGAAGGCAGCTGAAACTGATGTCCTGAAGAATGAGAAGGTCGAGGAGCTAGTCCTGCTCCTCTACCGGTACTAGTGCTACCAGCGGATCTATCTCCCTCTAACTCTGACTGTGGCACACTCCCAGACTCAGTGTGAAACTCCTCTGGAACTGGAACATACTCATCCAAAGCCTCTGTATGAGTATCATAACCATGATCACTATCAGTGCCATGATCGTCCTCTAGCCAATCAAGGGCTACCTCCACAGCAAGCTCCTCACACTCTTCCCTCCATGCAACAGTGGTGTCAATCTCATGCAATGAAATGGTCGTCGCATCAACTTTTCTCTCATGCTACTTCACCCACAACCTGAGATTGTAGTGGACGTAGACCAAATCATTAAGACGTTGAGTATCCAACCTGGAGAAGGATCATAAATATTAAATATTAAATTCATAATTTATAAATTATAATACAAAAATTAGAAGGTAAAGTGGCATAAATCTATAAATTAGAATTTAATAATTTATATCATATAATTAATTTGAAATTCTCTAACCTGTTGCGCTTTTTGGAGTGTAATTTTTCAAATACACTCTAGTTGCGCTTGCAACCGAAAGAGCTACATGTCTGGCTGAGCACTTGAATGGAAAGCCTCTATAGAATAGGTACACAACCACCTTAGTTCTCCCACCGGGTATCTACAATGAAATTATAAACATGAGAAGTGGCAATAAAATTTAAACAAGGAATTAGAAAGAGAATGAAATTTTAAACTTGAAAGTTGAAACTAGGTGAAGCTTACTTGGTATCAGGTTGGTCTTGTAATTTATTGCTATAACAAACCCAAATAATCTTGTGGCTCTCTTATACATTTCCAACTCTTGGTAAAGTTGTGTACACTCAGCTGCACCAAGTACCATCCTCTAGACACACTCATAGAAACCAGACATAACCTCTCCATCAAATCTAAAGCCATAGGAGTAAGCAAACGCAAGTTTGAGGTATAACCCTGCAGCATGAATGGGGCAATGGAGTGTGTGGTTCCATCGCGCATCAATCACTGCCCATATTATTTGTTGTCTCTCCTGCCCATGATCTCCCTTGTCCTCATAATAAGCACGGATGGATTCTTTGGCCCTATCCATGGCATCATATAGGTAGCCCATTGCGGGCTTCTCTCCATCAGCCAAGCGGAGAACCCTTACCAAAGGTTCGATGATGGTGCACACCTCCTTCACCGCACCCCAAAACCTCTGGTCTAGTGCTAAATGATAAAGCACGCTACTCTGCTAAAAAGAACATCGCCTGCAAGTCCCACATATAATTCAAGAGAGACTAAAGAGAAATAAAGCTAGTGGCAAAGCGTGTGATGGCAGGACGCACCAACTCTTTGTCACATGTGAACCTTCTCATCAAGCTAAGCACCGCTTCATGGTTGTATATGAATTTTGTGATGCTCCGTGTTGAATCAATAGTATCCTTGATCCAATCAATCTTGCCTAAATACTCTAAGATCGAATCAAGGAAATGGGTAGCACAAGGAATCCAGAATAGTGTAGGATACCTGCCAATCCTACCAGCAGACACATAGTTCGCAACATTGTCCATTATCGCTTGGACAGCATGCTGCTGCCGAATCTCTTGGATGAACTCATCCAACAAGCCACATAGTAAAGCTGCATCTTTGATATGTGCAGATGCATCCACAGATCTCATGAACATAGTCCCCCTAGGGCAATGAACTAAGAAGTTGAGAAATGTCCTACCCCTCATATCGGTCCAACCATCTGACATCACACTGCATCCTATTAAGTCACATGATTTTTGAAGCTCCTCTAATCTGTGAGTGCAATCAGCCTTTTCATCCTAAAGGATTGGCCTTCTCAACTCCTCATAACTAGGGGGCTTAAAACTCGGTCCAATTATAGCAGACGCCTGAAACATGGAGACATAAAATGGGTTCTTTGCAAAGTTAAATGGAATAAACTCCATAGCAAGCATTGACCAATAAGTTTGTTTGTGTCTACTTCTTCCTTTACTTTCACTGTGGACCTTATAAAAGGTTGTACACCAGGTTTGCATCTGGAAGATACAATGAAAGGCGATGTGGACCGCTGCGTGGAGTGGATATCAGTATCTCGACTCGTCCCACTAGCCTCCACTCCTGTTGCCAGATCTTCAAGCAATTTATTTCCTCACGGCCTCCTTGTATTGTTTCCTTAGCCCAGTGCCCTCAATCGCTTATGTGGCCTTATCAATGAGTTCTGGGGTTGTTTGGTTGCAAGGACCCACATCATGCCCTGCTATTTGTGCAAGGCAGTATTTCAACCTACTTATCCCACCAGTCATTCTCTTCCCACATAGATTGCAAGTGAGAATTTGTCAATCAAGTTGGTCAACGGGTGCGCCCCACTCCCAAAATGGATCCAAAGCCTTCGGCATCTTGTATATGGGAAAAATGAAGCTTGATACTTTGAACTTTAAACTTGAAGTTTGAACCTAAGGCAAGAAAAAAAAACGTTTTTTAGCATATGTGATTGATGGAAATGTAAAACACAAGAAGAAATCCAAGATATATTGAGCATTCAAACACTATTTTGATGAGAGAAAATAAATAAACAATTTTCTGAGGATTTATAAAGATCTAGGGCACGAAAAAAAATGCAAAAACCTTTTTTGGCATGCAAAATACATAACAGGTGCAAAAAACTTGCTTAAAACCCTATAAAAAACAATTTTGAAGATGGAGAATTTATTGGCAATGTAGATCAACAAGAATCCCTCTTGGAAAAATGAGAAATGATGGGCAAGTTTTTTACTTACCTTCAGTTGTGATAATTGTGGAAAAAAACTCCAAATGACAAGAACCAATCTTTAATTTTGATGGTTGATGGCAAAGGAAATGTTGCCTAAATTCGTCCTTAAGCACAAAGAAAGTGCTCTTGGTCTCCTTAACTCTCCTCTCTATCTCTGCAATGAGAAGATGAGGATAAATAAATAAAAATAAAAACATTTTAAAACCCCTTTTTTCCACCCACAGTCCGTGCAGCCGCTTTTTTATGTCGACTCACGATTTTTTGGCAAATTTTTCAGCGAAAAATCAGGACGGTTTTTTCGGCGATTTTTTGCCGAAAAATCGTTGTCCTCGAAATCTCGTGATTTCTTAGACAACGCCGATTTTTCGGTCGATGTTGTTAACACTGGTTGGTACTACCATTATGTTAGGAGATCGCAAGAACAGGCTCTATGTTTTGAGAGGGCACATTGTACATCCAGGAGCAAGTGGGTTGCTGTCAGAGTCAAAGGATGAGGCGACAGTTGCAACTAATATGCATGGCTCTAATGAGGAGAGTGACTCTCTCTAGAGCACTGGAAGGAGACTCAGTCAGTCCAGTGATGGTGTAGATGAGCAGGTGGATGAGGCTCAGGTCGAGTCTCAGGCTTCAGATTTCTTGTATGGAGTTGAGCACTTGTATCCGAGAGTGATTCCAAAGCAAGAGGGAGTTGTTTCAGGAGTCAGAGATGGAGATGGTGTTGTAGACCTTCCTCGTTAAGAGGGAGTGTTGAAAGTTAACTCTGAAGGTCCTCACTCATATTTTTGGTGTGGATGTGATAAGGACTTAGACTTTCTTGTATATATTTATGTAATAAGTGAATGTTATATAAATAAAGTGATGTTTCATACTTTATAGAATGGGTATCACTTAAGTGTTTATTTAATAATTAAAGTGAATTAATTATTAAATGTGAGTGCATTAAAGGATGGCCCTTGATTTTGTAAATGTATCTCAACCCTAGATTAGGTGGTTAAGATAGGTGGTTACAAATTTTAAAGTATAAAACAGAGAAAGAAAGGATACATTGAACACACCATTAATGAAGAGAGAAGAAGAAGAAGATTGAGGAGAGAGAAGAGATACCGTGGAGCAGTGGCACGATTCCCAAGGCAAGGATCAACACATTTCCCAAGGTAGCCCGAAGTGACCGTACAACAGCAGTCTAACAACAATCGGTACAGCAACACTTGTGGGCACGAATCCTGAGGCATCGTTGCCACATTTATTGCAAACTGATAAGACGTATAGCTACATTAATTGCAGGAACGTGTGGCACGATTTTCGAGGCAAGAAGTACAACAAAAAAGTACAGTCGTACAGCACATGTGTGGGGGTCGTACAGCTGTAAATTGGCACAAATTTCAAGGTATTTTGTTGTTGTTTCAGTTTGGGTGAATTTTGTCAGTGAGGGTTGAAGGAATTAATAAAATTTTCTTCTTCTAGGGTTTTCCCCAGAGTTGGGGTTTTGCTCGGTCTGTTGACCAAAAATGTTTGTCTCATGCGTATGATTGATACTTCAGTGTTTTAAAAGATCTTGAATTGGTGGTTTTTATTTCAAGTTTATGGGTAAATTTTTAATCAAAAACCCTAGATATTCAAGTGTTTGACAGAATGTTTGAATGAAATATTCATCTTAATGTCATTTATTTTCTTCACAACCATACAAGCAAAAGCTAAGGCAAATAAATCCAAAGTTGGCCCGGTTGGTCTAGAAAGAATTGCAGAAAATGGTAGAGACTAAGATTATTGCCCAAGTAAGATATTCAGAATGGCTCTCGAATCCGATGGTTACCAAAAAGAAAATAGGGGAAATAAGGATCTATGTGGAATTCAGAAATTCGAATGAAGTATCCAAAAAAGATAACTACCCTCTGCGTAACATGGAACGTGTACAAAGAATCATAGGTTCCCAAATGTTGTCATTTTTGGATGGATTCTCTGGTTTCAATCAAGTTACAGTAAAGGAAGAGGATATGGCCAAGACAGCTTTCACCATCCCGTGGGGTACTTACGAGTACTTGAAGATGCCTTTCGATTTGACGAATGTTGGAGCTACCTTCCAAAGAGCTATGGATTATGCTTTCAGAGATATTATGCGAAAGATCTTGGAAATCTATGAAGATGACCTCACAATTTATTCCAAGCAAAGAGTGGATCACCTCAGACATCTCTGTCAGGTATTTGAAGACTGCCATAAGTAGGGTATATCTAAACCTTAAAAAGTCACTTTTTGGTGTTTTAGTAGGTGAGTTACTTGTAAAGATGGATTATGTTGTCCGCCAATTGCACACCAGCAGCAGAAATCTAATGAAAGTTGTCTCCTCACTTAGGAAAGTGGGAGAGGTGTGACCTGGGGGGCAAGCACAGAGCTAGGTACTGTCACCTACTCCTAGCTCCTCCGTTTAGGCTAACTCCTAACGAAGCCAAAGGGGGGTAGTCCCTAACAAAGAGTTTTCTACGGCTCAATGTGGTTAAAGTGTTTTAATTAGTTGCGGATGCGGATGGGTGTTATTTAGGAGTTGTTATGATTAAAGATGTTTACTTATTATGAGTATGATACATAATCAAAAGCAATCCACGTTGCTAACAAGAGATTAAAAGGATAAGTAAAAATTCCAGACTTTAATTAAGCATTCAGAGATAGAAATTATAATGAACCACAGACAATTGATCAAAATAAGATAATTATGCAGATTTAATCAAGGACCAGTGCCTTATGGAGTCAATGATACTGAAATGCGCAAAGAAAATAATAAGTCTAGGAATCTAACTAGTGAGTATTAGATTGTGCGAATGCTCTTGGTAGGTTTTAAGGATTTTATATGATCTTGATTAAGGTGTCAACGAAGGTTTGTCAAAAGCCGAGAGAATATTCTAGTTCCCTCCGTTGAAGACATGTCGGGCCCACCCAGTATCCCAGGCTGGTATCACGAAGATTGACCAGCTAGCTGAGAAGCTTAGACAGCAGGATTTTGGCGCCTCTACTATGAAGTACTTTGGAAAATTCCCTACAATGTCGATGCATTGGTTACAGGGTGTTAAGTTTTATTAAGTTATTCTTGCAGGGTTAAAGATCCAGTGCCGTTTCTAGGTACTCCGATCTGAGATCGGTCAGAGCATACTCCGGCAAGGAGGGGAGGAAGTTAATTAATTAAAGGGATGTGTGTTGCAAGTTTTATTAAATTAGTTAATTAAGACTCTCTGACAGAGAGCGCTCTTGACCTTGTCTTATGACAAAGGTTCAAGAGAGTTAGCTAATCTAAATGCCTAATGCAAGGATGTGCAAATCTAGTAATGCTCTCCGATAGAGAGTGCTCTTGACTTGGGTTCTGACAAGTTCAAGAGACTTAATTAATTAATTGATTAAACACTTAACAGAAAAATAAAGATTCTAAAGTCTCAGGCCCATGTATATGATAAAAATATGCCATGATGAAATACCAGAAAATATTTTTGCTTTTTTCGAAATAAAGTACATGAAATAAACTTTTTCTTTTTTCAGCATGTATATAAGTGAAACTATAATACAAATGCTAATATACAAAAATAAGAAATTTTGATACAACATTCTACATGGATATGATACATAAAATATAGTACAAAAATAAAGTACATAAAAATACAACAAGGATGGGTTTAGAAAAGCCCTGGGATGACCCCTTGGTCATCTTGGAGGTTGTTTCGATAAAAGGGCTTCAAGTGTTGGCCATTCATGGGCAGGTTTAATATTTCTCCATCCATGGTGTTAAGGAAAAAAGAATTGGTGCCAGTCGTGTCGCGGATAATAAACGGGCCTTTCCAAAGGCTGTCAAATTTTCCATGCTTCCCAGGCTTTTTCCTTCTCTTATCCCATAAGAGAAAAGTATCTCCTATTTGGAAAGATCTCGGCCTGGCTGACTTATCAAAAGTGCCCTTCATGCTTTCTTGATGTCTGAGTGACTGATCAAGGGCAGCTCTTCGAGATTCATCCAACTCTATGATCTGATTAATCCTCTGCTCCATTTCTGACTGTTCCGTGCCATATTCACTTAACATCATAAATATAGGAATCTGCATGTTAACTGGAAGGGTGGCTGTGAGTCCATATACCAACTCAAAAGGTGACTTTCCAGTTGAGTTCTTTTTAGTGATCCTATCTGCCCACACAGCGTACTTAATCTTGCTATCCCATGATCTCTTATTATCCCCCACAGTCTTCTTAAGGATAGTCATCAGATTTTTATTAGTGGACTCAGCAAGTCCATTGCCCTGAGGATAGTAATCTGATGAATGGGATAGGATAATGCCATATTTAAAACATAAGTCATTTACTGCTCCTGAACTAAAATCTTTGGCATTATCGGTTGTTAATTTAAGGGGAGTTCTGAATCTGGTGATGATTCTTTCCTCGATGAAGTCTATAACAACCTTCTCAGTGGCGGTTTTAGTGGGTATGGCCTCTACCCACTTGGTGAAATAATCGGTTGCTGTAAGAATCTAGCAAAAACCATTGGTATAGTTATGCTTGAATTTGCCAATAAAATCAAGCCCCCACTGCTGAAAAGGGGTAAGGACGACAACCGAAGTAAGGGGAAGAGCTGCCAACTTTTGCTTCCCAGTGAGGGTTTTCAACATGGTGTCTTTTTTCCTTTTCAGAATACAACTTAACAACTGAAAAAACTCTTATGCTGGTATGGTGGCATAGGTCCAATCCATCTGGATTGATCCTCCCAAAGTGGCACCCCATTTCCTAGAAAGCAACATCGCCCATTTATCCGAAACATCAATAACAAGGATGTCCATGGTGATTTGGATATCCGGATACTTAGCCAATCTAACTAATTGGTTCTCAATCATTCCTTCAACTTTAACCGGTCTAGAGTCCATGGCACATACATTCTGGTATGGCCTTGTGGTTCTTAAGTTAAGCTGCTACATGACTTTTTTGGTCATGATGCTGGAACTAGATCCCGAGTCTAACATACAATTGTGTAGAAGAAGATCACCCATCATCAATGGTACGTAAAAAGGGGGATGATCTTCTTTTCTTGGGTCCCTAGTATGTAGAACTATAGGTGGATCGGCAAAGACATTATTTGAAGTTCGCTCCACGGTATCAGAAAAAGTGACCTTTTTAGGGGTAAGGGGTTTTACAGGATTTGAAGGACTTTCTTCAATTTGAGAATCAACATTACTTGGAGGGTATAGGATTTTCAAAAGTCTCTCTCTTTGGACAGGGATTTTACATAATTCAAGGACTGGAACAGAGACTCTTGTATTTCCTAGCCAATTACCTAAGTCAAAACTTAAATCAACAATTTCTTTAGTTTCTACTTCTTTGGGAGGATTAGGAGTTGTTACCTTAGGAATATTCTGTGTAGAAGACCCTTTTCTTTGATAAGTTATTCCCTTGAAGTTTTGAGTGTTGTTGATCTGCTCGGCTGAAGGCATCTCACCATAGTATTGAGTTAAGTGAACAATCATCAAGTGGAATAAGATGTCAACTCTGTCAACACTTCACAAGTAAACAGAAGATAGCATCCTTGCCATTGCTGCGAATGGTAGTGGAAGGACCCTTCCAACAATGGGGCCTTCATTTCATTGGTGAATTCAAAGAAAACTCAAGCTATGAACACAAATGGATTCTAACAGCTGCAAATTACTTTACAAGATGGGTTGAATCTATTTCGACGATGCAAACTATAGTAAAAGTTGTCATGGGTTTCTTGAAAGAAAAAATTATCACTCGATTTGGGGTTCCAACAAAGATTACCACAAACAATGCCCAAGCTTTCAATTCAAGCGACTTATCTACTTTTTGTTTTGATTATGGCATTGTCTTATCTCATGCTGCCAACTATTATCCACAACGAAATAGTCTTTTCGAGTCAAGCAGTAACAATCTAATGACTATCATCAAGAAGACTATGGGAGAAAATAAAAAAAGTTGAGATCAGTGTTGCATGTATCGACGATATATTGAATATATCGGATTTATTGGTAATACTTTAATCCTTCCGATATATCGGATTTAAGATATCGCGATAAATCTGATATATTGAATATATCACAACACTTTCAAACAATCGCGATATTTTATGAAAATATTGCGAGTCAATCCAATATATCGCCCTGCTGATAAAATCAAAAAAAAATTGACCGCCAACGTGTTTTAAGTCCGTGGGTGGGCTTTTTATTTTTCATTGTGTCTTTCCAAGAGTATGAGAGAGCAAGAACGGTGTGGGAGAAGCTAGAGACCATTGTGCATCCATCAAAGAAGGAGAAAGCCAAGGATTTTGGCTGCCATTAGCGGAGAGATCGACGAATCGTGGAGTGGGGATTCAAACCATCAAGAGTTCCAAGTATGTAATAAAAATTTGGGCATCATTTGTTTCTTTTCCTATACCTAGGCTAGGGTTTGCAATGTGCCTCTTCTTATTGTTTTTTAATGGAAGATTCAATCATTCCACATTCATCTAGCTCTCATTATTTAAGCCTTGCATTATTATGTGTTTATTTTTGCTTTTTTCTTGTGTCATAGGTTTAATATTTTCCCCTCAACAAAATGCCAAAGCCATTGGATCCAATGTGGGTGTATGGTGAACCAATAGAACTTCCCAATAAACAAATATTAACATGCAATCTTTGCAGCAAAAAAGTTTATGAAGGAAGTAGCCGCTTGAAATACCACCTTGCCAAAATCACTGGGTTTGATGTGGATGCTTATGATAAAACTACCCCGGAAATTATGTGCATTGCAAACCAATCCATCATTGACATTGCTACTAAGAGGAATGCAAAGGAATCCGTGAGATGTAGAACAGTTGGTGGCGGGGTATGGTTAAGACGCCCCCTAAGCGGAAAGGTCGTCGGTTCAAATCCCACGGATACCAAAAATCCAACCATGTTAAGGGTTGGTGCGGTCCAGGCCGGGTGCGATCCCTTGGTGATTTTGACGGCTTAGATGCCCCTGGTTCATGGTAGCTTAGCCAATGGAAAACCTACTAGTCAGTGGGGTTCTTCCCATTAGCCAACAAAAAAAAGAGGGATGCAAAGGAGGCTCGTAGAAATGAACTTACAAGTACATACACAAACACTGGAACAAGTGCCTCAATGGGAGGAGTAGGACCACAATGCCACTCCTCATCCACACGGCCCACAACTTCTCAAATCCCCTCAGAAACCTCACCTTTTTTTGTGCCAAGGTCAACACCGTGGGGGCAACCTCCTATTCGGTCATTGGTTAAATCAAAGGAGAAGGAAGAGGCCGACAAGATTGTGACAAAATGTTTTCTTTGGAGTGATATACCATTTAACATTGCCAAGAACCCCTTCTACCATTCCATGTTCGAAGTTGTTGCTAGTGATGTTGGCCCGGGGTATAGGGGCCCTTCCTATAAAGATTTGAGAGGGCATCTACTTCAAGGGGAAAAGGCCGATTGCACACAAAGATTATCTAGGCTCAAGGAATCATGGGAGACCACTGGATGCACCGTGATGTCAGATGGGTGGACTGATACAAACGGAAGGTCAATTCTCAATTCTAAATTTCTTGGTTAGTTGTCCTAGGGGGACAATGTTTATCAAAAGTGTTGATACAAGTGCATATACAAAAGATGCACAATTATTATGTGAGTTGATGAATGGCTTTATCCGAGAGATAGGGCCCCAATATGTTGTCCAAGTAATCATAGACAACGCTGCCAATTATGTTGTTGTTGGGGGGTTGCTCATGGAGCGATATCCAACCTTGTACTAGAGTCCTTGTGCAAGCCATTGCATTGATTTGATGCTAAAGGACATGGGAAAAATTCCTTGGATCAAGGAAACCATTGATTCAACTCAGAGTGTGACCAAATACATTTATAATCACATATGTTATTTCACTGATGAGACAGTTTAAAGGGAACAAAGTGTTGGTGCGTCCTCAAGAGTATGTTGGAGTTACAAAGGATGTTTCTTTCTAATGAGTGGGCAGCTTGTGTATATAGCACCAAACAAGATGGGCAAGCCATAGCCCAACTTGTGGGACATGACCAAAGATTCTGGAGTGCAGTAGGTGAGGTATGTATCGTTAGAGAACCTTTGGTAACTGTTCTTCGATTGGTTGATGGTGACAAGCCCACAATGGGCTACTTGTATAAGGACATGGATAGGGCCAAAAAAATTATCTATTGGTACTATGATGACAAGGGGGAGGAAGGACTTACCAAGAAAGCTCAGATTTGGGGTGTGTGAGGACATGGATAGGGCCAAGAAAGTTATCTATCGATACTATGATGACAAGGGGGAGGAAGGACTCACCAAGAAAGCTCAGATTTGGGTGTGATTGATGAGCGATGGAATAAAACCCTCCATCGTCCCATTCATGTAGCGGAGCTCTTCCTCAACCCCGCATTCGCTTATGCTTGTGGATTTAATTTTGATGGTGAGGTCATGGATGGTTTTTCCAGTGTGTTCAGAGGATGGTGCACACTCCAGTTGAACGCTTAGAGATTTCTAAACAGATGGAGATATATAGGATGGCTTCCAGGGGTTTGGGTTATGAGATGGCTATCATAGATAGGACTACAAAGATGCCAAGTAAGCTTCAATTTCAAATTTTGTTTTTTCCTTTCTATAAATTTGACATTTATTACTTGATGGCAATAATAAAATATAATTTGGTGTCTTCCTTTGAATCCTTCATTATTCATTGTAGATGTCTGGTGGAAACACTATGGTGAAAAGCTCCCAGAGGTGCAGAAACTCGCCTTTCGGGTGCTTAGCCAAACTTGCAGTTCTTCAAGTTGTGAGCGGAATTGGAGTGTCTTTGAAAAGATACACTCCAAGAAGAGCAACAGGTTAGAACTTAGAAATGTTGAAAAATGCAACATTTAAAATTTAAATTGTTTATTTTTTTATTTTAATTTACTACAATTTGCCATCAGTGCATCACTAACTATGGCCCCCAATGTTCATACGGATTGGGTACCCAACGCCTTAATGACATGGTGTATGTCTACTACAATCTAAGGCTATGGATGAAGCAGCTTGACAAAGAACCTGACATAGAGGCCATTTCATTGGATTCCATTGACGCCACTTCTCAGTGGAGGGTGGAGATGGAGGATTCACCCTAGTGGTTGGAGGAAGAGGATCATGCAGATGATTTAGAGGAGGAGACGGGATTGGAGGAGGAGAGGGGGGAGGAGCAGCAGGATGATCCACTTCTAGTGCATACAGATGTTGAGGAGGAGACTAATCTTTCGATGCAGCCAATGCCACCACCACCACATCCACGGAGACCTACAGTTGGAGTTGGGGTTGGGGCTGGGAGGAAACAGCCCACTTTGTCTTCCACCTCAACTGGAGTAGTTGGAGTCTCTAGATCTTCCACTCCATCCTCATCCTGAGTAGTAGCAACAACACCTCCAATTCCACAACCACCTACTGCTTCTAGAGGGAACCGATAATTGGGATTCCTATGATCTATCATTTTGATTGTATATGTACTATTTAGCATCTAGATGCCTCATGATGATTCATCTCATGAGATACATTTATTTTGAGCATTTGATGTGATTTTGTATTATCCTATCAGGAACATGTTTCGAAATTTTCAGTTTAGTAGTGATAAGTGACCACTTGACATCTTATGCATCTTATTTATTACTTGTATCATCATATTTATGTAGCAATATGTCTATTTGATGTTGTTGTTGCTTTATATGTTTTAAAAATTAAAAAAAATGAGTATTTTTGTATTTTTTGGAGGCCTTCCGACATTTTCCGATATTTTCCGTCGATACCACCGAGAAGTTATATTTCGGACGTTGTCCAATACTTTCCTCGAGACGATATATGCAATATTGGTTGGTATAGCAAGTTGAAATATGCTCTATCTGTCGATACAATAACAAGAAAAGAAGCGATTGAAAAAAGGCCATTTGAGCTAGTATATGGAATGGAAGTGACATTGCTTATCCATTTGAAGATTCTGGTATACAAGGTCCTGCAACAGCATGCCTCAAATCCAGACCCAGTCCAAGGCATAATCAACCAACTGATAGAACTAGATGAAATACAAAGAAGAGCATTCGATCACCTGGCACGACATCAAGAAAAAACAAAAGGTCAATTCGACAAGAAATCCCAACGGAGAAACTTCGAAAAAGGTAATCTTGTCCTCCTGTGGAACAAAAGAAATGAAAAAACAAGTAAACATGGTAAGTTTGAAAGTCTTTGGTTGGGTCCATATCAAATTGATGATGTTGCAAGTACTAACTCTTTTTGTCTAAGCCATCTAAATGGAGATAAATTGCCCTTGCCCGTTAATGGGAAAGAATTGAAGAAATTCTACTCAATTACTATATGATGTCTTCAAGAGATCCATTGTGCTATAGTAGATTTAGCTTCATTTGATTTCATCATTTACTTTTACTCATGCATTGCACTTGTTGTTTAGTGCATTTCATTTTAATTTGAACAAGGCAGGACAAAAGTGTCTGCCTCCAATGCAATTGATGAAGAAGTTGTTTGAAGTGTGTGTAGGTCTACAAGTTTTCGAAAGATTTTGAGGTTCTCCTACACTTCCGAGAGAAGTGCATATCCTACAGTCGGAGCCAGTTGTTACCCTCCAGATCCTCTGCAGTGTGCTATACCAAATGTACCAAAGAGGAGGGGTCTTTTTTCATTGTAAAGGCCAAGTTGGGGCTTGTTTTATGTAAAAGTGATGGTCTAGTGGGGGTCAAGGCCCTTAGTCTGGTCATGGCAGGTCCTCTTGGTTCCTATTTCAAAAAGTATTGGCTTAGCGACTCTACTGAATACCCCTTGACGGGCGGAAGCCCCCCATCATGTTGGGAATTTCTACACAAGGTAGTTGCTTCAATGCTTCTTGTTATAAATCCATTAGGACACATGGCTTGGGATTCCCAGCCATACTTATGTTGTATGCTTTGTAGGGGCAATTGCGCTTGTAAGGGTTGTCATACCTGCCTTAGCACACATCATGGATACCCCCTTGGACCTATTTTCTTTGTACTACTCCTCCCTCTTGGTCATCTTAGTCATCAAGAAAAAATCGTCCACCCTTCTTTACAAGCATGAACAGGTCATACCACCTAAAGGAGGGCGTGGACGGCAAAAGCACAATGATGAGGTTAGATGGGGCATGGCGTCCTCCTTCCAAGCTCAACTTTTCATCATATTGCATCATATCATCATTTTTATCATCCTTCTATGTTTGAGGGGGTTTAGTCTTTGGATTGTGGGCGACAAACCCTAAAAAAACATTAAAAGTCGTTTTAAAGACAAATTAGGTAGGTAGGCCCTAAAGGAGATTTGAATTAGCCTTTTCACATGTAAATAAGGCAACTCCTCCTCATTTGTAACTCAAGATCATGGGATCCAATAAGATACTTTCTCTTTTTCTTCTTGAGTACTTGAGCTAAAGTGGTGCGCACCTCCTTTCTTGAGCTTTCTAGGAATTTACAAGGGATAATTTTTGCTATTGAGGCTTCTCTACTATCTTGCAAGGCTTGGTTAAGGTGAAAGGACTCTTGGGAGGCTACTTTCTTCTCTTTTCTTCTTCAATTGTGGTAATATTTCTAAGTCTCTTGTCTTGCACTGTCGAAGGCATCCAAGGTGAGAGTAACCTAGGGTTTTAAGCATAATAACATAGTCTTGTAAGTGAGACATCCCTTCTTGGAGGATCTCTCTTGTGGTGGGCCTTAGCATCTTTCTTTTCCCTAATTAGGTCAAAACCAATACAACCTAGGGTTTCTTGGTTTTGCCCTAATTAGGTCAAAACCAACACAACCTAAAGTTTCTTGGTTTTTCCCTAATTCATACAAATATTGGATTGCCAATTCTTAAAAGGAACACAAATCACAAATTCTCGGTGCCTGAAAGGAACCAGACCTAGTTCTTATTCCCTCTTCTTCATTCAATTCTCTTTTATTCAAAGTCTTGTATTACTTATTGGAAAAAGAAAAAAAAAACCTAAAATTCAAAATATTTGTAAAAAATCCAAAAAAATTATTTTTGTCGTGGTAATTGTTGTACTTGTTAATTTCTGAATTAGTTACTGCTATTATAATTTTCTGAAGTATTTATATTGCTGAAAAACCCATGAAAGGGTGACAAATCTCATAAAAAAAGGTTTAAAGTTTATACCCTAAAATAAGCCCTAATTTGAGGTAACGTTGTCTCTAGAGAGGATGACATCAACCTTATTTGAGTGATTGCAAATCTGGTATAAGTGTTTTGCAGGTTCAAATTGACAAGAAATTCAACCCTAAGGGTTCCAAGAGGTTCCTAGGTCATTCCCAAGTCATTCGAGGTGACCCTGGGGGGTTTTGAAGTGCTAAATCATTATGTTCAGCCCTTATTATAGAAAATTGCAGATCTGAAAGTGAAATCAGCCCCTAAACGTAGCAATCATTCGTTAGGATAAGGGCACCCTAGGGGGGATTGAGTCTTCTCAAGCTGTTGATCGTCGGAAGGTACTTTTCGAGGTATTTCCACGGTTGATTTTGGGTTTTCTTTCATTTTTGTGTTTCTGGTTTTTACTGCAGAAAAGTGATTTATCTTCTTAGTTATCCAGCATCCAAAATTTATTGCTCATAAACCTTCTAAGTCAATAGGCATTTATTGTTCATCTCTTGTTGACTTTGATAAGGCACTAGTCTACAAATAGTGGGAAGGTCTTGTAGGGATAGAGTTGTTTCCATTGAATGTCTTACAGGTCTATTCTTAGCTAGTTCGGGAAGTCTCCCATGGCCCAAGGAGCAGACCTAAAACAAGGAGGGATAGCATTGTGGTGACAATCCTAGTTGACTAATTGAGAGGGTGCCAGATTTTGAGGTAACATTTTTTTATCTCATGGAGCATTCAACCTTGGACCTTTGCTTGTTAGATGTACTCACCTTGTAGCTTGACTAGTATCACTTAGAATTGGAGCACTCAACATGTGAGCCTATCTTATGTAGAGTTAGGTTGCATGTAGTGGACTAGGTCCACTTGTTATGGTTGGCCTCCCTCATCATCCATATAAATAAAGGGAGAAGAGAATATTTTCATCACTTGATGATTGTTCACTCTTTGTCTTGAGCTCTAGAGTTCTTGGAGGAACTTCACAGGAAAACTAGGGTTATGGTTTTGACCTAAGGAGACAAAGAAGAGTAGGGTTTGAGATAAACCATAGAGGAGCAAAGGAAGCATTTTATCTTATAGCTCTTGTGGTAGAAGAAGTCTAGGATTTTGTCACTTTGTGGCATTTAGAAACCCTAGTGCTACTTCATGTGCTTGATGTGGAGAAGATAGGAGGACATGATCTTTGTACACTTGTGGGATCCGAGTGTAGGTGCCACGGAGGACTTGCTGTTGTGTATGCTAGCTTGTTGAGGATCTTTGAAGAAGTGACCAGATTTGGTTAGGAGTGATTCCTAGCTAGAAGGAGTTGGTGGTTAGGGTTTTCTCATGGTTTCCCTAGATAGGGTTTGGAAAGCTTGACTGGTACCAGCTTGTGATAAGCTATTGATATGTACTTCATCTCTTTTATCTGCATGTGTGTGAAGTGTTTCAGCTATCCAAATTTTGTGAACTTGCAGATTTGAATTTTTCCCTTCAAGATTAAGTAAATTCTAGCACTGGTTATGCATCCTGATTTGACATAACATTGACTTGAATGTGTCTAGTCATTTAAAACATATCTAGAAGATAAAGGGTCAAATTTACTGTTGTAATAAGCCATTTTCAAATCTCGTATATGCTTGGAAGGTGTGCCCTAAGGGCTGGAAACTTTGTTCCCTTGAAGTATATTTAATTGATATTTATTTTCCTTGTTGATTGGGTTGAAGTGAAGTGAAGTATTTACTGCCGTAAATTAATATTGCAGATTTAGCCCTAAAGCTGAAAGTTCACAAACAAAATAGATCCGGGAAACCTCAAGATTGAGGCGAACTTTCTGAATTTGCAATAAAAGGCATTTTCTGGAAATTTCTACAATGTTGGCATCTTGCATTACAAGAGCCTTCTTCAAATGAATGAACTCTGCATTCTTCTTCACTTCTTCAAGTTCTTGTTGCAGCTTAGCAAATATTTATTCTTTGAAAGTGACTTCTTATCGTGACCTCTCCATCATTTGGGCATTGTAGAAGAAGAATTCTCTATGTTTATGGAGATGAGCTCCAAGATCCACCAACTGCTCCATGGCTTTACTTAGTCCAAGAATAGAAGAAACACGAAGCTCTAGATAGGGTTGCGTGGGTTACATCACTGAATCCATGAGAACTTAATATCACACAACACAATATTATTATTATTCGACGGTTCAACCTTACATTAAGGGCTCTTATAAAGAGCTTGAGAGACCAAAAACCTAATACAAAAACCCTAATTTTAACCTAGAATCACTAAGGTGGCATTATTACATTTGTAGCCTTATATCTTAACACCCCCCATAAGGCATACAATGTTGCAACAAATGCATATACTTAAAAACACATAAACTGAAAACAAAACAAAGGTAGACACTCTTGAGAAGCTTCTTATCTAAAGATAATTCCTGAACCAGGTTGAGCTCCTTCAAGTTGCCTCGTAACCCTCAAAAAGGTATAGCTCCTGAGTTGAATTCCCAAGATCCCGGAATCAACTTCCCCGAACTCCCGATTCACGGATCCCCTGAACTTAATTACTGAACAGCAATCCACATGCATGTTGCGTAACCTCACTAGTAGACCACAATCCACATGCATGTCTCAAACAATGAGGGATTATTCCCTAGATCCATAACTCCTGAACTATTTGGACAATTATCCATACTAAGCTATTACCTGCTCCCTTCCATTCTACAAAGCACTAGCTTCCTAAAATGCATAAAAGGTCCTTTCTTCTGCAATTTCTTCACCATTGTTAGCATCAAGTGGTTCTTCAATCAAAGTTGAATATATAGTGCCTGTCTTCGAGCTTTTCCTTCAGAACATCGTTGGCTCGTTGTCTACAATTCCAAGTTGTATGACCCAATTTCTTACAATAGTGACATTCTATTTCTTCTTTGTCTTTTCCTAATCTATGGCAAATGTTTCTTGCATATAATTAATGCTCTGGTGAAGTATCTCCTTCTGTTTCACTTGAAGTAGTTCTCTTTTCTACTACTAGTAATGTTGTAATCATTTCATCCAAGCTTTGTGAAGGTAGCTGACTTAGGGTAAAGATAGCACCACTGTACCTAGGCAGCAAACTGTTCAGGAGAATAGCTTTGGCATCTTCTGCATCAATTATTGTCTTGACTTCTACAAGTTGTCTGATAATAGATCTTAGATTGTTGATGTGGCTTGAGATGGTGGCTTTTGTTTGTTAAACTAGTAGCAACAAGGAAGGTCTTCATGCATGCATGTGTTCTTGCATGCAGAAGCCTTAAATTAGGAAACCAATTGTATTTAATTTACTTTTCCTAACTTTACTTTGGAAAATAAATTAAAGTGATCTAAATTAACTTTAGTGAAACACTAGTTAAAGTGAAACTGAAATTAGGGTTTTCGCTTTACCTAAAGTTATAAAAGAGAGATCAATTGGTGGAGAGGACACTTGTATTCCGACAGAGACAGGATACAAACAGGGAGAGAAATTCAGACAGAGGATTTAGCTGGGAAGACAGAGGCACAAGCAATGGGATCATCAATCTTCGTATAGCTGGGTCGTACACTCACACAGGAGGGTGTCGAGGTTTAGTTGGGATTTGCCCAATGATTCTACCGGGTACTGCATTCACCAGGTTTGGGTGAATTTGCAGAGATTGTAAAAGCTCCATATTTTCTCATAATAAAATCTATATCTGACTGCTGCACCGGTTTTCCTATATTGGGTTTTTCTAGGGGTTTCCATACCCAAAATAATAGTGTCAATATTGTGATGTGATGATGTGATTTATTTCTCAATTTTATATTCCGCTGCATACTGTAAAAGATATTCATGTGTGGTTATCAGTAGAGAATTGCATGCATTGTTTAGCCCTAGTTTGAATATTAAAAAAAAATTTACATGTTATCAGAGCTCTGGTGAGCTAAAGCTGAGAGATTTGCAGCAACTGTGATAGATCAGGGGCAGATCTATTGAAGACACAAACTTAGATTGGAGATCTAGGGTTTGACATGTAGCACTTCACAATGGCCATGCAGATGAGAGTTGATGATAGACTCCAGGGTGCTCAAAACTTTCCTACATGGAAAGAAAGCATCACAAGGATCCTGGATGTCAGTGATGCAGAGGAGCACATTGACTCCACGGCGGTTGCACCCACAGATCCGGCAAATCTAGCAACTTGGAAGAAGATTGATTCCAGAGCCATGTTGATTATCATGGATGGAGTGAAGGACCATATAGTCCCTCACCTTTCTGGTAAGAAGACCGCATTAGAGATGTGGAAGGCTTTGGAGAGTCTCTGCCAGAGCAAGAACGAGAACCGGAAGATGGTGCTACAAGAGAGGATGCGCAGCACCAAGATGGCCAAGGGAGAAGGAGTGGTGTCGTATCTCACGAGGCTTAGACATATCAAGGATGAGATTGGAGCTGTTGGCTCTAAGACTGATGATGAGGAGCTAGTTCGGATAGCCCACAATGGATTCTCTAAGCCATGGGACACCTTTGTCAAGGGTGTGGTGGCTAGGGAGAATCTCCCTGATTGGCAGAGACTTTGGGATGACTTTGTGCAGGAGGAGACCCGCATGGGTCAAGGATCAGGATCATCCAGCAGTGCCCCATAGATTGTGGATGAGGAGGCTCTAGCCCTTACAGAGACGAGCAACAGTAAGGCAAAGAGAAAGAAGGATGGTAAGAAGAACCTTGATGTTTCAAAGGTCAAGTGTTTTATCTGCCACAAGCAAGGACACTTTGCCTCCTATTGCCCAAACAGGAAGAAGAAGAGTAACACTCAAACGGCTAGATCTGTAGAGGTGGATGACTTCAGCAGGAACTTTGGTGACGAGTTTTGCTTGATAGCTTGCATGGCAAGCAGCACAGGGAGCAGCATATGGTACATCGACAATGGAGCATCTAGTCACATGACTAGACAGAAGAGATTCTTCAGAGACTTTCAGGAGGGTGGATCAGGGATCCACGTTGAGTTGGGAGATGATGTGCGGTATCAGGTGCAAGGAGTTGGCATTGTTTCATTTCAGAGGGAGTCTGGCAAACCCCTCAGTTTTGTTGATGTGTTGTATGTTCCAGGACTGACCAAGAACCTTATATCAGTCTCCACTCTGGAGGATAAGGGATATCAGGTGAAGTTTCGTGACCATAGAGTATATATCAGGCCCAAGGGGTCAGATAGGAGCTTGGATAGGGTGATTGGCAAGAGGAGCGGAAAAGTGTACAGACTACACTTTGAGCCTGCAAAGGCTCTAGTCAACAGCAGCAGTCAGGGTGAGTTGTGGCATAGGAGGATGGCACACTTACACCATGGAGCACCGAAGCATTTGAGACAAGCAGTCATTGGAGTTCCTCAGGTACAGGAGGAAAAGCATAACCACTGCAAGGGTTGTGCTTTGTGGAAGAACATCGGGAAACCCTTCCCACGGAGTGAGCACAAGTCTAAGGAGCCCTTGGACTTGGTGCATTCTATTGTATGTGGACCTATGAGTGTCCATTCGTTCAGTGGTCACAGTTACTGCATAACCTTCATTGATGACTATTCCAGGAAAACCTGGATCTATTTCCTAAAGACCAAGTCAAAGGTCTTTGAGAGGTTCCGAGAGTTGAAAACTCTCGTGGATAACCAAACAGGAAAGAATATTCGGGTGTTGAGGATAGACAACGGGGGTGAGTACACTTCCAATGAGTTCATGGAGTATTGTTCGGCTGAGGGGATCAAGAAGCAGCACACTGTGCCCCGTACCCCATAGTAGAATGGAGCTACGGAGCAGAAGAACAGGACTATGGTTGGAGCATCCAAGGCCATGCTATTTGATCAGGGATTACCACTATTCCTCTGGGTCGAGGCATACAGAACTGCAGTATACATTCAGCACAGGTGTCGCCACACAGCTTTGGGGAGGAAGACACCAGAGGTGGTCTTCACAGGCACCAGGCCAAATGTGAGTCATATTCTTCGGCAGTGTCTGCTATTGTCATGTTCATGCTGACAATAGGAAGAAGCTGGAACCTTCTGGAGAGAAGGCGTTATTTGTTGGTTACAGTGAGATTTCGAAGGCATATAGAGTTTACATTCCTGCTCGCAAGAGGATCATTGTGAGCAAGGATGTCCAGTTCGATGAGAACGAGGCCTTGCGGAGATCTTTGGACTTACCAGCAGAGCAGCAGCCAGGACAGGAGTTCGGGGTCAAGTTCGAGGAGCCAGATGTACAGTTACAGGTATAGACACAGAGCACAGGTTTTGGTGGTCAGAGGGAGTCAGGTGGACACGATCCTACAGTCATTGACTTGGAGGATGAGCTGCAGCAGGAGACGGATATCCAACAGCCGCAGCAGGTTGACACTAGGCCAAGGCCTAAGTGGTTTGGTTCCACAGTACAGGATTCCAAGCAGGTTGATCCTCCACAGAGATCTTTTAAACGGAGCATACCACCAGAGAGGCTTAGTTATATGGCATTGATGACAGAGTTGATTAACTCTGAACCTTCCAACTTCGGGGAGGCTACACAACATGATGTGTGGCAGGAGGCTATGGTTGAGGAGTATGACTCCATTATGAAAAACCAAGTATGGGAGGTTGTGCCGAGGCCACAAGGAAAAAAGGTGGTGGGATCCAAATGGATCTACAAGGTGAAGCATGCAACAGATGGAAGCGTGGAGAAGTACAAGGCACGCTTCGTGGCAAAGGGGTTTTCACAGAAAGAGGGTATTGATTATGAGGAGACCTTCGCCCCTATTGCCAGGTATTCTTCCATTCGGACCATTATCTCACTAGCAGTTAAGATGGGTTGGCGTGTCCATCAGATGGACGTCAAGACTGCCTTCCTCAACGGAGTGATAGAGGAGGAGGTGTATATTGAGCAGCTCGAGGGGTTTGATGTGAAGAACAGGGAGACGCGTGTTTGCAGACCGCATCGAGCTCTTTACAGGCTCAAGCAGGCTCCTCGAGCATGGTACTCGAGGATTGACAGCTATCTACGGGAGATGGGATTTCAACAGAGTGAGGCTGACCACAACCTGTACTTCTTGACAGGTGAGGTGCCTCTCATACTGGTCTTATATGTGGATGATCTCTTTTTGACAGGAGATGAGAGGTTGATTGGAGACTGCAAGTCCAACCTTGCAATGGAGTTTGAGATGAAAGACCTTGGGCTGATGCATTACTTTCTGGGCTTGGAGGTTTGGCAAAGAGATGGATGCTTCTTCATTGGACAGAAGTATGCAGTTGAGATCTTGAAGAGATTAAGGATGGAGGACTGCAAGCCTATGGCAATACCTCTAGTTTCCAACCAGAGGAAGATTGATGCATCAGGGTCAGACGGATTTGATCCTACCTTGTATTGTCAGCTTATCGGATCACTTATGTATATGGTCAACACTCGACCAAACATCAGCCTTGCAGTCAACTCTTTGAGTCAGTTCATGGTGGACCCTCGGAGAGTGCATTGGACGGCTGCGAAGCACCTACTTCGCTACATCAGAGGTACAGTGGAGTATGGATTGGTTTATTTGCACAGGGGGAGTGTACAGTTAGCAGGTTTCATAGATGTTGACTGGGCAGGATGTGTAGAGGACTGGAAGAGTACTTCAAGTTGTTGTTTCAGCATTGGCTCAAGGGTTGTCTCTTGGTTTAGCAGGAAGTAGAAGTCAGTTGCATTGAGCTCGGCAGAGGCTAAGAACATGGCAGCCAGCATGGCTGCTTGTGAGGGTATGTGGCTGAGGAAGTTACTTGCAGGGTTGTTGGAGTGTGAGTTAGAGGCTACAGTAGTTCACTGTGATAATCAGAGTGGCATCAGGCTATCTTAGAATCCAGTGTTCCATGACCGGAGCAAACACATAGACATCAAGTACCACTTCTTGAGAGATTGTGTTCAGAGGTGAACCATTCGATTGGAGTACATACAGACAGACGAGTAGGTGGTGGACATTTTCACCAAGGCACTTTGCAGACACAGTTTTGTGAAGTTCATGGACAAGTGGGGGTTGCTACCGAATCGCTTCCTCGTTGAGAAGGAGTGTTGAACTAGCAGCAACAAGGTCTTCCTGCATGCATGTGTTTTTGCATGCAAAAGACTTAAATTAGGAAACCAGTTGTAGTTAATTTAATTTTCGTAAGTTTACTTTTGAAAATAAATTAAAGTGATCTAAATTAACTTTAGTGAAACACTAGTTAAAGTGAAAGTGAAGTTAGGGTTTTCGCTTTACCTAAAGTTATAAAAAAAAGATCAATTGGTGGAGAGGACACACTTGTATTCCGACAGAGACAGGATACAGCCAGGGAGAGAAAGTCAGACAATGGATTTAGCTGGGAAGATGGAGGAGCGAGCAGCAGGATCACCGAGCTTCGTACAACTGGGTCGTACACTCACCCAGGAGGGTGTTGAGGTTTAGATGGGATTTGCCCAATGATTCAGTCGAGGACTGCATTCGCCAGGTTTGGGTGAATTTGCAATGATTGTAAAAGTTCAATATTTTCTCATAATAAAATCTATATCTAACTGCTGCACCGGTTTTCCCATCTTGGGTTTTTCTAAGGGTTTCCATACCCAAAATAATAGTGTCAATATTGTGATGTGATGTTGTGATTTATTTCTCAATTTTATATTCCACTGCATACTGTAAAAGATATTCATGTGTGGTTATCAGTAGAGATTTGCATGCACTGTTTAGCCCTAGTTTGAATATTAAAGGAAAATTTACACTGTTGGCATCTTAAAGCTGAAAAATTGTAATTTTAGGGAAAATTTTGCATTCACCGCTTATGCTCCAAACAATTTGTTCAGATTGTTTCATATATCCTTGGAATATTTATCTAGATCTACATCATGTAGCTCTGAATTTGAGAGGGCAAGGCCAATACTAGATGTTGTCTTATCATCTATGCTCTGCCATTCTACTAACCTACTCGGATCCGTAGGTGATGGTTTCTTTCCTTTGACAATACCCCACAAGTTCTTATTCATTAACTGCGTCTGGATTTTCAATTTCCAGGTAAGGAAATTGAACCCAAAATATTTTTCTAATAGAACTTCCAATGAATACTGAACTCAATGCAAACTCTTTTGGAAAAATGACGAGAAATAACACGCAAAAACAAAACAAGTTCTATCTGTCTTTGCTCACGGTGATCTAGCTAAATATAGTGATTTACCTCTGCTCAAATTAGAATAGATTTCTAAAGATTGATGGAAGAATGTGGTTCCTTCGATGACGGACTGTGGCGACTGTAGATGGCGATTATAGATGGCGGCTTGTTGTAGAGGATGGCTTGCTATAGACAGCAGTTGCTGAGCAAAATAACTTAACAGTGTTTTAAACAATCATGGGTAGCTACTGTAAAGTGGTGGGCGGTTGCTTTGTTACCATAATCTCTGCTCCTTGCTCATGGCTCCACTAGAACCTTTTGTTGGTGCAATTTTGAAACTCTACTACTCAATCTCTAAGTCCAACTGTCTCTAACATACTAACCGAACCCCCTAAGAATCATGGGTTTCAACATTTAACTTATGTAATGTCCTCTTCCAATTAGGCACCAAAACACCCGCTAACCTACTTAATTCCCATAGGTTCAAGCGGGTACTGCATAAGAGGGAATTGACTGAGGACATTTGATACTTAGAACAGAACGGGACACTCCTTCAGTATTAAAGTCATCAATATGATTAAAAAAAGCCTTATTTCTTTAGTCTTTTAGTCAACGTGAAATTAGAATTGCATGCATGCATGCAAAAGTGAAGCGTAAACCCTAAAAGTGACATGCAAACCCTAAAAGCACATGCTAATCTATTTAAGAATGGTTATTGGACCAAAGAAAGGAGCTATGATTATTATTGTTGATTTGGAGTTTTTGAGCAGCAGCAGTTGGGGTTGAAGATGACGTCTTCAACTAACGAGGGTTCAGCAATGAAACTATCTTCCCTAGTCTCTTTCAGGGTAGGCCATCCAGATCTATCATCCGCATTCTTCCGTATTCAATGATCCAGCATCCAAAGAATATTATTTGCAGGTTCACGTGTGCAGCTAGGGAATCACTGGAAAACCCCAGAAGTATTCGTTGGGTCCCTAAAGCCCAGTCTTTTCTCTGCATATCAACTTCATCTTCATCAGCAGGTTCACTCCACTGCATAGAGTGATTATCAATTCCTTGTTTGTTCATCCGAAGCAGTTATCAACAGATCTGTGAGGAAGAGGGCGTGAGCACCAAACAGTAAGATCAATTCGCTAGGGGTCTTGGAAGAGTCAGATCCTCTGCATGCACCGGCCATTCTCTTCAGGGAGGAGAGACTATCACTCCTGCAATGTCTCAACTGCATCGAACACCTCCTTCATCAAAAATGTCATCTTCAGCTAGGAGAGAGTCTCCTTTGTAGTTGGGCATCAACTGAAGGAAGGGAGCACCATTTCCTCACCTATCCAGCACCACATGCATGCAACTTATCTCTGGAGTATTATCAGCTTGTTTATCAGTGGTAAGTGTACCATTTCTTTCTGAAACTTTCCACCCTATAAATTCTTCAGTTTTTCTATATTTTAGGGAATTTGGGCATGGCAATTTTGCATGCACTTTTTATTCAACTTTTTGCACATTATGGAGTATATGAACTACATCTGAGTAGCAAAGAGCCGTAAAAATATCAATTTGGGATATTACAGTGGTATCAGAGCATGTTCCTTGCCAGCTGTGGGCTTGAACATGAAAAGTAAGAGAATACAGAAGAAGATAATTTTGTAACCTATAGAAGAAGAAAGAGTAGGTGCACTGAGGAGCAGGAATTTGAGGATATCCAGTTAGAATATACCAACTCAGACATGGACCCAACAGGTATACACTCTGACAGAGGGAAAGGAACAGGAGAAGAGGAAGACAGGTTGGAATTTTGTAGCTTGGGGAATGCATTGAATGACCTCGCTAAAGGGCAGAAGGAAGTATTGCATGCAATAAACAGATTGGCTCTGAAGCCAGAACCAGGTTATAACAGTATACCTCTTTCAACAGTAGATAAAGGATCTACCAGTAGTAGTGGGAAGCATGCATACACTAATATGCAAAACACACCTCATATATATAACAAACCTTCCAGCAGACCTACTATGCCTCACTTCTTGGCAGATGCAGTAGCAGGACCAGTCATGCCAGTAGAACCTAGTGAACCATTTGGAGCTTACTTAGAGGAGTACAGGGATTTGGGAGATGAGTTCCATGCAGCAATGTCATTTTCAGACTTCTGCAATATGAAAAGTAGGAACCGAACAAGGAATTTTAACAGAGGATTTACCCAAAACTATGAGTTGCAGAAAACCTTGGGCAGATTGACCATTCCCAACTTTGATGGGACTCTCGAGGGTTCAGCGAGAATATGGGTCCAGAAGTTGGATACTTACTTCCAACTCAACCCTATGACGGAGACAGATGCCATTAAATTGGCAACCTTACATCTGGACAAAGAGGCTCATGAGTGGTGGTACCATGGGCTAGTGACATTGGGTCACAACACCATCAGTTCCTACAGCGAATTCACACAGAGGCTCATGGAGCGGTTTGACAAAAGGACCCGGAGATACACTTTAGAGAGTTAGCTCAACTCATACAGACAGGTAGTGTCGAGGCATTCATCTCAGAGTTTCAGAGAATAGTTGTTATGGTAACAGATGTGTCGGAAAGCAGGTTGATTATGTTGTTTTCAGAGGCCTTGATAGAACCTTTACGGGGGTGGGTGAAAGCCTACAAACCATTCACTCTACAGGATGCGATCAGCAGAGCCAAAAATCTACAAGATTCAGTTCCGAAGAAAAGGTTTCCACTTAAAAAAACTTCCCAGTAAAAGACAAAGACAGAAAACCTTTTCAATAGGAATGGCCAAAGAAAACTTGGTTAGACGATGACACGAGGAAAGATTTGAGAAGGAAAAAACGGTGTTTCACTTGTCAGGAACCATGGGTTCCAGGCCACAAGTGTTCAAGGAAGGCCAAGGCCCACTATATAAAGGTCTACTCAGACAATGAAGGGGAGGAATCCGAACAGGAAACAGCAGAGGAATTGAGGGCAGTAGAAGAGGAGTCACTTCAGAGAGAAGCACCAAAGGGAATCATTACTACATTATCCGGAGTACCCAGGTTTCATAGTCTCAGGGTCAAGGGAGTAGTACAAGGCCACAAGGTAGGTGTGTTAATTAATGGAGGAGCAACACACAATTTCATTGATGCAACATGGGTGGCTAAGCAGGGTATTCCGACAGAGAAATTTGAGGGATTTACCGTAGCAATAGAAGGTAATAATAGCATGGAATGCAACCATTGGATTCCCAAACTGAATGTCACCTTAGGGAACTACAATATGACCGACTCAATTTATGTGGTGAATGTAGTTGATACAAACGTAGTCTTAGGGGTTCAATGGCTCTACTCAATAGGAAAATATACTACAGATTACAGGGCAATGGAAATGGAATTCCAGGGACAGGATGGAAAACGAGCAGTCTTGAGGGGCATGAACACTTATCCTCCCAAACCAGTATCATCATAGAGAATGGAGGTCGTACTCAAACAGGGAGACATAAAATGGGCAGTTGAATGCCTTGTTACTTTTAGAAAACCTCCCGATAACAATACCCAACATCCAACAAATATTCAGGCACTATTACAGAAACACGAGAGGGTATTTGGAGATCTTCCAGCAGGTCGACCACCAGACAGGGGTTTTGAGCACATTATTGAGTTGGAGGGGACACAAGCAGTTATCACCACTCCTTATAGAAATCCCAAAAGGTACAAGGACGAGATCAAGAAAACAATCAAGGAATTGCTGGAACTTGGATATATTTGGCCCAGTTCTAGTCCTTTTGCATCGTCGGTGGTTTTGGTTAAGAAGAAATATGGCACCTTACGGATGTGTATTGATTACAGAGCACTCAACAAGAAGACCATCAAAAACAGGTATCCCATTCCTAGGATTGATGAATTAATGGACGAGTTACAGGGGGAAAAATAATTTTCAAAAATTGATCTTCGATCAAGGTACCATCAAATCCGAGAAAGGGATCAGGACATTTCAAAAACAGCTTTCTGTTGCCACTATGGTCATTTTGAGTTCTTAGTCATGCCTTTCGGACTCACCAACGCCCCAGCAACTTTCCAATCCTGCATGAACCACACCTTCAAGGCTTAGTTACGAAAATACTTACTGGTATTCTTTGATGATATTTTGATTTACAGTAAAACTTGGGGGGAACACTTGAAACACTTGGATGAAGTACTGAAAATTCTAGAAGAACAGTCGCTTTAAGCAAAAATGGGTAAGTGTGAGTTTGGTAGGAAAGAGATGTTGTATCTAGGGCATATAATCAGCGCAGAGGGAATACAGGTGCACATGGAAAAGATTCAAGCTATCTTGGATTGGCCTACACCAAAGACAGTGACAGAACTGAAGGGATTCTTAGGCCTTTGTGCTTATTACAGAAGATACGTAAAGGGGTTCTCTCAATTTTCTATACCACTCACTGATCTTACAAAGAAAGGGGCATATACATGGACAGAAGTGGCACGGCAAACCTTTGAGAAGATGAAGACAATCATAAGTTCTTGTCCACTTTTGGCACTACCAGATTTCTCTCAGCCATTCATAGTTGAGTCTGATGCTTCAGGAGAGGGACTAGGAGCAATATTGATGCAAAACCATCACCAAATTGCATTCGAAAGCCGCAAACTTGAAAGCTATGAATGCCATTACTTTATATACGATAAGGAAATGCTAGCCATCCTACATGCCTTAACAAAATTCAGATAGTATTTGGTGGGAAGCAAGTTTAAAATCAAGACAGATCACAACAGGCTCAAATACTTCTTGGAGCAGAAAGAATTGAATGAGCGCCCACAGAAATGGGTTAGCAAGGTACAGGCATATGACCTTGAAATAGAGTATGTTAAGGAAAAGAACAATGTAGTAGTTGATGCTTTATCCAGACGACTAGCCTCAGCATCACTCATGAGTATATCTATGGATTGGAGGTCTCTTCTCTTGGTGAAATATTCCAAGTACAAATTTGCTTGTGAGTTACTAGATGGACAGATACAGGATGACAGGTACAGGGTAATTGACGACATCATCTATTACAAGAATAGGATATACCTCGTCCCAGAATTAGCTTTAAAAAGGAAGATCATACAGGCATCGCATGATTCACCATTATCAGGACATCAGGGGTTCTTGAAGACTTACAGACAAATCAGAGAGAGGTTCTCATGAAAAGGCCTCAAGGAGGAGGTAATACAGCACGTTCGAGAATGCAGTATCTGCCGACAAAATAAAATCGAACACACTCATCCGGTAGGGTTACTTCAGCCATTACCGATACTGGAGCAGAAATGGGAAAGCATCTCGATGGACTTCATTACAGGTTTACCCAAGGTACAGGGACGAGACTGCTTATATGTGGTAGTAAATCGGTTGACCAAATTTGCTCACTTTTTTGCTATTTCTTCCAACTATTCAGCATCACAGGTAGCCGACTTATTTTTCATAGAGGTTTTCAGACTCCATGGGCTACCCAAAACCATTATCAGTGATCGTGATAGTAAATTCACCAATGCTTTTTGGCAGGAGTTGTTCAGATTGATAGGGACAGAACTTGCTACAAGCACAAGTTATCATCCTCAAAGCGACGGGCAGACGGATATTGTCAACAAATGGATTGAGGGGTATCTAAGAAATTATGTAGCAGGACAACAAAGGACATGGATTAAATGGCTACACATAGGGGAGTACTACTACAACACTACCCACCATATGTCTATTAAGATGACACCTTTTAAGGCACTATATGGCTATGAGGCACTGAACTTTGCAGACTTAGCTTTTGGAGACAGCAGAGCACCCAAGGGAAAAGATTGGGTATAGGACAGTCAAGATACTCTTAAGGTCCTAAAAGAGAATCTACAGGTAGCTCAAAATCAGTAGAAGCTATATGTAGATAGACATAGGATTGAGCGGAGTTTTGAGATAGGAGATCTGGTATATTTACAGCTACAACCTTACAGGCAGTCTTCACTCAAGAAAAAAGGAGCGAAAAAGCTGAAACCTTGCTTCTATGGTCCTTACAGGGTAGTCAGGAAGGTTGGAGAGGTGGCTTACGAACTAAAGCTGCCAGAGGAAAACAAAATTCACAATGTATTTCATGTATCCAATCTCAAGAAGACAATTGGGCAACACATTGCTCCATCCACCGAGTTGCCTCCCCTAAATGATGAAGGACTTTTGGTACTGATTCCAGAGAGGATCATACAAGTTCAAGAAAGGAAACTCCGAAATAGGGTGATTCGAGAATACTTGGTAAAATGGAAAGAATTACCTACGGAGGATGCCACATTGGAGGGAGAGCAGGTATTGCAGCATCCTAGTTTGCAGTTGTTTGAGGACAAGCAATCTCAAGCAGGGAGGACTGTAATGTCCTCTTCCAATTAGGCACCAAAACACCCGCTAACCTACTTAATTCCCATAGGTTCGAGCGGGTACTACATAAGAGGGAATTGACTGAGGACATTTGATACTTAGAACAGAACGGGACACTCCTTCAGTATTAAAGTCATCAGTATGATAAAAGAAAGTCTTATTTCTTTAGGCTTAAAGTCAACATGAAATTAGAATTGCATGCATGCAAAAGTGAAGCGTAAACCCTAAAAGTGACATGCAAACCCTAAAAGCACATGCTAATCTATTTAAGAAGGGTTATTGGACCAAAGAAAGGAGCTATGATTATTATTGTTGATTTGGAGTTTTTGAGCAGTAGCAGAGCGTGCAGCAGCAGCAGTTGGGATTAAAGACGACGTCTTTAGCTAACGAGGGTTCGGCAATCAAACTATCTTCCCTAGTCTCTTTCAGGGTAGGCCATCCAGGTCTATCATCCGCATTCATCTGATTCTTCCGTAT
Source organism: Pseudotsuga menziesii (assembly GCA_001517045.1). NCBI lineage: Eukaryota > Viridiplantae > Streptophyta > Pinopsida > Pinales > Pinaceae > Pseudotsuga > Pseudotsuga menziesii. Next base: position 195,159 of record LPNX010984428.1, on the reverse strand, counting down.
TTAGTGATCCAGCATCCATAGAAGATTATTTGTAGGTTCACGTGTGCAGCTAGGGAATAGCTGGAAAGCCCCAGAAGTATTCCGTGGGTCCCTAAAGCCCAGTCTTTTCTTTACATATCAGCTTCATCTTCATCAGCAGGTTCACTCCACTGCATAGAGTGATTATCAGTTCCCCGTTTGCTCATCCAGAGCAGATATCAGCAGATCTGTGAGGAAGGGGGCGTGAGCACCAAACACGCAGATCAATTGCTAGGGGTCTTGGAGGGGTCAGATCCTCTGCATGCACCGGCCATTCTCTTCGGGGAGGAGAGACCATCACTCCTGCAATGTCTCAACTGCATCAGACACCTCCTTCACCAAAAACGTCATCTTCAGCTGGGAGAGAGTCTCCTTTGTAGCTGGGCGTCAACTGAAGGAAGGGAGCACCATTTCCTCACCTATCTAGCACCACATGCATGCAGCTTATCTCTGGAGTATTATCAGCTTGTTTATCAGTGGTAAGTGCACCACTTCTTTCTGAAACCTTCCACCCTATAAATTTTCCAGTTTTGCTATATTTTAAGGAATTTGGGCACGGCAATTTTGCATGCACTTTTTATTCAGCTTTTTGCCCATTATGGAGTATATGAACTACATCTGAGTAGCAAAGAACCGTAGAATATCAGTTTGGGATATTACAACTTCTCTCTCTTCAAATGCCAATGCTCTAGCTTCCAAGAGACCCAACCATCAAGAATCAATCTCTTCAAATTTTGCAGCTACCTACTACAATCATGTGGACTTCTCAAATGCTTGTGCATTTTACTCATCCACATGTGTGGAGGAAATGCATTGTGCCTACATGGTGTCCATATGGCTTCTTTTAATTTGTTGAAGGTCATCCTCTATATAGCCACTCTATCAATCACTGCATTTTCATTGATCATGCTTTATCAATGGCTTCCCTGTCAATCACCTTCCTTCTCGATGACTCTCCTAACTCTATCTCAGTGACTCCCTTGTCAGTCACCCACCTTGTTAGTAGCCTTCCTTGTTGATCCTCTACCTTGTCAATCAAGACTTTGTTGACAAGCACTTTGCTAGTCGTTCCCTTGTTGATGAAGAACTTGTTGACAACCTTGTCGCTGACTTTGGTTGTCAACAAACCCCTGCCTTTTTAATCTGCAAATAGCATGGAAAGGGCAAAACTCCTGCCCGTAGTCAAAGTACTTGCTTCACTAACAGGTTATGGTCTTCTTCCTTCTCAACTTAGAGCTTCCTCATGGATCCACTTTGGATCATTGTATAAAATGATTGTGACTTCAACTTGGGTTGTAAAACAAAGCCAAATTGTTCAAACTAAAAATGACATCTGTTTGGTTGAAATTCAACTTTCAGTCTACATACAACAAAAAATACAAATGGTTACCTAACACGTGGCCAAATGGATAGGGATGCTTCCTCACCTATGAGGGGACTCTCTGAGCTTGCTTCCAGCCATGGATGGGTTAGGTCTGCAGCTCAAAGACGGAAGAAAGCACTTGCAAATGGCCTTAGGTAGGCAGTCCTAGTGAAAGTCACATTTCCAATTATAGCAGCTGACAGCTGACAGCTGCCATTAGCAGTTAGTGGGTCAAATCTCCTCAAATAGTGCAATACCTACCACAAAATTTGAAACAGATTTCTTCCACATAAAATTCATCTGTCTTTCATGGATTAGATTTATCAAGAAGGCTGTAGCTATCAGTTTGCAAAGTAAGGTTACACATTTCAAGACTTAGAACATAGATTAACTTCTATATGTCTATTTTTCACTTTATTACCAAATTTGTGTGAACTGTATTTCAATTTCCAACCTCTTTTTGTCTCATCATTTTCCCTTTGTTTGCAGAAAAGACTACTATGCTTGGGATTGTTGTATGGAGCTTTAGCATTGTGTAGCTGCACAAAGAGACTATGTAGTAGAACAAACTCAAATCTCACTCTCTAGGTTAAAAAACTCTATTTGTGTTCAGTTTTCACTTTTTCACTTTCACCCGACTGAATGATCGTTGTGGCATTTTGTAGTTGTGGCTAGGTTGTTACATTATGGGTAGGATCAGCCTGGTCTTCACTTCATGCAGTCGCAGACTAATGGGCTTTTACCATTTACCTCCCACTTTGAATGGCTTTGTTGGATCCTTTAAGGTAGGGTGATTAGGAGAGAGTCATATATCATTGGGACTGTTGTTAGCAAAATCATAAGCAGGTTGGGAGCGATAGTCAAAAATTAATATGCAGCCTGAGTGGACCTCCTAAGCCACCATGAGAACATGGATGCCTAATAAACATGGAGTTATCTTTGAGCGTGAACAAATGCACACCTTCAACCCCCAGAGGGTGGGTGGTGGGGAGTAGTAAAGATGTGCTTTTGTGGATGGTGGTCAAGGTGTGCACAAACATGTGGGTGGTTTTGGGGGCACTTTTGCACACCTTCACCCCCACCACCCATCTTCGAGGCATAAATGCACACCTTCACACCCCACCCTGGCTCTAAAACAAAAACAGAAAATTACAGTTATGATCTATTATATTCCGGCCATCTACCTCGAAGCCGAGGCTCCAGTAGCATATCAGACGCAAGTAATAGTCCCTTAAGCATCTGGTGCTCTCCACTAAACCAAACCTACATTGCACAAGTCAAGATACTCCTACTGAATTGGCCACATGGGTCCCCCAATGTGTACTGTTCTAATTGCATTTCGAATAAATAAGTTTGACAGAGATGGCCCAGTTTTTCTGTGACCTGAAATGTTGATCCGTAATGGCTAGGAATTGTCCACAGGAGCATCTTCATTATGATATAATTTGCGCAATTTCACAATGTGGATTGAGATATATGTCAAGTATAAAATTCATCAGAGAAGGAAGAATTAGGAGGAAATGAAAGAGTTGGGATAGTACCTGAGCTATGACGCCAGTGGGAACATGCTTGAGCCTGACTGAACTTTCCCGTTTATTGCGATGCTGACCTCCTGGACCAGAGGACTTGAAGGTGTCCATTTCACATTGTTCAAACAGCTGTTGGTCTGTAAGCCTCAAATAATCTGGGGGAGCGCTACACAACGCCCTCACTCCCCTTCTCGCATTATTTATATTCAAAACCGTCCAAACTTTGAATTGGCACTGTGAAAAGTAAGCAGGAATTTTAATGCTTGCGTTTGCGTTTGCATTTGACCTTGAGAATGCAAAGCCTTGCAATTGCAGAACGGACCTGGCTATCGCCATTGCAGTTGTCTTTATGAAAATTAAAACTCCGAATGTATGGGTTTTGCTATCTTAAAATAATAGGGATTCTCATACGTCTTGAGTTTCGTTTCTGTGTGCCACTCACGGTTGGATTTTCAAACTTTCCCATGAGTCAAATGAAAATTTCATCATGTTTATATTTTTTCATTTGAAGTGTTAATTTTTTTGGGGTCGTTTTTATACTGTGATTATCAATGAGAAGTGTTATAGTTCTGGAATGTATCTTTATTTCAGGTTTCAATTCTCCCCCTTCTCTCAAGTGACAAGTATCTTTCAAGACAGTTTGAAAATATTTTTAATATAGATTTTTTTATTATTATTATTATTATAATAAAGTTATTGAAGCAATTATATAGTAATTAGAGTTTATATCTTTTATTCTTAGCTCTTTCTATCTATTCTTTTCAGCCTTATAAAAGTTCTTATAAGCTTTGATTGACCTCATTTTGGTCTAATGGATAAGATACTAGTTTTTTTCTTAGTTTATTTAGTTTATTTTTAATATTTAAATAAAGTCATCTTTTTAGTATTATTTGTCATTTCAATTTGTATTTTATACTTAAATTTCGAGCAATCTTATATAAGAAAGCCCTTAGAAAGCCCTTTTGAGTTGGAGAATAACTAACTTAAAATGTATAAAAGAGATGGTCATGTAGCAATAACTCTCTCTTGGTTTCATCAAAGTTGTATATTTAGCTTTATGAATTTATCTTTATGAGTATGAGTTTAGGTGATAATAAGATTTTCTAAATGGTGATTTAGAAGTATGAGTTTCGGTGATAATTAGATTTTCTAAATGGTGATTTGTAAGAAGAAATATAATTTGAGTAATCTATAATATTTATCAAGAAGGGTGGAGAACATCTTATTTGTGTATTAAATAAGGAAGTATATGGGTTGAAGCAAGCACAAAAAGCGTGGTATGAGAAGATAGGTGTCTTCTTAAATAACAAAGGTTTGAATCAAAGTAGCAATGATCTCAACCTTATGTTGATGACCTAGAAATTACTGGAAATTTATAGTTGTTTATTAAAGAAATAAAAAAAGAGTTGTCAAATTAGTTTGATATGAAAGATATAGGTTGTTTGCATTATTTCTTAGGAATATAAATATCGAGAGAGGAAGATGCTCCAACAATTACTCAAACAAAATATGCAAATAAGTTGCTAAAAGGGTTTAACATGAGCATTTTTGCAATATTGTATCTAATCTATTGAATCATAATGTAAAGCTAGCTATTAATGATGAAAAGATTGAAGTTGATGGAAATTTATATAGGCAATTTTTTGGAAGTTTGAAATACCTAACTATGTTCAAACCTAGCATATCTCATGTAGTTGGTTTACTTCATTATATTAAAGGAACATTAAATTTTGGTATTGAATATACTAACAAGTCAAATGTTGTTTTAACAAGTTATTATGATTGAGACTGGATTGGAGACTCTTATGATAGAAGATCCATTACTTGATATGATTTTCATATTGTCATGAAAGTCATTTCATGTAGTATCAAAAGAAACTTGCAATTTCTTTGTCATCAACAAAAATTGAGTAAACGGATTTGCATAGTACAACATGTGAAGCTATCTGGTTAAGGAGAATTATGTAATACCCTTGGTTTGATCTTTGTGATGTATTGAAATAAATTACATAAATGTGCTAGTATGGATTCCTAGTGCATAGCTCAAGGCCATGGCCCAACTAATGAATGGCTAGGCATGTAAGTTACAGATATCTCTATGTGTCAAGTGCAGGGTAATTTTTAGGGGCAAAATTTTGCCAATTGGCTATTTTTTGGGCTTTTTCAAAAAATAAATTCACTATTTGCCCATTTTTAGTCTTTAATATCGCCTATATTTGCATAAAATATATTTTTTTATCATAATATTCGCCAAAAAATACACATTTCAGTAGCAAATTGTACGGTTCATATTTAATATTCGCCTACCTATCTTTATACATGTTTTTTCAATTCAAATTAATCACCTAGGATACTATACTTAAGTATAATATCATAATCCTTAAAAAATACCCCGGTCATGTGGTTGGTTTGTCATGATGGCATAAAATCTAGGTAAATATTATGTTAGAAAATATTATTTATGGTCCAAGATGATTGTGTAAAGAGCACTAGAGGGGCTATGATTCCACTAGAGGGGAAGAGGAAAGGGGGCATATGGAGAGATTAAATCATCTATTGCCAAGTTCCAACCTTAGAGCTCATCCATTTGCTATCATTTTTCTTAAATGAGACAATTACTTCCCTTTGGTTGTTAAATCCAATCATTGAATGCACGTGTCAAGTTGGTGGGAAATTATTCTCATGTAGTCATGGAAGCATGGGATGTATATGCTTTTATGATTGTTTTTTTTTAACAAGAACGGTTGAGGGGATTTTTATAAAAAAAAATGAATAAATGATTACATAGATCTGAGCTTGGAATTTCCCCAAAGGAGAACCAAATCTGTAACTCCTTGTTCATCCTTTTCCAACCTATACTTCTCATGGTATTTCCCTAATCTATGGAGACTGTATCTCCTGACAAATTGCCCAAGTAAAAAAACACAAAAGCAAAACATTACCAAAAGGAGATTGAAGTCACTTCTAAGGTACCCAGTTTCTTTTGTAGACCTTTTGATTACAAATTAGGACGCCACAGTCTAGGTTGACACCCTTGTTAGCCATTATGTCTGCTTGATAATTATTTTCTCTCAGCGGATGAAGGAAATTGATAGCTCTAAATTCATTGATCATGTGCTTTAGGATGTGACGTGTCTTGGTTGCTGGGTTCTTTCGATTCTTCGCTAGATTCCTTGCTTCCCTTATAACCATCATCGAGTCTCCAAAAATCATCAGTTCCTCTACGCCAACATTCCTTGCAAGTTCCAAACCTTTAATGAGTGCTAGCCATTTCGCACCATTATTGGTCTTCTTGTCAATTCCCCAAGAGTACCCATTCATCTTGCTTCCTTTGGCATCAAAAAGAACTTCGCCCGCACCTGCCAACCTGGTTATGCTTTTATGATTGTTGTAAGAGTCATTTCTCTTCCGTGAGTAACTGTAGTAACCCTGTGTTCCATCTCGGTAAGTGTGGAGCAGGTAGGAACCATTGTTTCGTATGTACAGCGGAGTATACATCTCTTTTGGTAAGTTCGGTTCACAAACTGATGACCAGAAGCCATCGAATGCATCAACTCTTGGATCTACAGCGTGAGTAGCAGCATCTATTCCTGTCATCGAGTGCATTGAAACCTACCTGGCATCAACTCTTGGAACCGATTACCACCAGATTTAGTACTGGTATTTAGCCAGCATCAACACCTGTCATTGAGAAAAGAATTGATCGGTGCGTATTTCATGCTCGTCCCTAGAAAAGCGAGTAATTTCATGCTCGTCTGTAGAGGGTGAGGGTGAGGGACATTAAGTGAATCACCTGAGGTAGGAGGGTGAGGGATGAACTGCTCGCTCAAGAAAAAGCAAAGAGAGAGCGAGGAAATGCAACTACTTATATATCAAAAAGCTGCTCATGATTCACTTCCGGGAATTCTTTATATATGTAATTACGCTTTTCCTTTTTCAATGATCAATCCGGGTGAATGGCATTATTACTTATGTAAATATGCAAACAATTATTGGGTTTTATAAGTTTAAAAGTTATGTCAGTTGTCACTTCATCGTCCTCTCATCTCTTTTGGAGTCTACTACCCATTATTCATTATGCAAATTTTACCTTCATATTTATACACAAGACAAAAATATTGTTTTGTTGTTCATTACCATTTACCAAACTGTGCATACCCATAAATTTGAATTTCTAAATATAGCTACAAATTCGAGAGAAATTAGAGGGTTGTTGGTGAGCATAGATGTTGGTTTAGCTAGGAACATGTACCCATTCAGTTTTGCTACTCTGGAATGTGTGAGAAGCAATGAATTAATGCTCCATGAGGTTCTCCAACGGAATACAACAGATTGGAATCTTATTACACACAATGGTAAGCATTATAAGGGTTTGATTTCCCAAGGGAATTGTGGATCGATGAAGGGGAATGCCTTCCTTGTGTTGTGTGGGGAAGTTGGAAGGTGTGTTGTGGTTGTGATGGTTGAGTGAGATCCTTCTAGAGCTCTGGATGAGCATTTGGCTAAGCATTGAGAACATAATGGAATGTGGGCTAAGAGAGATAGGCTTGTAGAAGTTTCCTTCACCCTAGTGGCCTCATTGCCCATCTTAGGGGTGGCCTCTCAACTGAAAGAGTATATGTTGGACTAAGTGCTTACGTTTGGGTGGAAAATCGATCTTACACATCCAGTTGCTTGGATATTTTTTTTAAAGATAAGTATTTTGTTTGTATTTGACGTGCAATGATTTTATTAATATGGTTGTGATGAATATGTTGTATATTCATAATGTGTGTGTGTGTGGATAAAATTTATGTTTGTTGTGTTTTTAACTGTGCATCTGCATACTTATTTTTATTGTTCATAAATTTCATATTATGGCCATGGGGCAAAATTTGGAAGCCAGTAATTTGTAAATCTCACCTCTGTTGGTTAAATTGATGGATGGGGGAGTTATAGAGTAGCACCAGAGCTCTTGGTTTCAACATCGAGATCCACAGTCAGATAGAAAACCAAAGATGCACAAAAAGTGTTGATAAACATCTTTATAAAAATACATATTTTTAAATTGTTAGAGAGTATAATAGATCCCATGAGTTAAACTCGTGATCTATCGACATGAATGGTAGATTGGTTTAAGGAAATTTGGGAAATCTCTAAACTATAGAGTGATCACTGAAACAATTTACCATTTTTATGCAACAAAGATATTTATGGAATGGAGGAAATCGAAAGTTTGTCTATGTATGAAAATGTGAATTTTTTGGAAAATATGAAATGGACTCCACTCGTGCCATATTGACAGGGGTATGGCATGGACCAACCATGTTGGATGAATGTGTAGACAACCTGACGTCTAAGGTTCGAGAAGTATATTGAATAACATGTATCCGAGATGCATGAGTTCATATGTTGGTTTACTCCAGGAAGCAATCATAATAGTCAGATGAAATCGTAAACACAATCAAAATCATTTAATGGGAAGTGACCCACTAGTAATCTATCGTCAGGAGAACTAGCTAAAGGTGCAGTGGAGAAAAGTACCGATGGAGTGTTGTCAAGATTGACTTATCAGAGGTGCAAAACTAATAAATCATAGGATGTCCCGACTAGCATTCAAAATTGAACCCTTCACAGCCTTTTCAAAGGGTTCTAGCCCTTTTCAGAAGTGTAAAGTTAAAATTTCCCTTCAAAAAAAATTTAAAATTTGAATTTTACCCTTCCAATAAAGAAAGGCATAATTTATATCAACATTTCAAAAGAATTGCAACTTTTGAAATTATCCATCCATATAAATTTCTCAAGATGTTTAAATTCCTATGCTATAAATTTCAACTCATCATTCAAAATATTGGAAATATGATAAATTATAATCACTTACTCACTTGTGCCATGCACTCACTGCTTAGTTCTGCAACATGGGAAATAATTATTGATGACTACGAGGAACTAGCCATCGAGATGTGACTCTGACTCCCGAGTCACTTGGGGTTGCAATCTAAAGTGTGACAATGTTTCAACAACTACGACTATAACAAAAAATAACAACTACTAGTCTACTACTAGGCTCGAAACGAGCTCAAAAATTTGTGCCTACTACCTATGTGAACCTTGCTACCAATGTCCACTCTTTTTTCATCAAAATGAAATTCAAAAGGCCGGTTTGATAAGTCCTCCTCTACAAGACTTCATTTCTTGCATGAATATCATGGACTCACGACAACTATAAAGAACACTCGATGTCATGCAAATACAAATAATGGCATGTACAATGGTTATTAATAAAATTTAAAAAAAACAATTGTTGGCTCAAGAATAGTCTTCAATTTGATGGGTGCCATGATCGTGATGTAATCTCGCTCAGTCCTTCCAAACATTTGTGGTTTCTCACAGCGTTTGTCCTCAACACTACCAAAATACATATAAAAATTACTTTTCTTTACATCCCCTTCTCTTTAAATCCTCATCTCATAGTCATAACTAAGGATTATTATGCATGTACATCCTCACCTTATAATACGAATTGGGTCAAGGCCCAAAGACAACCATAAAATATTAAATGTGTCAATACGCAAAGAGTAAGATACAACTATAAGTCTTGGAAGGAGTGCACAGGTCTGGTGGGTTTTCCCTGTCAGTGGGTAGGAGCTTCGATTGGGGTAGCTTGGGAAGCATGGTGGAGGATGAATCCAAACAAGAAATATCAGTTTCTCCCACTGTTAGTTATCTGGGGGATATGGTTGGCTCGGAATAATGCTATTTTCAAAGACAAACCATGCCTTCCAGAGTTAACAGCGGCCCAATCTGTTGGTATCTTCAAGTCACTCCCTGAGCATATAAGGGCAGCACAACAAAGCAGGAATCTAGAGGTGGAAATCGATCACTCTCGGCCATGGGATTTTTTTGATGGGGCTTCACAGAACAATGTGTGTGGGGGAGGAGTAGTACTGCATCTTTCAGAATCTCATTCCTTTATCCTTTCTATGGGGTTGGGGGAGGGATCAAACAATTTTGCAGAACTACAGAGCTTCAAAACTTCTTTTAATATTTGCTCTTGAGAAAGGGTGCAACTCTCTAAATTGCTTTGGGGACTCTTTGAACGTTATAAATTGGATCAAACAGACATAGGAATGCAGAAATCTGAGGCTGATGAATTTACTTTCATCCATTAGGCTGATCCTGATGCGTTATGACTCTTTCTCTTGTCGGCACATTTACAGGGCAAACAATATAGCAGCAGACAGAGCATCTAAGGAAGGTCTCCAGATGGCACTCGGTACTTGGCATGTTAAAGAATTACTGGAAGGCAGATCCCAGGATTACTATCATCGGCCGTTCATAGAGGGCCTATGAACTACATTAATGGTTGCTTTATATCTGTCACAGCTTCAGATGGGATTGTGAGACAGAAACATTGTTTTTTTCAACAGTGTAGGCTTTACTATTTCAACGATTCCTCTCTTAATGATTCCATCTCTACGATCCCTATTTGATCCTGGATGACAATCATCAGGCATGTTCAGACCTATAACATCAAACAATGCTGTAATGTCACAGCTTCAGAATTGTTTTTATCACTAAATTAAACTCTCACCACGATCCAAATTACTCAGCGTCCCAGGATGATAATCACCGGGCCCTTTCAGAAGGTCTATGAAATCAAAGTATTATCGATGTTGTCACAGCTTCAGAGTTGGTCTCTTGGATCTGAATCAAAGTATTTAATTGTGCAGGCTTTATTTCGGAGCACGTTCAGAAACATTATCAGCATTTCTTATGAATTTTGCCTTTCGGGGCTGGACTTTTACAATACAGCATCATTGTATGCAATTAAATGTAATCTGTTTGAAGACGTAATAGTCACAACACAGGAACATATGCCTGTGTCAATTCACTATTTAGAGTGAACCTACTGATTGTAATTTCGCTATCTACTGATTAATGAAATTACGCTTTTTTTTCTTGGAAAAAAAAAGATACAACTATAAGTCTTATATTAAATTTACCTTATAAGTCTTTAATTAACAATATAAACTGAGATTTGACAAGTTGGATGGTTCTGATCTTCTTATCACTCCTTACCAATGTGATTGGAAGGCATTCTTTGAAGGTGAAGTCCATAATTTTAGGTCTTCTTCCTCATTATCATGCCTTTTGGTAAGACAATAAAGAGGGTAGTGGCCTGCATCAGCATGGAAAATGTTTTAGGCATAGAGGTTATACACATTAATTGTTTTCATTAAATAATTTAAATTCCTACCGATGACTATCGATTCAGTGAACCGTGGACTGGTACAAAACACAACAAATTTTAGGGCCCTAAGCACTTAATTACACACACCTATAACTTTCTCAAATCTAGCCATTAATAAACTTATTTTGGTATTATGGTTCAATTTAAAAGTAGTGTTCAGACTCAGGCATACAATGAGTTGCAAGGATTCAATTGACTTGGGCCCCTCCATCACATACATGTATGCTTAAGCGTTGAAAAACAATATTTTTTTTTTGCATTTTTTTTGTGAAAAGGTTTGGTTAATTTATACTTGCCAATTAAAGGGCAATTATTTATATTTCCCTTCATCTCTGAAGGGCTGAGAGAATAAATGCCCTTCCAATTGAAATTGAGACTCACCCTTCAAATCTGATCACTGGTCCCGACAAGAGAAGTCGATAGAGCGACACTAGAGTAGGTTCATTGTCTAGTTGAAAATAGTATCTCAGGGATTAGCTCAACAAGGAATTCTGATAGTGTATCAGGAGTGTCGTGTCGAGGGTCCTATTTCGTGGCTTTCTATGATGGTATCACGAAAATTCTTGATGGACCAAGTTCGATAAGTGTGTCGAAGATGTTGTATTGAAGATCCCATTTCGAGGTTAACCGTGATAGTATAGGGGAAATTCTTGATGGGCCCAATTGAGTATCATGAGTGTTGTATTGGGGGTCCCATTTCTTGGTTTTCCATGATGGATCCATGTGAAAGGATGACATGACAAGTTATATAGAGGATATCTAATGAAGGTTGCCGAAGATGTTAAAAAGAAAAAAGAAAAACAGGCCTGGAGCCCAAAAAATGTTTTGGCCATAACAGGAGAATTTTAGCTCAGAATATGATGAGACCTGGGAGATTTGGACACCATTAACGAAATCTATATAAATAATAGTGAGAGGAATGAACCTATTTTACTCCGATTTGATGGAAAATTTGAAATAGTGACTTTTAAATGTCATTGTCCAGAGACTCGACGAGGCCCTGTTCAAGCCAAAATTTCTATGGTACAGTCATGGATCCAGAATGCAAATAACTATAGAACTTGGGGACAAATTCCAAAAGGTGTGAAGTTGGGGTGTGAAAGAAGGCCAAAATCCATTATTTTGGTGCACTTTGGGGGGATTTCAAAAAGATTGCAAGAGGTAGAAGTGACCTTAGATGTCAAAAATAGAAAAAATTATGAACTCGACCTTTTACCTACTCATAGAAACTAACAACTTTGGTTAGATGATTTTTTTCCAAAAAAACTTAGTTGGGAAGATAACCAGTTTTGTTAAAATTCTAAGTTTGGGAAAAAGCGTGAAAGTCAAAAGTAACCAATTCCAATAATTTACAAAAGTTGGGTAGGGCATCGGATTAAGGATTTGAAAGTTGTTGAGTGATCCTTGTTCTATGTATTATCAGTACTCGATATAAAAAAAAATCTAGTTCTTGTTGTATTTTCTTCTACAAGTGGCTGAAGTTGGTCTCCGAAGCTAATTGCACCTATAGAAAAAAATTGTGGAATTAGACAAAATTAGAAATTTTGGAGGGTTATATCTTCTGGCTCTGATATCAAAAGGAAGCATGAACATGGGAATCGAAAATGTTAACAATGGGGGAAAAATAGTGCGCACAAATAATTTGAAAGGGGGATTCATATGTTTTTGAGATTTGAACAAAAAAAATTATTGTAACATTAATTTGACAAAACAATGTCAATAGGGGTAGTTCCCATAATGCATGAAAAATAATTTTGTGAATTTCTAAGAATATAAATAAGCTAATCTACAACAAAATCAAATGGAAGGTTCTTATTTCTTAAACATGTTTATAATTGTTTCAAATAGCATGCAGAGCAAAGCCTCTAAGCTTGAATGGGAAATAAACTTTCAATGTGGGTGACCTCTAAAGCGGCCAAAATTGTTGAAATCTTTTGTATGATGGTACAAGTGTGTACTACCAAATATGAGAGTAACTCAAAATGATTAAATGTGATGATACACATACCGTGGTAATGGTTCTATCATAATAAAGTGGAGGCATAATTGGGGAAACATGTTGAATGGACAAGAATACGTCCTTACATATTATATTTTATAAACTCTCTTGATGGGATAAGGGATCTAGAAAGAATTGATAGTTCCTTAGATAGAATGTATGTGATGCATTATCTATGTTCATAATGTGTGATTTGAATTGCAAGGAAGAGACATGGGAGCTCTTGATTATTAGATATGGATATTGTATTCCATATGAGAATGCTTAGTAAGGTAGAGAACTAACTAGCAGGTAAAGGACATGCAACTTGTAAGGGATATGGGTCAATCGTCCTTGTGGGAAAGTGCATGCATGCTGAGAGAAGTTGTGGAATATGAACCAACAAGTTATGAGTAAATAATGTGAATGGGTAAGTAAATTCCATTCACCTAGAATTTTTCACTAATAGAATAAGACCTTCCAGTATGTGGGCGTGTCATGTAGTTCATGATAGTGATAGAGTTGCCATGAAAAGGCCTCCAATTAGGGGATGGGGCATTCCCATGTGTGAATCTATGGTGTGGTTCAGAATTGTGGAAAATATTTCCATGGGAAAGGAAAGAAAGTCTCACAGTTGAACGAAGCACAAGGACATATAATGAACCTTGAAAAGACTCCATATGGAGCTAGAATGGAATAAATTTCAACTTGTTTAAGTGTTAAGAACTCCAAGAAAGGTCAAGTTGGACTTTACCATAATTTCTCAAAGCAATTGGAGCAACAAGGAAAAGTAAACAAAGTCCAATGAAAGTTGGTGTAATCACCAAGGAAAACTACAAAAGGTTGATAGATGGTTGTAGCGAAAATTGGAGAATTATCTCCATAATGAAACATCAATAAAGAGGGAAATTTCTAACCTTAAATTATTCTTAAATTATTCTTGTTTATAGCATAAAATTTGCATGATTATAAAGTAGCAGGTATAAATGCTATACATGTGTATATGTGTTGAATTGTTATTTGATGAGAAAATCATACCTAATGATCCCTTGTGTGCTTGAAAAAGAGGCCATGAATTGGATCAGATATGACGTGGAAGAGGAATTCCATGGTATGATGAATTGGATCAGATATGACGTGGAAGAGGAATTCCATGCTGTGATGAAGACTTGGAAAGGGAAAATTCCTTGACTCTTCTCTTTCCATTGTATATATTTTTATGAGTTTTATATACATAAAATTTTGGCATATGAATGTTGGAAACGCAAGAGATTGGATAGCTATAATGCAAATGCACTAGTAGGTTGTTGTTAAGAAAAACTTCATATGACTGGGGCTATGTCACAAACATACTAGGAAGAACTACACTGACATTCAAGAATGTATTTGCAAGCATATTAGACTCCTAATTTCCAAGTAACATCAAATAAATATATATTAAAGGATAAAGGAGAAGAACTTTATGCACCTTATTTATGAAGGTTGATTCTAGCCATTCCCTTGTTTCCTTCGAATCTACTCTTTGTTATCAATATAAAGACCTACAACATAAACAAGATACTCCCCTCAAACTATCTTTGCAACAAAAGAATATTATTGAAATAAAAACATGACATGCATATGAAACTTGTAATCAAATTCAAATCAAGATACAATAATTCCTTATGCCAAAACTCATACAATGGTTAACACTGAATATAGGGAAGGGAAATATGTCCAATATTTATTAAATAACATAAATATTACAAATCATATATTCTTTTGTTTAGCATTTTATCGAAACTAGATGTCTAGGTCACTCATGCGCATGTACTCCACAAGTTGCACTCCAAAGCTCCAATGTATAAGGGGTGGAAACCACTTGAGGGCAGTAGTTTTAGAACACAGGGATATAATGATCAATGATAAAGATCGATAATAGGAAGGAAAAGGAGAATAAAAGGTAAGTGATTCCTATAGCATAACAATACCATGAAAGGTACTCCCCCATTTTGCTCATTCCAACCTTTCTTCTAATTGATAAAGGCATTTAGGAANTAAAGCATTCGTGTGCAATACAAGGGAAATTAGTGAATGATTTGCTACCAAACAATGTGCAACATGTGAATGCAACTTTTTCTTTCATTCATGCCCTAACAAAGGAGAAAGTGCTAATGATTCACAGTATATAGGATCATTAGGTGTGAACACTAATACAATTTACCCCTTTAGCGAGGGTTTAGGCTTGCAAGGGTCTTGCCAAAACCACCTCTAACAATTTTTTAGTGCTTTTGGGGCGGTTTTTGAAACCCCTGCCAAAAAGTCATGAAAATTGAACTTTTGGCGGTGTTTTTTTAACATTCACATCTAAAAGTTTGATTCTCATGAATTTTAAGTGGGTTTTTTAAATGACCACCCTTGAACGTGTTTTTTAAGGTGGTTTATTTACAACCCCCTCTAAAAGTCGGGATAATTGAATTTTAGGAGGCGGTTTTTTAACAACCACGTCTAAAAGTTTGATTTTATAACTTTTGGGTGTGGGTTTAAAATGACCACCCCTAAATGTGGTTTTTAAAGCAATCTTTTGAAAACCCTCTCCTAAAATCCATGATAACATAACTTTTGGAAGCAGTTTATTAACAACCTCTTGGAAAAGTTCAATTCTCATGCCTTTTTGCGGGGGGTTTAACAAGAATGCCCCTAAATATATTTTTGAAGGTGTTTTTATGACAACCCTTTCCCTAAATGTCATGAGAATTTAACTTTTGGAGGTTGTTTTTTCAAAACCCCTTAAATTATTGAAAATTTAACTTTTAGAGGTGGTGTTTTAAAACCCCTCTTAAAATTCATGAGAATTGAACTTGTGTAAGAAGTTGTTTTATAAGCGCCTCAAGAATTTCAATTCTCATTAAAAAAAATGGGGGAGGGGGAGGGAGGTTTAAAAAAACCACCCCTAAATATATTTCTCAAGGCAATATTTTGATAACCCCCCCTACAAGTCACGAGAATTTAACTTTTGGAGGCGGTTTGTTAGAAACTTTCACCATAAGTCAAATTCTCATAAATTTTAGGGGAGTTTAGGAAGACTACC
>LPNX010984428.1:5760-178013 GCA_001517045.1 Pseudotsuga menziesii | reverse complement strand
TATATATATATATATATATATATATACATACATATATATGTATATATATACATATATATATGCATACATATATGTATACATATATGTATATATACATACGTATATATGTATAGATATACATATATATATGCATACATATATGTATATGTATACATGTATACATATGTACATACATGTATACATATGTATACATGTGTATACATATGTATACATATATACATGTATACATATGTATATATGTATATATAGGTTTATGTTGGAAATATTACCTATACTCTAGTGGTGGTGAATCAATATTGGGCACTTTTTAACCAATTTATATTTCACTTTCAATTATGTTAGCATCATTCATCATTACTTATCATTCATGTATAAAATACCATAAACAAAAAGTAAACAATGCATAGAACACAAGGATTTATGTGGAAACCCACTAGTCCAAAATGAGAAATTAGTGACTAAAAAAAATACTAAAATTCGGATATAAACAACTATTTTTGAGTCGGTGACTAATAGTAGCTAATTTCCACTATCTTAGAGCTTGACTAACTTAGTTGTATTTAACTTAGTCATTAATTGGTTGACTTATTAGTCATTGATTTAGCCATTAATGTAGTCATTGATTGCCACAATTAATGACCAAATATATGACTAAATAAACTACTAGATGATAAATCAAGGTAATCTATTAATGACTAAGCTAAATACGTCTAAACATTAGTCACGCTATAAGATACTGGAAATTAGCTACTAATATTCGTGTATATGCGAATTTTAATCATTTTCTTAGTCACAAATTTATGATAGGGCATGGAGGAATCGAACCACCAACCTCCTGCCTATAAGGCAGGTGCTCTTCCATTGAGCTAGCACCCTTTAAGAATTGAGGTATAAAGAACAATTCATTTTACACTTTAATATAGAGATCAAGAACAATCTTGACATTTCTACTTGTGACCTATAGAATCAACCTAGTTTTCTTATAATCAAGGTAACTCCACATCTGGCGGCTTGATAATTAAAATTCAAGAAAATGGTTTGAAAACTTATAATTGTTGCCTCTGGTTTAGTAAACCACACTTTAACATAGGTTCCAAACTTCTTTAACTACAAACTAATACAAGTCACAATATCCCTCCAATTTCTTATAATGTTGAAGGGGTTTGCTATGTGTATAATTTATAACGATATTTATCAACGCCAAGGGAGTTTGTTGTGTATCTACTTCATAATGTGATTTATTAATGTTAGGGACATCCAAGGTCATCCCCCACCCTTTGGGTGTTGTATGTTATCATTACTTAACATTATTTTAATAAATCATAAACATAGAAAAAAAATATTGTCACTAGAGTTTGGATTCAAACAACTTATGGAATACTTGGCAGTGGATTTTGCAATAACAAGGAACAAACAATCACATTAGCATCATTCTTTGTAAAGTATATGGTGGAAAAAAAAAGAATTATATTTCAGGATTGTAACAAAGTTGGTTAGCACTTCCCCCTAGTAATATCATTATTCATACAATCTCGCACTAAAGAATGCCTACCTTGTTTGACAAATTGGTTAGTAGACTGATAAATGTGAGAATGGAAACAATAATAAAGTAGCAAGTTGCATCAAGTAGAGGTCTCTAGCTCAGAAATGTCAAGGTGGGTTATACACTTATTACCCCATAAGGTATCGTTACATGATAGAAATGAATTGCTACAATTATGGGATATAGAGTTAAACATTGTGTGTAAATTGAATGTTTTCTGATGAGATGTAAGCCAATATCCAAGCCTCACAATACTTATAGTTTTTGGAGCATTTATTTAGGTTAATGGATGTTTTGTAGCAGATCAAAGGGTTGCTTGCAAAAAATTAAATGACTTCCAAAAATTTGACTGTTATATTTGATTCAATTGGTAACTCCACCAATAGATGGAAATGAAGTTGAGTTAGTTATGCTTTCACACATATAGTCAAGGTAATGGAACTGTAACAACATATGGAAAATTATGAATGACCTTGGTTGATGTTTTGTATTTCCTTTGTTATAATGAATGGTAGTTGAATTATATTGATTCTTGGTAGTATAGAGGAGGCTCTTATTCAGGTTTTATGTATCCTAGGGTGTATAGTTTGGGCCAAATTTTGCATTCTTGTATAATGTAATATAAGCTCATCTACACTAAAAACTACTTGGATATTTTATTAATGTAGAGAAAGGTTTGGTTTCAAATCAAAATCATTTGTCTTCCCATCTTTCTTGCAAGAACTTTGATCTCCATATCATAAGATATTGTGTAATCTTCCCACTCATCCCAATGTTGTTTTCTCTCTTAATGGCTTCCATGTTCTTAGGGAACTTGATAAGTTTCTCTCTCATAGGGACCTTAATAAGTCTGTATCAATACTAAGATAACCATGTACATTATCATAATGAAATTGACCCTTCTTCCCCATATATGACACGTGACCTAATGCTAACGCAAAAAGGATTGAGACAGGGTTAGTTGTTCCCCAATGTAATAGGATCATCATTATTGGCAAGCCCTATTAGGTCAAAGAAACCAATGTCTGCTAACAATACTCGAAGGAAGTTTCGTAAGAATATTCTAGGGAATTTATTTCAAATCCCTTAAATAGCTAAGCAATATCTAAAAGTTTAAATCACCAATGCTATCTACCTCTTACCTTGTCCTTTGTCATTGTATGAAGTGGAACCTTTAAGTTTGAAAGGCCATATTATTTATTACCAGATTATAGAATTCCCCTTTATTTACCATGAGAAAAAAGAGGTGACAAACTTGTGCATTACTATAAAACCATCCTTTAAACCAATCCTAAACAAGGGAACAACATAATTCACCCATAATATTTATCCACTATCAAGCTCTGCGATAATTATGTCAATATAAAAAAACCCATAAAAGGACAACCCTAATACAACTTGCACAACATAAATTCCCAAATATATGATCAAAAGTATCATACATTTGCACACAATGGACAGATCATCCATCCCCAACAGCCCCACCTTAACTAAGACTACGTTGTGACAAAATCCATCTAAGATATTCTCCAAGTCAATACATTCAATTTGCACTGGACATGATGTCACCAAATCCAACACTTTATCAAAACTTTAGTTGCTTAAAAGGGATAGAAACATATATATATATCCATTTAACTCTTTCTTTACAAATGGGGTGGCATTCCATATATAAGTAGATATATCCTGCGTGATTTTAGAGCAAAATTAAAAATGGCATACCTAGGAGATTTGTAATAGCATTAGATATTTCCAGGGTAGTACATACTCCTTTAGCACCGTCTGACATGTCTTCACCCAAAAACAACCTTTAAAACCTTTCTTTCATCATTTCAACTTCTGTAAGCATAGATAAGTGGAATCATTCATGTCAACAAGTTTAATTTCCTGAATTTACAGTGTACACATACCGCCAGGCCAAACAATATCTAGTCACTCATTTTTCACCAAAATCATGGTGCCTTTGGGGGTATACAAAATGGTCAAAATAAAGAGGTAGCAGTTCATGGTTAAGCATCACTTAGTCCCACCAAGCAGGGAGATAAAATTTCACAGTACATTCAATAAGAGATGCCACACAGAGGTCTTCAAGGGTAGGGGTTGGTTGTATCATTTTTCCCTCATCGTATCTAAGTTCCCTAAAATAAAATGCTTTCTCAACAACCTTGGTGAATAAAGTGAGATGAAAATTTGTGAAATTGGAGCAATTACTAACCCTCACATAACAAATTCCATTAACAAGATGAGGTATGGGTGTGGCTACAGATAATTTCTTCACAACAACCTATGATAATCTGGGAACTTGGGGACAAGGACATTAGAGTAATAAAGAGACAACTACCCTATAAACCATGAGATCTTATCCTGACATATTCTTATCATAGTATCACAGTTTTGGAAGATGGAATTTGGTTTTGTCCATGTTTTCAATTAGTGAAATTTCTAGAAGTTAATTATATTAAAAAAACCTCAAATTGTAAACTTTAAAGAAAATGATTATTTTACTATAAAATGAGTAAATTCATTTTGGAAGAGGCTCTCATTCATTTTGCAAAGTGCTCTCACAAAATTGAAGAGGTAGGGAGAGACATGGAGAAAAAAAGAAACATAGAGAAGAGGGATCAATAGAAGAGAAGAGAAGGAGGGGGAGAGCAACGTGAATCCCCGTGGAAAGCAACTGGTTCCAATGGAGGAGGATGGGTATAACCATTTCCTACAGAGAAAGAAGAAGTTGTTCCACCAATGATGCTGGGTATAACTCCATAAGAAACAAAAGAATTGATCATGTATCTCATTAAAGAGTGGAGGAAGGCCAATGAGCTTGGATAATCAAAGAAGAGGACCAACAGTTTATTTGGTAAACCATAAGAGCCCATAACTCTTGGAGAAGCATAATTGAAGATGAAAACACAACCATTGTTGGGAAGAATATTGATTGCAACAAACTTAGAAATAACAAATAATTACATCACGCATATATAAATATGTCGTGCTTTTTGTGTGGTAAATGTAACCCCAGACTTAGACCAATAGGTATCCTGTCAAAAACAGTTTGGAATGGTATGCCATGTTTTAATTTTTGCATGTATATGTAATTTCATTTATCGATTAATAGAAAGAAACCGTGTTTTTTTTTGCTTCTTGTTTTCTTGTTTTAATGTGTTGCTATCTTTTTGTGCATTGTTGAAGGGTTTAGGCAGCTATATTATTTTAGCTCTCAGTGTATGGTATTTCATTCTTGTTAGTTTCTGGACTTATATGATTATTAGTTTTTGGATGTCAAGGAACCTTAGTTTACTTTTATGGGATTTTATCCCTCGTTAGTTTTGGATCTACAAAACTAGGCTCTTCTCGCAGTTCTAAAAAAATGTTAAAGATGACAATGCCCTACCTTTTTTGGCTTGCATTATGAGTGGTAGGCCTAATTCTTAGAGGTCTTGCCCTCAACTAAATCATATTGTTTACCTATATATGTTAATAGAGTAGAAGCTAAGTTACCCCCAAAAATGACATTCTAAGTTCCTGGGTACACGTCCTATCATTACAGTTGTAACAACCAATAATAAGTATGATTTCTCCCATTTTATTTAAACCATATATATAAAAAATTATGCTAATATTATATACTTCTATCACTGGAAAAAGTGCCTTCTGAAAAAGGGGTAGAGTTCTAAAAGTTATAATTCTATTAACATCATAATAAAATACAAAAGACAAATTATGAGTATGAAAAATGTTGCTTGACAATAAATTAAAATATTCACCTTGGTAAAGAAAGAACCACAAAGATCAGGGGATCGATACCACCTAGTTTCCACATAATCTTGCAATGAATTGCACTCAACATAAACATTTTGTGAAAAAGGAGAAAAGGAATGAAAAGTGAATACTTTTTTTGTAAGTGTTGCCCAATAGTTAGAGTTTGCTACTTTCAGAACTTAAATATACTCTCTAACATTGACTAAAGAATATACATCATTTAGTGTGTTTAGTGACTACAACATTTCATCTCATCTCATATGATAGTCAATAAGAAAATAAACAATGATATGGTTGGCCCAGAAGCCATGCAAAGAATATACACCTAAGAATTGACTCCTCTCCCCCATGAAATATCATACCATTAACACTGTCCTTTCTCATTGATTGAACTGACATGCTTATGAGATCCCACACCTTAAAGGGAATCAAGTATCATAGACCAAACACCTCAATAGATCACACTAGCCATATTGGGAGAATGACTCTAAACATGAAGAGAAAACAATCACTCTCTTCACCATTCCAGTTATATATTCATAAGGAATCCAAATGATGAAAATTACTATCTAGAAAATGGTTGATGGAGCATCATTGAAGGAGACACGAGCAAGCACAAAGTCACATATTTTTCAGTTTGAAGTCAACATTCACAAAATTACGTTTTGGTTTCAAGTCATGATGAAATACACTTTCCAAGGGAAAACCATTAAAACATTTCATTAAGCAAAACAAAGAAGCTTCCAATAGACAAAATCCCTAATAAAAGGGTTTGTGCTAGGACTGGATGTAGGTCTTGCAAGAGAAACATAGTCACGAATGACAAAGAGACACACAGTCATGACCAACAGAGAAACACAGTCACGGCTAGCAGAGAGACACAGTCACGACCAGTAGGAGAAACACAGTCACAACTGACAGAGATACACATAGTCACGACTGACAGAGAAACATAGTCACATATAGTAGAGAGACGCACATCCACGACCAATAGAGAGACACAATCACGACCAACAAGAGAAACATAGTCATGGCCAACATAGAGACACAGTCACGACCAGCAGAGAGACACCAAAAAAATCATGAATTTTAATCTCATAAGGTCATGGATGAGCCCAACAAAATACAAAGAGATCACTGTTAGAAACATAAGGGGTATAGCCCACTTCACGACCAACAAGAGAAACATAGTCACGACCAGCAGTGAAACACACAGCCGTGAACAACAGAGAAAAATAGTCACAGCCAGTAGAGAGACACACCGTCATGACCATCAAAGAAACCCACAGTCATAACCAACAAAGAAACATATTCACGATCAACAGAGAGACACACAGACACGACCAACAAGAGACACATCACGACCAATAGAGAGAAACACAGTCACGACCAACAGAGAGGTACCAAATAGTCACGAAGTTTAATCTCAGAAGGCCATATATGAGCCCAACAAATCCAAAGACATCACTACTAGAAGCAACAGGGTTATAACTCACTTCTAAGCTCATGGCGTCAACTCCAAGCATCATAACTTCTAGCAGCGTAATCATTGGTATTACCAAAATCAACAAAGCCAATAGATCCAAGAAACCCAAGACCCAAAAATATGTTTAAACGAGCTCAAATAAATGTAGAGCAATCATCAACATGAGCATTGATCAACTCCCTCCAATCATTCACAAACAAGCAATATATGTAACAAGGATCACTCACCTAAGTCAGAAACCACTAGAGTTGGGCGAATATCAATATCAATACAGTTCCAGAAGCCCAGTGTTCCCCAATGTCTTGATATCTCAACAATACCTTGCTTTACAACATAAATATCAACTAGTATAAGCATTGGTTCCCTCCATAACCAATTTTCCCACAAACTAATGTTTCACCCAAACGGAAAAGTCGAATGAGATATTGTGTCTCCTTCTTTGACAATTCAATAGAGAGGGAGCAATGGACGGTTCCAAAGAAATGTTATGAGATCTCATTAACTTTTCGGCCACCCATTTAATTTCCCCGGTTTTGGAATGGAGTAACTTCAAAGGACTCCCACCTGAAAATTCCCCAAAATAATATTTATAATTATAATAATATTTTAAGTTATAATCTAACCATTAACCATTAAATTAATGTATGAAATCTCTTTGTTTATAGAAAAACAAATTCTTTTTAAATTTGTTATATTTTCAAAAAAAAATTGTTATTTCTACTCATTTAAGTTGTTTAAAGAATTTGTTTTTACTAGTTTATTAGCATAAATTAATCTTAAACTTTGATATATCAAGCACATAAATATTAAACTTTGATCTATTGTATTATTAAGTTTTGGTTGCAATATCCATTTATACAATAATCTGATTTACATAGGACCCCTAACTAAAGAGAAACATATTATACAATAAAAAACAACCCTTGAACTTGAAAACATATGAAAACAACTTATATTACAAGAAATTATTATATAATCTATGGATAACCAAAGTTAGATCATATAATTGTAAAGGGGATTAGGGGAAAGAATACCCCTTTCTGTTTTAGTTTCATTATTTTAATTGTAAAGGGGATTAGGGACTAGACAAACACCACTTTTTTCATTTAAAAAGGGGAATAGGGAAATTATAAGGATAAGACGAAAGGAACTCGAGGGATGATACGTTTGGAAGGGTAATGTAAAGGTGTTTTTATTGTTTTTTATGTATATAAAAATGGGAAGGGGTGAGAACTTTAGAGAGTGTTACGGAGAGAAATTCTTATAGCTCGGGGTACCACAACAGATAGCTTGACTCCAGAAATCAATCCTTTCCAATATGCAAGAGAAATCAAATATCTAACACTAGAGGATCAAAACTCGTACCTTATTCCGAAAGGTTGAAGTAGATCCCCGTTGAGCTTTCCAACTCTAGCTTGAATTGATAAATTACTTCCTCAACAATCAGTAAACAAGACAAGCATGCTATATATATTGGTGTTAGATCTACTCTAGCATATATAATAAACAACGTATAAGCATTTGAAATCATCCATGGATAAAATATTCATTCAAACATACATTATTGGACAGGAAAAGATATTTCTATTAATATAAAATCAGAGGTTACAATGAATACAACCTCTGTCGGCACGTCTACGAATTGGAGAAACTGAATCCCCCACTTGGGACTCCACCACCTCAATCCTCCATCTCTCGATAGCAAGCTCACAAGCAAAAAACAAGCTTGGGAAGAACACCAAAGTGCTCCAAGGGACAAAGGGATGCAAACTCAAGCATAAGTTCTGGCAACAATGGACTATAGTTTCTTTGCTCTCAATTCTCACACACTCTTCAATGTATCCAAAGGGTTCCTTATATAGCTCTTCAATGGGCCAATGAAGGGTCGAATCCGAGCGATCTCAAGGCATATGGAAGGCCAGGAGACAAGTGAGTCGGATCCATGTCAAGGAAAAATCCAAAAGAATTTGGCCTTTTGCACACATCCCGATGTACGCAGTTTTAGGGGTAAAACCCACGTATATACGCGAGAAAGGGTTTAAAAGTCGTGTATAGCAAATTAAGCATGTTTTTAGGGATGATCTTGGAAACATCAAAGGTATAAAAAGGTCCTTGGGGTCCAAAGAGTCTACAGAGGGACATGGGAAGGCCATACAAGTGTGATTCACCAGGTGTGGTAAAATCAGCTATAACAGAGAGAAAAGGGTTTAAAATTATATAGGATAGAGGAAGTAATTAAAAGGGGAAGGCACTCTTATTTTTTTATAAAATAGGGGACATTGGATTTTTGCTAGAAAAGTCAAGGGGGGGGGATTCAACTTTCCAATAATAGACACAATGAGAAGACTGAAGGATAGATGCATTATGTGAATTAATGGAGGGGATGAAATGAAAAAATATAATTGTGATAACACGAAAATTTTTACTCATCAAAATTTAAACTAAGTGCCGAGAGGATCAAACAGTAGCAATTTTTGTCAAACAAAAAATGGACATGACCAATGTGATTAGTTGAAGACAATGATACTGAATTCATGGCATAGAAACATGATTGACAAGAAATGACCAAATTCCAAACTTGGCCTTACCACAATACGACTGCACACGAGATCAAAACTGGTAAGTTGTCTACCGAAGGGGTCAAACGAAAGTGAAAATGAGGAAATGAGATATGCACATCACAAGCACTTCAAATTGGACAGGATGGTGAGAACATAATGACTAGATGACAAAATTTGATTGGTGTGTCTGATTTGCAATGTTCTGATACTTCTGAATCATATCGGGGTATCTTAATCCATCTATAGTGTTAAAATTTAGTAAGTTGTAACAATTCATTATCAAATTTGCAATTTTCCATTGCCAGGTGACACAATTAACATCACTTAGGTATCTTCATCCATTTACAATGTTGCGATTTATTAAATTGTACAGATTCATTGTTAAAATTATATTTTTTCATTATCGAGGTGACACAACTAAAAATTACTAACATAAATAGCAAATTCATATTTTTAATTGTTGTTATCTAGTCATATTTGTATTCGTGTGACTAAATTAGTCATTTATGTTAATCATTTGCTATCTAGTCATATATTTTATTCCGTGACTAAATTAGTCGTTTTTAGTTGGCTCACTTAAAATTTCTCAATTTTAGTTGTTTATCCCTTGAAAAAACTATGGTGACTAACTTTTTTAGTCACCTGGTCACTTATCTCTCATTTTGTACTAGTGACCTAGCAGGGACAAACACCACAAAAACTTATCTTCAAAGTTTCAATGTTTACAAGCTAAGATTGAAGGAGAGTCCTACCCCTTGAATTCCAGTCTCCAACTTGAAGAGAACTACAACTCCCTAGATGTTCCATCTCTAATTAGAATCTAAGGCTCCAACCCCCTGAATATAAATATATATGAGAGAATATAAACCTGTCACAATCACTACATGTCATTGTCCCTATCACTGCCTACCAATGTCCCTATCCTTGCCATTGTCACACATTTTCACTATCACACTATCATTGTCATACCATCATCATATTTCCATATTGTCATCAATAAGTCCAGAAAAAATCATACATATTCTTCATGCAGAAAGATTAAGGTAAAACCATAATTCAATCCCATAAACTCAAATCGTAGATCATGCATAGCCCAATAAAAATAATAAAATTTCAGCTCTAAGAGGTATCCTCATGAACATTATGATTCCAAAAATCTTTTCAAGGTATAAGACAATCATCCATACCAAAATATTTTCACTTTTCCCAAAAACCATGCACAAACCTTAGGCTATGATTAAGACCTCAACAAGAGAGAGAAAACCTTATCATAGTAGCAAAAACACAGAAAGAACCTTTAGAATAAAAGAGATCATCCTTTTTATTGTGGGATAACATAGAACTTACAATAAGTTTTCCAATGAGCTAATAAGTTTGTGATTTTGATATGGTATAATAAATTTATGCAAGTTTCCATGAATCTTATGCATGCCAAAGGCCTACGCCAAGGTGACCTTTACAACTTCACCTCATAGAGAGAGTCCTCGTGCAAGGACAATGAACCCAAGAGAGATGGAAAAACGTTCTTATAAAACGTTAATAAACCCTTGCAAAAAAGGGTCCTTGTGCTTCTCTCGATTGTGCATAAGAAAGTTTCTTGAGTTGATGATTTGAATTTCAGGGGGGATATGGTCTAAATTCAGATGTATGAGTCATAAAAGCATTTAATGAGAGGCCACAGCTCTGAGTTATCATAAAAGCATTAAACGGAGAGGCCATCCTCTCTCATCCATGGTAATTGACAACTCATGGTTTTATTCCATGGTATGGCTTCAAGGCACATTGTACCTCTCTCATCCATGGCATTTCACAACCCATGGTATTGCCCCAAGGCACATTGTAATAATGTTATAAAAAGACTCTATGCCTTCTCAATAAAGGATTCAATGATTTTTGACATCCTCCACTTCTCGTATTCTATTGCATTATTGGGTTACTGGTTCTGAGTGTCTTTCTTAGTATGGTTTGAGAGGTGAGGCTCAAAGAACTCTCTTTGAGCCTCACCCCTCCATGTGGGTTATTTACTCTATGTATGTTACTCTATGCATCAAATGTTAACAATTTTGCAGCTTTAATCCCCTCCTCTCTCGGCATCCAATCCTTTCGGGTCTCATCCCCCAAGATCTGGATCAGTGGTATCAGAGCAGGTACGCTCTCCATGGGAATGAGGGTTTGAGCATAGTTCAGGTTCAAAGATCTGCAGATATTTCCAACCTCCTTTTGGCACACTCGGAGTCCATTGCTGGGCCATACACTGTAAGCATCACAGTTGGTCCTCAGGCAATACTGGATATCTAAGTTTCAAGGGGAAGTTCCATGATCTCTACAATATCTGATTTTGCTCTACAAACCCTTGGCAATATATGAACTGAAGATCAACACGTCTCTACAAATTTGAACTGATACTGCAACTTACACAGATAGTTTCAGAGGCTCTTCTATAGCTCATTGGAAATGTATTTCTGTCTTCTAAAATGGGTATTTTTTGGTTTCTCATTTACCTTCGTGGTTTGTGAGATATGCTTGTTTGAAGCAACCTATGTTTGTACATAGTGCGACCTCACATATAGAAACTTAAAACAAGTACCAAAGACTCTATAGAAAATATCATAGGCTCTGCCATATTTCATTGGAAAGATATTTCTGTTAGCTAAAATGGGTATTTCACGGTTTTTCATTTGGATCTATGGTTTGAGAGATATCATCCATTGAAGCAACATATATCTGCAAAACCAGTGCGCGTGCATCCCTTGAGATTCGGAAACCATTTTCTCACTCCTTGGACTACCACAGAGAAACTATGTTATATGGATGGAAATGTCTCTTCAATATCTCAAATGGGTCTTCGACGGAATTCAATTTCATCACCTGCATCAAAATATATGAATGGATTTGCAGTGAGACATCAACTTCACCAAAGACCATTTTTTTTTACTTCTATGAAATTCTATTGTAATTATGGTTATGGGTCAATCACATAAAACCCACGATTATATATTGTAATCATGGTTAGGGGTCAACCACACAAAACCCACAGTTATGGTTATGTGTCAACCACACAAAACCCACGGTTATGGGTTAACCACAGAAAACCATTCTCTTCATTGGCAATTGACACATTGTAATCATGGGTCTCTTTTTAGTATGAAATGATGGGGACCATCATTTTCTAAGGGGGAAAGAATGATCTGAATTTCAGGGGGAATATGGTCTAAATTTGGATGTATGAGTCATAAAAACATTTAATGAGAGGCCACATGCTCTCAGTCATCATAAAAGCATTAAACGGAGAGGCCATCCTCTCTCATTCATGGTAATTGACAACTCATGGTTTTATTCCATGGTATGGCTTCAAGGCACATTGTACCTCTCTCATCCATGGTATTTCACAACCCATGGTATTGCCCCAAGGCACATTGTAATAATGTTATAAAAAGGCTCTATGCCTTCTCAATAAAGGATTCAAGGATTTTTTACATCCTCCACTTCTCTTATTCTATTGCATTATTGGGTTACTGGTTCTGAGTGTCTTTCTTAGTATGGTTTGAGAGGTGAGGCTCAAAGAACTCTCTTTGAGCCTCACCCCTCCATGTGGGTTATTTACTCTATGTATGTTACTTTATGCATCAAATGTTAACAATTTCACAGCTTTAATCCCCTCCTCTCTCGGCATCCAAGTCTTTCGGGTCTCAACCCCCAAGATCCGAATCAGTTGATGATGAAATGAGTTAAAATGAAGGTGTATTTAATATACCCTTGCACAGAGATGTTTAAATTTTAATAAGGCTGACCTATAATATTGAGAAATACATAATGTAGGGGTGTTTCACATAACTTTATGTGCTCCATCATGTCCCTTAACCATAGGACCACTTACATACAAAATATTTTACATAAACAAGGAGTTTTGTACACATGAAGAGGGGCTTTGATACCCATAGGATGGGATTTCTGTCCATAAAATTGCACATGCTTTCTTTGTCACATGGATGATAATCTATTGCATATTGTAGATTTTTTTCCCCTTACTGAAGATGTGATTGAACTTTGACATCGTCCCTTTATTTTCCTCCGACCTTTTCTTTGTACTAGACCCTTGACATCAATGACAATTTGCTTGATCTTTAACAAACAACCTTGATCTTTGACATTGATAACAAAAATTTTCAATAGTTTACATATAAATTTGACAAATATGACATATATAATTGTTGTTTTACAGACACATACCCACACAACATGCTAAATAGAGGAGGATATTGTTTAACAATAAAGCATATCGTGACGTTGTTAGATTTTATTCAAGAGGAAGGTAGCTTATAAATTATATTAATTTTCCTAAAGAAGATGTTCTTCATGAAGAAGAATAAAAAGATGGAGAAGACCAAGAAGAAGTGTCGAACAAAGATGAGAATCAAGTAGACCATTTAGTCACTGTCTCACATCCTTTGCTTCATCTTTTAATTTTTTCCTAAAAAACATAATTTTATTTCAACAAAGGTGAATAAAATTACATTTTGCATATGCATTTTGTAAATGTGTTTCTGTAGAGCTATTTAGCCATATAGTGGTTGATAAATTACAAAAAATGTATTTCCAGCTTCATGTGAAAGTTTACATTTTTTTACATTAATTAGAGTTTGTTGTTCAAGTACATAGAAAAAAACAAAAATAATATTTGAAGATGTCTATGATGTTGACTAAAATGGGGTTCCATGATGCTATAGAGCATCGATGGTTGTTGTCCAGTTTGTTTGCAATGGGGACATGCCTTATATGAATGACCTATTATAGAATTATGTTTGTTCCTCATATTTAAATGTTGTAATTTCCCACTGCCCTGGTGCTAATCTAAGGCTCTTTTTTGATGCCCCCCTGTCCACTTCTTTGTTACGCTCCATATAGACATGACATCAAGAGAAATTGTGAAAATAATTCTATGGAAGGTTTATTTCCTTAAGAAGTGGTGCTAATATTAAATTGCAGTAGCGTTATGTCCCATTGGCTAATTGATCACAAGCATAGAGTCATCGAAAATACTGAGGTCCTTGCACCCTTTCTCAATGTCAAAATTGATTAGAACTTTAAGGGTCAATAACTATGCATAATTATTTGTGCCCTATCCCAACCCCATTTTCATATTTAAATAGGGTGACTCATTCATGTATATAAGGAATCCCCTTCCACAAGATGAATTTTCTCCCTATGAGACTCCATAAATAAACCCAAGGCTTGGATTTATCTATCTCCTCTTCTTGAATCCTGTGGACTCCAACTAAACCTTTCTCCCGAGGAAAGAAGGAAAAGATTGTCACACTTTGTGATGCAAATTGTTTGGGGACTGATAGTTTTTCTTGAAAAAATACCCTATTTCTTGCAAGATAGATACCTCGAATGATAATAAGAGGGAAACATTTGCATTGTTTTAATACCCTTATATCCATTCAGCTCTATCATGCCAAATCCGAGACTGCAACAACCCTGAACCCTCATGATCATCTAAAATTGCTTGTACATGGATGGAAATTGACTGGAAATTAACCTTTAGATTGCACCTGAAAACCTAGGGGTTAACACTATCTCACAAAGATATTGCAGTGCTAGTTAATAAAATCAAGTAATTAGTTTCCACCTCTAAATGTTTGTTCTCCTAATAGTCATAAGTGTCCCCCATCATTTTCTTATGGAAAGAGATGCAATTGACTACCCTACTTGAATATTGTAAGAGGCCTTTAGATGAGAGTCATTGTCTTCATCTTCATAGGCATTTATTTTAGTAGTATATGGAGTCAAGTAACTCATGACATAAGGGTTTTGATACAAGCATCACAATCCCAAACTAGTAAATGCCTATTTGAATGAATGGTTCTCATTGGAATTCAACATTAGTGTGGAGCTTCTAGTGACATTTTAGGATGCCCTATATTTTATACTTCTGAAATTTTGTCCTTTCAATGCTTAATACCCAACATAACAAATGGCTTAGGCACTTTGCTAATTTTTGTGATAATTAATTTTGGTTATCCATGGGTGTAACATAGTTTCTATGTTTTTTTTGCACTTAGATGATTGTAGTTTGAGCTTAATTTATGACATTCTTAAGTACTAATTGTGCAAAATTTCGTAGATTTATAATCAATTACTACTTGGTTGAGTGAGTGTTACAGAAATACCCTTATGAAAAAATAAATCTTAATTCCCATTATTCCAAGTTTGCAACGAATGTTTAGGTCCAAAAAAATAGCACGATTTATGGATTACCATGCATGGAACAAAAGTGAAGATGATATTATTCAAATGCCTACAAATGGTTATGAATCTAGAGACATTGAGGAAAAATGGGTAGATTTTAAAGAAGAACCTCGTAATGTTAGGATTTCTTTAACAACAAATGGTGTTAATCCATTTGCAGAGATGAGATCTATCAACTCGGTGTGGCCTATTTTGTTATCAACAATGTCATTCCTCCATGGATGTCAATAAAGAGGGAGAACATAATGTTGGCAATGATTGTTCCAGATATTTGTTTATGCAACAATTTTTGTTAACACAATATCATCTCATTTGTTGTATTTGTTGCACAATGTCATATATTTGTTTTCATTTACACTATATATTATTTATATATCTAAAATAGTTATAATAATTATGTAGCGTATATGTTCAAATCAATTAGGTAAGCACCAATTTAAAGATATGAATGTATATATTGAGCCTCTTATTGACGAGCTACTAAAATATGGAATGGAATCATTATGTATGATGTCTCTATACCAATACGACAAAGGAAATTTCAACTCCATGCAATGCTTATATGGACAATTCATGATGCCCTAGGGATAAACATTTTTGTGGTATGTAATTATAATGTCCACTTTAATAGTATTTACTTTTATGAAGTTGATATATTAATAGTGCATTTTTTTTAAAACAATCCATTAATTATATACAATTATAATTCACATAGTTAATCCATCTTTTGCAGGTCTTCAAATAAAGGGAAAATTTGCATGTCCAATTTGTGGTCCTAAGATGAAAGGAGGTGTTTGATGAGTATATTCACTTCCTTTCTAAGAATCATAGGTAGCGAAGTATCGAAAAACATCTTTACAATGGGAAAGAAGAGACTGCATTAAAACCACGGAGAATGACACCTCACCTATGGAAGTTGCAATTTAATAGAAATCATCAAGGTACAAATCAAATTGTCTATATATATATAATGTTTGTTTTTAGATATTGTGTTTTGTTTACTATAATTGACATTGATTTCTATAATGTCTTTATAAACTATGATTCATGATGGTCGTCGTGATCATGAAGGAATTAATGGGCTTCCACGAGGAATGAAAAGTTATCCCAAACAATTCAGTAGGTTTCCCTACTATAAGCACCTACAAATAGTTCATTTGTTTGATACAATGCATATTGGAAAGAATGTAGCTAAGACATTATGGCGAATATTGGATGGAAGGAGCGACAAAAAAAAAATTGTCAAATTTTGCAATGACATTTAGGAAGCCAATCATGCAATGAAAGATGCCATTCACTTAAATAGAAATGGAGACCAATTAATATAAGCTCACTTCCATGGTTGTTAACGGAGCAACAAAGCAATGTTGTAAAAGAAGTCATTTGAAAAATTAAATTTACCATAGGATTTTGTTCGGACATGAAGAATATATTAAGAAAGAAAGGTGACTTTGCGGGGGTGAAAATGCATGATTGGTGTATCTTCATCAAGTTAATTATTCAGGTGTATATATTGCTATATTTTTTATATTAGGGCACGATGTTGGTGTTTTTGTCTACTCTTGTAAAAAATAATGAAATGTTTTTATTGCTACATTATGTTCTACCTCTATCTCTCTCAAACAACTTTGACAACAATGTCAAACAAGTTATATATGATCTTGGAAAATAAATGAGGTAAGTAGCGATTCCGAGGAAAAATGAGGTAAGTAGCGATATTTTTCTTTTTTTTTAACAGGAACGGTTATGTGGCATTAATCGGCATTCTGGCAAGCCAGAATCAGAGAGTTACAAATCTGAAGAAAGTTGGTGACCTCTAATAGTGCTGCCAACCTTCTTGTGAAAGTCTTGGGAGACAAATCCCTTCCACGACTAGAGCTAATTCGAGAAAATGACAAAAAATGCTTGCATGAGTAAATTCTCACAAACTGTGAGCAAAGAACAAGACAGAAGCAAAGCATTAAACCGAGTGGGATGAAATTTGCCCCTTAAAGAAAGGGTCCAGCCTTTTCTGAGAGCCTAAAGAAATGCTGGAGGCCGCCTCCTTTTCTCTACGTGCTTTATTGGACTTTCGCCCTCGGGTAAGGGGTGGAGACGGGACTGAAATGTATTCAGGATCAGAAGTTTCCACAGAGCCGCTAGAGGGGACTGAAACAACCAGACCTGTAGGGGCAGAGGGTTCGGGATCTGAGGCCCGAATTTTGGGGGCGGGATCCTGAAGGCTTTCATTTGCCGGAGGGTCTTCCTTAACTGCTGTTGCTTCTGGATCTAGGACTTCAACTTCCTTCAGCGCATCAAAGCTGTTTTTATTTTCTAGAGTTGCCTCTACTGGGTGAGTGGCCTTCTGAGCCTGGGCTGGCTCCTTTCGCCTTGGCTACCTTCGCCGGTTAGTTACTGGCTGAAAATCACCTTCTTTGGCTGGTCCTGCATCCTCAGAGGCTTTGGGGCAGCTTTTTGCGAAATGACCATAAGCATGGCACTGGAGGCACTTAAACGGTATCTGCTCGTAATCCAGCTCTTGGATATGGCACCATTCTCCCAGGGAGAGCTGAATGGCTTCCGGAAGTCCTTTCTCGAGGTTAACCTCAACACAAATATGAGCGCAGGTAAATTGGTCCCCTTTCGGCTCCGCGCTATCCAGGAACCGCCCAAGCTTATTTCCAATGTCCTCAAGAGATCCTTTCCCCCAGAGATGTAAGGGAAGATGAGGCAGCCTAACCCAAACAGGGGCTGCGGTGATCTCAGCTCCAGGATTGAAATCAAGAGTCCAGGGGGCTAAGAACAGTCCTCTTGACCCCATGAAATAGGGACCAGATCTGAAAACTAGATCACGATCTTCTTTACTCGAGAAGCTAAAGGCAAAAAAACCCCTGCCTACTGCATGCAAAGAAACGATTCCATGCATCAGCGGCTTCCAATGGTCTTCCATCCATGCCTCCACCGATTTGGGGCTAGGCCATAACCCCGTAAACTTTCCAATGAGGGCGTTTTCTGCTAGGTGAAGGGCAAGATTGCAAGGCTCCTCTGGAGATAGCTCCAGAGAAGGGATCTCCTCCATCTTCTTAACAAACTTAGACGAGAGAGAAGGCTTGGATTTAGGTCCTGCCGAACGGACTAAAGCTTTGAAAGCTTCCAATGGATTTCCTCCCATCTTAAAAATCGGATCTGGGGCCATCGAAGCAGGGCGGCGACCACCAGAAGACAGGAAAACCACTGCTCCAAAACTCGAAGCAGGACGGCGACCTCCAAAGAGAGCGAGCAAGCCAGATCCGTGCTCCAAAACGCATGCTAAAACGCAGAGGAGACGCACTGAACTGCCGATCCGTGGCCCTGCAAGCAAACGAACCCGGCTGCTACAGGCCAAGACCTCGCCCCTGCAAACGAAAACCAAAGCGGCGGCTAGGGTTTAGGCCCTAGCCGCAATGAAACTGCCGCGCTTCATTCCTCCGTCCTCAGCGTTCCCTAGTAGCGATATTTTTTATGCATAAAGTGTTAGTTAAATTCATTGTAGAACTTATATCTATCATTTGTTTTACTAGTTTTATGTACTATAATGTTTATTTTTGTTAAATCTCGTGATTTTCTTGCATCACTTGTAGATGGTTGTCATCTAAATAAATCCATAAGGAAGATATCAAGCATTGGATGAGAGAAATTCCTCATCTAATGTGTGAAATGCAAAAGTATCTACCTTCTAATTTTTTCAATGCACAAGAACACTACCTCATACACCAACTTGAGGAGATTGAATTGTGTGGACTTGTATACTCAAGGTCAATGTGGATGGTTGAGAGGAACTTGAAATTTTTGAAGGATTTGGTTAGACAAAGAGAACATCCCGTGGGCTCTATGATGGAGAGATATATGGTATACCATAACATGGTGTATATTAGTGAATATCTTCCTAAATTAGCGTCAAAGATCGATTTAGGTCACATTTGCGATCCGAACTCCATTAACAAATTTGAAGAGTAGTACTTAATGGGGAAAGGTAGATTGAGGAAGGTGAAATGTAATGATTAATAGATGGTGGATATTAATTACGATACATTTTACTATTTCTTTTTATGTATATATAATACTTATTTGATTTTTAATCTTCAATATGCATCAATTATAAATGTATGTATACTGTCTTAAGTAATTATACATTTGTGAATTGTAATTTTATTTTCCTCATGTAGCTAGTCGAGAGTGGGATGCACTACATTTATACATCACAAACAATCTTGATTTGATAAAGGTATGGAATAAACTATGTAAACAATATGGTCATGGAATATCATGGGAAGGTGCGACGTCATTGGTTAAAGCATCTTATCACAATGGAGATACCAATATTACACAAAGGGAAATCGATTTAGCATATGGTTTAAAAGATAAACATGCAAGCATGTTAATCAATCATACTATTTAATTACTTTCAATATGTACTTAATTATAAATTGCCGATGTAATCTTTATGTTCTTGTCATATTGCAGGTAAAACACCATAAGGCTATGTGGTTTAATGGTCATAAATTTCACATCAAAAAGTTGAATGAAATGAAGAAAACATCCGATTGTGGGATAACTACAGTCTTTGAGGTGACCAATGTTTCATCTAGAAGTGATAAACATCCAAAAATCTCGTAAAATCGATACTATGGGTATTTGGAAGATATTATTCAGTGTGACTTTTAATCCTTCAAATTATTTTTGTTCGTTGTCAAATGGTACAAGTTAAGATTGAATCAATGTGATTCCAATAAAACTATTATTGAACATGCCAATGGATTTACCATGGTTAATACAGTGTTGTTTGAGCTAGGGACGAAGCTCTATGTTCTTCCAAGCCAATGTGAATAGGTATTTTATTCATAAGTTCCAGGTAGAGTTGGTTGGTCATTTGTTGTGAAACACGATCCAAGGGGAAGGTTGGTAAAGTATAATGTAGAGGAAGATCAAGAGGGTATTGAAGAAGAATATGATGTAGAGGATCAACATGAGTTAAATGATCACGTTTCAAAGGAAGATGTCAAATAATTGGATGAGGTATATGATGTAGCCGAAAATTTTCATGAAGATGATATTGGCGATGACATGAGTATCGAAACTGACATCGATGATGGTGATGATATGTCCATTAATCCTTTGAATGTTGAATCTGAATAAGATGATTCAGATGTGGACTTGGATAAAGAAGAGGATAAATTACATTGAATTGTATAAGGTATGCCTTAATATATCTATTATATATATTTATGTCATGTCCCTTTTTAAGAAATTTTATTACAATGACCAATTTTTCACTTTTTTCTCTATCTCGACCTTTGACTAGTTTTGATGTCTAGGTATCCAAATTGGCCCAAATGCTCCCAAATATTATTCGAAGGTATATGAATGATATTAATACTTGAATATTGTGTTCATGTATGATTTATGACCCTCCAAATAATTCTTCAAACTTTTTTAATATTCTGTCAAAGATAGGAGTTTTCACTAGCAAATTGGAATTCCAATCCCCCCATGGTAAATGCTGAAAATGGCTTTCCAAATGCTCCCAAGCCCACTCAAATTTCTAAAATTAGATAGGGGATGTTTAAGGGACATTATTAAGGTCTAATGTGCATCATTATTCAATTTATAAAGGCTTTTATAACCCTCTCCCAAACAACTACAAAATCACTAGTTCGACCCTTAGGGAAATGCCACCAAATATTCTCCAAATGCAAATAAACTGAGTAAGATGACTTAAAATAATTAAGTGATGGATATTAAACTTGTAATAATCATCAATGGAATTTAATTCATTATAAATATATCATAGAAAAATTCTTACATTCAAAATCGTCATCATTACAATGGCATACATCAATATAGTGGGGAAATGGTCATTGTTTGCTCATTAATTATCACTTTTACATACAACCATTTGGTATTTCGACTTGATACTTTATGAAGATTAATAACAGAGTATATTAATATTATTACAATCATAAATTTACCATGAGAATATCTACCAAAGAATATAATAGCTCACCCAAAGCGCAATCCCTCCATGAGCAAGAATATGTAATAAAAACTGGAAATGGTTGAGAGAATGTGCTGCACTAGAAGAAACCACGAAATTCCCTGTATATGAAACCTACAAATACAAAATACATTAAGTCACCATGAAGTACCTGAATGGTCTCTCCACACACCAACTTGTATGGGAATCTTTCACACTCGAAATTGGCTAAGGAAAGAAACTAGTCATCCACTAACTCTCTCTCTTCACAAATGCAAATTTATCATATGGTAAAAAACTATTCTCTTGGTTGATCCCTATATTTAATAAACATACTTAGCCTTCTAATGTTACCAATCCATCCACAAAATTAAGGAAATTATAATTATGGTGTGTGCTCAAGATTTTCCATGTTTCCTCCCTTCCCCAACCTTCCATCTTCCCCCAATTCGAGTAGGGACCTGTTGAGCTTCCTCAACTCACATGAGCTCTTTATTGGATGATATATTTAGTCTTGAAATGTGATAATGGTCATATTTCATCCTTCAGGTATTCAATATGCCATAAATGGCATAACATCTTCATCATTGGCGTCATAGATGTCATAGATGTTAGAGAATCTAGCCCAAGTGTCCAAGAAGCTCCCATTTGACTCTTCCTCTCCCATGTAAGTTAGATTTCCTTCCAAATTTGACCTATGATGCATATGGACAAGTGTATTATCCTTCTAACTCATCCAAGAACATTACGATTCCAATAGATTCAAAATTGCAAGAGGAGGATGCCATGTGGCACTGAAATTCTAGCTTGTGTGGGCCCCATAATCTCCATGTGTCTCCATGCTCCATTGCCACTTCAATTTTCTCTTGTATTTATTTAACTAGCTCCATTATTAAATATTTATTCCATTATAATGTTTGAACATCATTTATTAACTCTCTTATTAAAATTCCGAATGTATCCATCCAACCTACAGAACTAGTAGGATTGATGGAATTGTCCCGCTATACAATTATTTAAAATGGAGACATTACAGTCCTCCCCACCCAAGATTGCTTGTACTCAAGAAATTTCAGATTTGGATTCTGCAAAATCTTCTCCTCTTCCCATGTGGAATCTTCACTTGGTACTCCTTCCCTTGCACCAAGTTCTCTCTTATGGTTATGCTCATTGATTTTCTTTAGCTACAACTGGAATAGTGGCACTCATGTATTGCAATTTTGTGTTCCAAAAGTAAAGAGATGTGGATTGTGCATATTGATATATCCTGTAACATTACCACTAACACCAAAATGATTAATCAAATCCATAAAACCAAATTTGTACAAATAATCTTTACCTCCATATTTTGGTAACCTTTTCTGAACTTTCACCGTTTTTTACTTCTATATAATTCTTTGAAGTTGGTGCTGAGTTACCAAACTTTGAGTTTCTTAAGATTCCAAGAAAATTTCAAGGAGGAACCACCATGCTTTCTACTACACTACTTTGATTACAATCATCTTATCAACTGGTGACTAAATCTCCAATGTTTCTTGCTGCTCCCAAAATTGAAACCAATGAGACAAAAAATGATCCCAGGGTCCCATATGATCATGATACATGCATGGTGTGAAAGATCTACAATGAAATGCCATGAAAACCAAGCATGTGAAAATTGAATCCATCTCTTGAAAGGTTTCCCATATAGGAAACTGGAACACTGCTCTGCAAATATGAACTCAAATAACTGAAGGTTGGTTTGATTTCTCAAACCAACAACCAAACTGCTACTCCAAGTGAGATGGAACCAAGCAATTTCAGGATCCCATTGCTGGTATTTCACCCTTCCAAACATCATGAGTGCAAAATATAGATCATTAAAGTACATAACAACATCATACAAATGTACATCAAGAAGGTACCTCATCAAAGAATCATGAAAGTGCTTGTACATCCAAGTAAGTAGATCACCATGTGGCCCATACACACAAGCATCAAGTATTATATCGGATCTTCCCCAATGACATAGGTGAGGATCCTATGTCCCATAGTACTTCTCCAAAAATACATAATGTGCATCAATATAATCATCCATGTGTTCTTTCATCCAAGAAATGAATGAAGAAATTCCACCAAAATCTGAACCAAATAAGGAGCAAAGAAAACAGGAAGAATTCAAGTGGATCAAAGAAGTCTCATCAATACACCCATGAATATGTATATAATCATGAAATAACAGAGGATTTTTCTGCCAATAATAATGTTCTTCAATCATATATCTCTTCACCCAAGTGTGGGATGAAGTTCCTCCAACATCAAATAGACCAGGCAAGGAGCAAGGAAAATCATGAGTCTCCAAGTGACTCAAGTGAACATCATAGGTGCACCCATGTAGATGTCTATCATCACAATGTAAAAAAGGATGCTGCTGAAAATGTAAATAGGATGGTTCTCTAATCATGTCATCATCAAAATGAGATATATAAATTCCATACTCTTCATGTGGAACTAAAAAAAAACCTTTCACCCATACTTCATTACGATGAATGCTTCAAAACTTGGAAGTGTAGGATGTAGGAGAAAGAACCAACTCACCCAAATCATCAAAAAGTGCAAAATTTTCATCATGTGAAGGATCCATAGAGGTAGGATTATGCACCTCCCTTAAAAATTCAAAACTTTCCTCATGGGTTGGTTCCAAGGTGGTGGAATCATGCACTTCTTCAAAAAGTGTGTAACCATTTTCAAGAGGAAACTCAAGTTGCTTTTCCACCACAACAAGTGATTAGCTCTCATCAAGATAATATTCAAACACATCAAGAACCTGCAATTTTTCATTTTTCTCATGATCCATCATGTCATGAGAATCCTCCAAAAAATCTACCATATGAAAATCTGAAACAT
Organism: Pseudotsuga menziesii; assembly: GCA_001517045.1. Taxonomy (NCBI): domain Eukaryota; kingdom Viridiplantae; phylum Streptophyta; class Pinopsida; order Pinales; family Pinaceae; genus Pseudotsuga; species Pseudotsuga menziesii. The sequence goes on along the minus strand of LPNX010984428.1, from coordinate 153,534 downwards.
AAGAGGAAGAACAAGTATCTTGCAACCTCTCAAGAAGTTTCTCATTTTGAATTTTGAGCTTACGGATATATTCATTATTCTTCAAGTAGGATTCATGTAACCATTCACTAAGCTAAATCACATTTTTTTCTATCAAAAAGCAGAGACATGAAATTACCTTTGATTTTGCACATTTCTCTTTGAATATTCACCATGTCTTCAAGGAAGGATGGCTCCTCCATTGAAGAAACTTTCCAACAAGAATTTGATACCAATGCTTGAGTGTCATGGAGTATTCTAAGGGGATCTTGGATATCCCTTTCACTCATTTTCAAAGACCCTTCAAGGAAGGATGGTTCATGGGAGTGAACCTCCTCTTCTTCTTTCTTCTTGATTTGATCAATTTCTTGAAGCTCAAGTGGTGATGGGGAAGTTGATCTTGGTTCTTCATTATCTGTCACAAGGTCTTCATCTTCATGCTTATGAGAACTTGGGCTTGCAAAAATATTTTCAAATCCGATCTCTATGTCACCAACATAGAGTTGTGAGCACCCATCAATAGGTACTCTTTCATAGTTCAATGATCCATCAATAGATTCTCTTTGATTTGCACATCCCCCACCAGTAAGGATTGTGTGCTTGTATTCACTTTCCTCTTTATGTTCTTCTCTGCAATCACATTGAGGTAATTGATTCTCCACTTCATGATTCTCTGTTTCTTTATGTAATGGTGCATATAGGCTCTTTTCATCCTCTTTAGACTGAAATTTCTTCCACATATTCCACATGATGTTCGTAGAAGTGTTTATAACTTCCTCTTTTATAGGGCATAATAAATCTTTGCTCTTTTCACAAGTAGGCTGATTTTTCTTTAATGAGTCCACATTTTCCTTCTTGCGTCTAAATCCATACTTGAAAATATATTATTGGAAATAATACCTTTCATTAATATCCCCTCTCAAATTCCGATACTCCTGGAAGCATGCTTCAATACCTATGGCTGTAATTTCTTCTTTTGTTGGTCGGGGAGGAAGGAAAGTATGCATAGTGGATCTATTGTGGATCTTCTTTAATATTTTATTACAATGACCAATTTTTCATTTTTTCCCTATTTCGACCTTTGACTAGTTTTGATGTCTATGTCTCCAAATTGGCCCAAATGCTCCAAAGTATTCTGCGAAGGTATATGAATGATATTAAGACTTTAATATTGTGTTCAGGGATGATTTATGACCCTACAAATACTTCTGCAAAATTTTTTAATATTCTGGCCAAGGTAGGAGTTTTCACTAGCAAATTGGTGTTCCAATTCCCCCATGGTAAATACTGAAAATGGATTTCCAAATGCTCCCAAACCCACTCATATTTATGAAAATATGAATATAATGTTTAAGAGACATTATTAAAGTCTCATTTTAATAATTATTTAGTTTATAACATCTTTTACAACCCTCTCCCAAACAACTACAAAATCACTCGTTCGACCCTTGGGGAAATGGCACTAAATCTTCTCCAAATGCAAATAAACTGAGTAAGATGAATTCAAATAATTAAGTGTTGGATATGAAATTGTAATACTCATCAATGGTATTCAATTCATCATAAATATATCAGAGAAACATTCTTACGTTTGAAATCATCATCATTACAATGGCATATGTCAATATAGTGGGGAAATGGTCATTGTTTGCTCATTAATAATCAATTTTACATACAACCATTTGGTATTTAGACTTGAGAATTTATGAATAATAAGAGCAGAGTATATTAATATTATTACAATTAGAAATGTACCATGATAATCTCTCCCAAAGACTACAATAGCTCACCCAAAGCGCAATCCCTCCATGAGCAAGAATATGTAATAAAGACTTGAAATGATTGAGTGAATGTGCTGCACTAGAAGAAACCATGAGATTCCTTGTATCTTACACCTGCAAATACAAACTCCATTAAATCTCCATGAAATACCTGAATGGCCTCTCCACACACCAACTTGGATGGAAATCTTTCACACTCAAAATTGGCTAAGGCAAGAAACTAGTCATCCACTAGCTCTCTCTCTTCACAAATGCAAATTTATGAAATGATCAAAATCTATTATCTTGGTTGATCCCTTTATTTTATAAAAATAATTAGCCTTATAAGTTTACCAATCCATCCACAAACTCAAGCCAATTATAATTAGGGTGTGTGCTCAATATTTTCCATGTGTCCTCCCTTCCCCAACCTTCCATCTTCCCCCAATTCGAGTAGGGACCCATTGAGCTTCCACAACTCACATGAATACTTTCTTGGATGATATATTTAGGCCTGACATGTCATAATGGTCAGATGTCAGCCTTCAGGTCTTCAATATTTCATAAATTTCATAACATATTCATCATTGGTGCCATAGATGTCATAGATGTTAGAGAATCTAGCCCAAGTGTCCAAGAAGCTCCCATTTGACTCTTCCTCTCCCATGTAAGTTACGTTTCCTTCCAAATTCAACCTATGATGCATATGGCCAAGTGTATTATCCTTCTAACTCATCCAATAAAAATAGGCTTCCCATGGATTCAAATTTGCAAGAGGAGGATGCCATGTGGCACCAAAATTCTAGCGTGTGTGGGCCCCATAATCTCCATGTGTCTCCATGCTCCATTGCCACTTCAATTTTCTCTTGTATTTATTTAATTAGATCAATTATTAAATATTTATTCCATTCTAATTTCTGAACATAATTTATTAGCTCCCTTATTAAAATTTAAATGTATCCATAAAACCTCGAGAACTAGTAGGATTGATGGAATTGTCCTGCTATGCAATTATTTAAAATGGGGACATTGCAATTGAATTAATATTGATAGAATTATTGACTTGTATTGGTACATATAAATAAGTAGGTCATAATTAAAAACATTGTCTAAAATATTAATCTTGTTATGTAAAAACATAGTGTAAATATGTAAAAAATAGCTTAGAAAAATTCCCGCTATAATGTTTCTAGAGAAAATTTGGCATGGATATGACATGGCATGTATGATAATGTGACATGTGTGATGAGGTTTCAAATATATACGATGGTGTTCTAGTTCCCTCATGAATTCATTGTTACAATATGACATCATTGTGTAAGAATATGACAATTTCGCTAGGTGCATGAATTTGACTAATTGTTGGAAAACTAGTCAAAGTGGCTCTAGAAAAGTGCATGCAAACTCTTAGTGGTTAATGATAAAAATAATATTAGACTATAGGCATGGAGTCTGTTGGTTTTTTCATCCATATGATTGGATTGTCCAAACGCTCTCCAAGGGTGGAGTTACTGGTCTACCAAAAGTTCCCTCTGGTATGATTTGCATTGTTCCAATAGAATGCATGCCTAGGAAAGAGGACGAGGTTGCAGAGAATGAAATTGACATGGATGGAGTCAACATGTTGTCCCCCATACTGTGGAAAGTACAAAGTATAAGAATGAAGTGAATAATTCTCTCAGTGATTTGGAAAGCAGGTTCTTTTAACTCTTCTCAGTTTCTAATTATCTAGTGGTAAAGGCTCTCTTTCTTGTTGTGTTTCTTCCTAAAATGTAGTTATTTTGCTGAATAATGTGTCTATTTCAATATGTATCTCGGTAAAGTGATACAAAAGAGCTAAATAAATGTTATTTTTCTTATGTTAAAAGTGATGGGAAAGGAATGCCAAATTAAGGTTCTCATAGTGTGGATGATACTTTAAAAGAAATCAAAATACAGGGAACGACTACAGTTGGCCTATGGATTGAATTAAGTAGGAGGAGTGTCCAATTAAGACAAATCCCCATCATACAAAATGTGTTTGGAATTGTTGCATGTTGTTATGTAAAAGCCTAAGTGCAAATATTCAAAATTGGGCCTAGAAAAATGCTCACCACATTCCGTACATATGTCAATAAATGAAATTGATACCATGGGATTGAATCTATATATATTTGTGACAAAAAATCTTTCATATTCCAAATATCATGTTTCATTTTCCCACAGTTAATCTCACAAAGTGGCAACTTTTATGTTTTGAGCCCAATTTAACCTACTTCACAGAAATGCCCTCCAAACCCTCATTGTTGGGTGTTTTTTAGTGATTTCAGTTGAAAATGATGTGTTTTACTATCTCCCACGATCTTGTACATCTGTTTCTTCCATTTCGGTTCAAAAAATTACTGGTGTGCAAAAGTGGATGTCGTTAACTTTCTAGATTGTTTTGCATGATATTTTAGAGTATATCAACAAGATTATGAGTGAACATATCATGACATCATTATGGTATGGATTAACACACTATATACATCAAACATATTCTTATACATAATTTTCCAATAACTTGGTCAAGATAAAAAGAAATCAGGACTAAAACCACATGTTATTATCTAAAATCTTACGTGTAAAAATTCAAAACTGAGCCTAGAAAAATGCACGCTAAAGTTTGTATAGATGTCAATAATTGAATCTGAGACCAATGGATTGAGTCTAGATATATTTTTTACAAAAACCTCTTTAATATTCCCAATATCCTATTTCATTTTCCCACCATTAATCTCACAAAGTGGCATCTTTTCTGTTTTGATCCCAATTCAACCTACTTCACAGAAATTCCCGCCCTACCCTCATTGTTGGGTATTTTTTTAGTGATTTAAAATGGTATGTTTTACTATTTCCAACCTCATTGTACATATGGTTCTTCCATTTGGGTTAAAAAAATTATTGGTGTGCATAAGTGGATATCATTAACTTTATAGATTGTTTGTATGATTTTTGTCAAGTACATCAACAAACTTATGAGTGAACATATCATGAATTTATTATGGTAAATATTAGCACAATATATGTATCAAACATATTCTTATGAATAATTTTCCAATAGCTTGGTCAAAATAAAAAATTAGGACAAACATCGCATGTTGTTATGTAAAAGCTTGTGTAAATATTCAAAATTGAGCCTAGAAAAATGCACCCACAATCCATACAATCTCAATAATTGAATATTATACTATGGGGTTGAAGCTATATATATTTATGACCAAAACCTCTTTCATATTCCCAATATCCTATTTCAGTTTCCCATAGTTAATCTCACAAAGTGGCATCTTTTCTGTTTGGAGCCCAATTTAACCTACTTCACATAAATGCCCGCCCAACCCTCATTGTTGGGTCTTTGTCTAGCGATTTCAGTTGAAAATGATGAGTTTTACTATTTCCCACCTTCTTGGACATCTAGTTCTTCCATTTGGGTTCCAAAAATTACTGGTGTGAAAAAACACTTCATGGTTGTGTTGTATTTTCATTTTCATTGATATTTAAACCATATTACATAATGGGTACTAATTGGTAAAAGAATATTCCAAGGCACATGTGTCAGATATGAAAATGTTCATCATTTTCATCTCCTTCATCATCATTAGTATAGTCAATATTGTCGTATCTTCATCACCATTAGTAACATTTAGAGTTGGATATGGTACATTCAACTAGCATTATTTTACAATATTTTTCTTATCATATGCTTGTATCATATATACCATTTTCATGAAATATATTAATGTTTATGCCATCATCAAAAGAGTTACGATTCATGGTGGATATGGTTCAATATGTGTAATGGGTTAATGTGTTTAGGATAATAGTGGTTGGAGGTAAAAATGTGTTGTGGAACAATTGTGTAAGGGTTATACTACGCATAGGATCATAATTATGACACCATAGTGGTTAATAGTTTAGGTGTGTCAAGGGTTCTAAGGTAGGCCGAGCTCAAAATAATCGAAGGTAAATGTATGTCAATTAGGATGTTATGGTGTGTCAAGGTCAAAATAATTCATTAAAGTGTTCTAATGGGTTATTATGTTAGCCATCATATTGTGTTTGAGCTCATAGTTGTTATGGATTACAATGTAGTATCATTTTATAAGTTTGTTTAGGGATAACGTGTGTGAACTAGGGGTGATTATGTTAAGGATAATAGTGGACCGAGGTAAAAGTGTGTCTAGGATCATAAGGTTAAGGGTTAGGGTGTTTTCTTGTTAAGGTTACAATCATGAACATATTATATTGGTCCTTGTATATGTATGTATAGTTCCCTATACATATTTTTTTTTTCTTTTTAAGTTAAAATTACCATGGTAATAAGTATTATATCAAGGAAAACAATCTAGTAAGCTTCCATGTGACATTGTGTGTTCAAGGGAATTGTGCACATTGGTTACAATGTATTAAGGTTTTTTTTTTTTTTTTTTTTTTTGTGGTCAAAATTTGTTAAGGGAATATTTTTTCATGGCTCATAGGGAGTAGGTGTCATAGTGGTTAGGGTGTTAGCATTCTTGGGGTCAAATTTTATGGTGAATCATTTTTTTAGGGGTGATAAGGGTTAGCGATCATAGTGGTTAGGGTTTACGGTGTTCCAGTGGGTTAGGTTGTAAGGAATCATAGTGTGATCAAAATAAAAATGGATAGGTATCATAGTGCATTAGGGTGTTATTGTGTTTGGGTTTAAAGTGTGTTAGGAGACAATTTTTTTAAGCAGAGTCACCCAACATCTATGTTCATAATGGTTAACATTGAAGATGTGTAAATGGATAATATATATGTAATTTTAAACACAAATATATATTAAACACAAATATGTACATAAATAATAAAAAATAATACATACAAATCAAACAAGCAAAATTTAACTCAAATTTCAAATTTTCGTGCGTACCCACGCTTATTCCTCTGCAACATCCCCTCGATTGGTGGAGTGGTTGAGTTCGTGTGGAGCATCAGTGACTCATGGTATGTCGTATTAGTGAGTCATTATACTTACCTCACCTTGGAAACTTTAATGCCCATGTTTCTTCCTCTGCAACATCTCGTCATCTGCTTGTATCAGTGACCAGTGCTCTGAGCAAGCTGCTTAAAGGAAGATATTCTTCAATGCATATCCCCATACATAGACCCTTTCCCATCGAGCCAAATTTTTTGTGATTTATATTTACCCCATATTTGTGTGTGAGATGAGAGAAATGAACATACAATATTGATGGCTCAAGAACAAGTAACTCGACCATTGAGGATTTGAGACAACTAGCTACCCAATGAGTAAGAAGTGGGAAGGGCAATTTGCACTAGCAGATAGTGAGGAGAGCAGAGTTCGATTGTGAAAGGGGAGAGGGAGGCCAAATAAATCAACTGTAAGAGGATCCAATTCCTACCAAATCTGTGAGTACCAATCCCTAAATCGTTTCGATTTGACAAATTCATTGCTAATTAAATTTACCTTAGGGTTCTGATCTTCCTTGGGGTTTCACCTACCATCACATGTTTGGAGATTGGAAAATATAAAGGATTAGTTTATTTTTTAGCATAGATATAACCTTGGTATTTTCTTTATATGAATAAATTGTTCCTTAAAAAGAATGTCTCGAAACCCTACAAAGTTATTTGGGTAACTAGCCAACACTTCTTAGATCCATACATGAAAGAATTTTAGTTTTTTCTTCTCCCAATTTTGTTCAATGCACCCAAACACATTATAAGAAATTGTAGCACCCAAACCATGATTTGTCCATAAGGATGCCACATCTAAACAATGTTTAAAATGACTTGGACACCTTAATTCATGAAACTTTTGGGAAATTCAAGATTGAAAGTAAACTTTATTTTGCATTGGCTCCTTGAGCCAATTGTTGACCTCCTCACAACATTCTATTGATCCCTTTAGGGAATTCAATATCAACCCAAAAATAGTGGGGATTAAGCTCCATCAGTTTTAGGTGGAAGAACAACAACAAATTAAATATGCAATGTACATCACTGGTTTTCAGAAAATGAAAGCACTTGAATTCCTAGCCAATATGATTTGTATAAGAGATGTGTCACTACCCAATGTAGCAAGAACTCCGATTAAGGTCTATAAATTAACTTAGACCATATATCATTGATGGGGAAAAATAATATTAACTAACTTTATTGTTAGACATGAATACACACAACTAATGGAAACCTTTCAAATTTGGACAACAAATTCATTATGGAGTAAGATATGGAACTTGGACTATTGACCTAAGAACCATATTGGGATAGAAACAAAATGTCACATGGAATAATATTTGTAAATGGGTTTTTGGACCATATCATTGCTCCATGTGTCTAGGTTACTCTAAAATTATTGACCATCATTTCACTACTTCCAAACCCAAAATATTGAAACTTTTTTATTAGCGTAATCCAAACCCAAAACATTGAAACTTTTATCCCATGGTGCAGGTAGAATAAAAAAGGTATTTGTAAAATATTTATTCCTCGAGCAAGGGAAGTTTAGGAAGAATAAAGGAAATTGATTCATCTAGTAGGTATACAATATGGAGATCAACTATATGTCAAAAGATCATAAGGAAATTCCATAAATTCATGTAATTGTTTTTTGCTGAAGAGGGATCAAATTCTTATGATAATGAGACCATAGGCGACATCGAGGCGTCCTTGATGTACAAAAGTACAGTGAAACAATGGGTACCTAAGGATATTCCTCAAATAAACACATATTTTTGCGTGAACAAGAAGATATATAAGATTCCACCATCATCATTACATGGTTTGGGGTTATTTTGCATGGATGGCATAAAGGTTGGTTACAACATATGTAATGAATTGTTGGAGTATGTCAGACCTCATTACAATTACAAATATTGGATGTGGCTTGTCCAATATACACAAAGTATGAGTAGATACATACTATATGCAAATTATTTACAACTAAAATACAAGGACCAAAATAAAGGATTGACTATGAACATTGACGAAAGGCCAAAATCAACAAGAAATATTGCATGGTTTGTACACAATACACGACCTAAGTCTACAAATAAGCAACCTAATTTCATATTTGAGGGGAATGAAGGAAACCGTGTTTTTGCATGTGCCATAAAATCAATAGTTGCAGGGGAAAAGTTGTTGATCAATTACAATTTGAATTAAACGGGTTAAAACATTGTAATTATGGAAGTGGTACACATAACATTTTACCCAAACTTTAATTAATGAATATAATATCTTATGTTTTTTCATGAGTCTATTGTTATAATTTTGATAAATTTTTTTTATATTTTTGTTGCAGGGTAGTGAGCGGGGCCAGTTCTTGGCAGTTGATCAGAAAAGTTCATCATTCTCGAGGAAACAAGTATACCTCATTGTAATTGTACAAATATAATATGAACAATATGTTTTTATTATGTTTATTTCATGAGTATATTGGTTTCATTTCGTTAATGTTTTCTATATTTTTGTTTCAAGGTGCTGATTAGGGAAAGTCCCAGGCTGTTGATCAGACGACACTAGCCTTGAGGAAGCAGGTTTACATGGTCATTGTAAATGTAGAAATTAAATATGAGCAACATGTTTATTTTGTGAGTATATTGTTTAATTTCGGTAATGTTTCCTATATTGTTGTTGCAGGGTGTTGATCGGGGAAACTCCCCACCAATAGATCAGAGGACACCAGCCTCAAGGCAATAGGTATACCTCATTGTAATTGCAAAACTATAATATGAGAAATATGTTTCTTTATTATGTTTTTTTGCCAGTCTATTTGTTTCAGTTCAGTAATTAGTTAGAGAGGAACATATGAACATGCAATTGATCGAATGAAACTTTTAAAATGAAATTTAGGAATGAAGCATGCAAGAAACATGAAAGAAATAAAGATAAACATGTAAGCAGTAAAATTTTTGAAAAAACCATGCAAAATATCTCCCAAAAAAATAGGAAAAAAACATAATAAAAAGGGATCTCAAACTGTTTTATATATTTTTGTCGCTATGTAGTGATCGGGGCAAGTCCCCGACAATTGATTAGAGGAAACCATCCTCAAGGCTATAGGTATACCTCATTGTGATTATACAAATATAATTTGAGAAATATGTTTTTTTATTAGTTTTTGTGAGTATATTGGTTTCATTTCGATAATGTTTTCTATATTTTTGTTACAGGGTGTTGATCGAGGAAATTCCTGGGTTTATGATTAGACGACACCAGCCTTGAGGAAGTAGGTATACGTTGTTATAATTGTACAAATTAAATATGATAAATATGGTTTTTTACTATGTTTTTTTCCTCAGTCTATTGGTTTCATTTCGATAATGTTTTATATATTTTTGTGGAAGGCTACTGATTCAGGGCTTGATCTAGCAATAGAGAAATCCATAGATACTGATGTGGATGAGCTCATAAATGGAATTGACATCACATCTTCATTGGACCCCATTAATATGATAGAGAAGAGATTAAAAAAATAAATGAGGAAATTAATCCTTGTTTTCTATTCATCTAGTCGCAGACATATGAGATTAGAGAAAAGGTTGATCTTTTGGTCAAGAGGCTTGAAAATAAGTTGCGGGATATTTAATTAGAAGATAAATACATTTATGATTTTATATTTTGTACTTGTATATGATCATGAACTAAAAGATGTTTTTTTTATAGGAGTTTTTATGTCCACATACTAGTGGTCAAGGGGGTGTTGGTACTAATGATGCTTGTGGAGAGTCGTCACATTAGCAATATATGACCCCACTTGCATCTCATGTGCCAATATTGTCTATTGAAAAATTAACAATACGCTCTATGACACCCTCAAGACCAAATGTGAGTGCACCCTCTAGTGGTCAATGCACGCCAGCTTGTGTAGAACATGGGCTGGTTGATGTAGATCCTACTATTGATGTTTCTCAAGTATCATTTCCTGGATATTCCCGTGTCATTAGCATGGGAAAACTACATACCACATTTTTGTTGGATGAATATATCATTCCCATATAGATAGAGAATATCCCAGGTATTCAAAAATTGTTTTAATCTTTGTATATAATCTGATCGAAATTTACTTATAGAACATTATTTTTCAACTAATGATTACATGATTGTTTTGTAGGAAATGATGTTTTTTATAAACATCTAAATGATTTATCATTGGAGATATTTTGGATTACCATCCACTCAAGTTGGGATAAACAAAGTGAAAGTTTAAAAGATGAGCTCACTAATCGCATAGTTGGGTTGTTTGATAGTGAGACCTTCAACCGAGCGCAGGTCCTCAATAAACTTGGCCAACATATAAATATTTTTAGGGACTAATATAAGATTCATTTAGAAAGGAAACCTAGGTATGAGTTGTTAGTTTTTCTTTATATTTGATTAGTTTATCTAGGATAATTATCTGAAAGAATAACAAGTGCAACAAGATTCACAAGATATAAAATATACACGAGACACAAAGATTTTCATCAGGGAAACCATAAAGGAGAAAATGCCGAAAACTTCCTCAAAACAGTAAGATGATTAAAAGCAGCAATAAGAAGTATTCAATAGCTATCTATCTCTTCTCCTTTGTGTCTCTCTCTCCCTCATGCGAACTTGAAAGTGTGAGGTGTGTATAAATGAGGGAGAGTGCCTCCCTGATTATACCCTTTTAATTCACTGATCAAACATAAGACTAGGACCAAAATGTATTCCCTAAAAGGGCTGAATTCCCCTAGAGAGACTCCAAATACACATTACATGATGTTACACTAGGGACTATTTCCCCGACTTACAACGAAGGTTGTACCTCAAGGTCTAGGCACAATTAAGACATCCCGCAAGGGGGTAAACACATCCCCAACGGGGGTACAACAACATACAATGATAATATACATCAAAATATCTTTCTAAGTTACAAATACATCAATAATCCCTCTTAACTAGGAAGGTATTCTCTATATTCACAGTCATAGACACATCTGGTCAAGTATTCATCGTACAGTCATCATCATGGAGTCGTAGAGTTATCATCATAGCTACTGCCATCATCTTCTTATTATTGATAATTGATCGGTACTATCTATCATTGGAAGTTTCTATAGAGCCAACCCTCTCTAGACTGGGTGTAAGCCTAGTCCTCATACATGTCTTCATCACATCTCGAGCAAGCCATCTTATAGGAACGGTTCAGGACCTTCTTTACATTGCCATGACAATAAGCTGCGTCTCCTACCTTCATCTCATCATATCCAAATAATCTCTTTTTTCTTGCACAAAAAAAGGAACAGATATTTAGATGCAGACCACCTACGTTCTTTCACCATAGTAGTAAGGAAGGATTTTTTTTCACGTCATTAAGACAACCCACAACTTCTACTATGTGAGAACCTCCTAGGAGCACACTCAATGCGTTATGTCTTTGCACGATAAACCTATGTTCTATCAGTAGAACCGTCTAGGTGCACCTCTCGTTCTCATGACCTTATCATCTCAACATGGGAGCACACATATATAGATATATATGTAAGGATAGATTACGACCAAACAACCTACTACATCAGGACCTTTTACATTCTTTGATCAACCTCAAGGACTTATTACATTTGAACAACCTACATCTAGGATCTTTCATGTTTCGAAAAAATTTGAGGCGTATTACATCTAAGTAACCTACTGTTAGAATAATTAACCCATAGTTATCTACCTTAGACATTAATTTAATTATTTTTGTCTTATTACCCAGTTTCCTAGATTCCATTCTATGCTAGTTTCCTTCTACAAGTCCTAGAAGTCAACACATGCTAAAACTAAGTCATGGAGCGCTTGGGAAACATCCTGGAAACGAAATTTAGCATGACTTCTTTATTCCAGATCCTCCAAAGCACATATCTTCCTTTTTCTGAAAAGCTGCCTTGTTTTATTCTGGTTTAAGGAAAAAGGAAAAGCTAGACTAGGTGTAGTTGACTTGTTTTTTGGCCACATCATCCTCTCTCCTTTTCTCCAAATAAAAGCATGTATGAGTTTACTTTCCATCCCTCTTTAGCTTTCCCACTTGAATTAGCAAATTCGTGAGCATCTTCATAGATTTGGAAACTGCTTTATGCACCTATGGGGGATTTGACTAGATTTAGTAAGCCTACTTTTTGACTATTTCGAATGGCATCTTTATGCATTTGATTCTCTCATGTAATGATATATTTCAGTAGCCTATTAATTCACAAGGTTGAATTTTTTACACTTATTCAATACAGATTAGTGTTATGCTCCAATTTCAGTCTCTGGTGTGAATTTTGCATGTTTGATTAGCAATTTTGTGAGTGTAATTGTTCTATCTATTGGGTTAAATTTCCACATGTTATTAGAGCCTTTGTAGATCAATTTCTCTCCTTCCTTATTTCTATTGTAGGTTCGACATCTTGACTGGGAGCGCATTATGCTGATAGGAGGGCACAGTTCTGAGCTTTGGACCAATCTCAGAAGATCATCTTGACTCCATTCAATTTATTTGAGTGGAAATATGCGATGGAGATATTATTGAGAGAGAAAGGTCTCTATAGGGAGACTATGGCAGCTGAGGCAGAGCCCAATGTAGCTGCAGAGAAAATTAAATGGCACAATAGGAGGGATGAGGCCTATGGTGTTTTGTGTCTGAGCATTTCAAGATACCTCCTCTTCCATTTTGATGGATTGAAACCACCTAATGAAGTGTGGGAGAAGCTAGAAGATATTTTTGGAAATACAAATGAGATGAGGGGACATCAAATCAAGAATGAGCTGATCTCCTTGAGTCCCAGTAGCTTCGAATCATTGCAACTCTACTTTTCCAAGTTTAAGACCCTTGTTTTGCAGTTGAAACAGTGTGGGATCAAAAAGAAGGAAGAGAAACTAGTTTTGGCCATACTCTCTAAGCTTTGTCCTGACTATTCAGTGTTTGTTTCGACCTTCCATGCCACCAAGTTGATAGCTCGAGCCTGGAATATGCCTAATCTTGCAGAGTTCATGGAATCCCTCACATAGGAGCAAGATAAGTTGGTGATGATGGACACCATCAAAACTTCCAAAGACCAAGCTTTGGTTACTGGAGATTCAAGGGCGGATTCAAAAAGTAAGAAAAAAGCTAAAAATACACCTGAGCAAAAAAGAGACAAGAACAAGTCTCAAGAGGAGCCCCAAGGTTCCAAGAAGAACAAAGGAGAAATGAGCAAGTGCACATACTGCAATAAGGGATATCATCCTGAGAGCTCTTGTATGAAGAATAAAATTGACATGTTGACCCAAATCCTGGAAAAGAATAACATCTCCCTTCCTAATTGCTCAAAGAAGAGGGAAGGAGGATCAAATTCAGAGGACACAGAGAGAGTACATGCCTTGGTTGCTGGCACATGAAGTTCACCTAGCTTAATCATAGACTCTGGAGCTTCTAGACATATGGTTTCGACAAAAGAGACATTCTCCTCTCTTGACATGTCGAAAGGTCCACCAATAGTTTTGGGAGATGACTCTCTCACTGACACTTTGGGGAAGGGAAGGATTGATCTTGACCATGGTAAGTTCAATAATGTGTTGTATGTTCTAGGTCTTGCCTCTAATATCTTGTTAGTGTATCAGATGACTCATACTGGGTCTCCAAAGAAGGCCATATTCTCCCCTGATGGTGTTGAAATCATTGAGATTTCGAAGGGTAAATTCATAGCAAAAGGTGTTGTAGATCACACTTCGAAGGTAGACAAGTGTTCCCATTTTCTACCCTACTCAAACCCCTCTACTCTTCTGATTCATGCTAATGAAGCAAGCAAGCTTTGGCATGAAATATTTGGCCATCTTAACTACAAGTATCTTTTTGATTTGAGTGAAAAAGATATGGTCATAGGGTTACCAAAGATCAAGTTTTCTAAGGGAGTCTGTCAAGGTTGTATCCTAGGAAAACAACCAGAGCACAAGTATGAGAAATCTAGTAATGAGAGAACCTCTGCACCTCTTGAGTTGATCCACAGTGACATTGCTGGTCCATTCCCTCATATGTCCATGAGTCAAGCCAAATATGCACTGACCTTCATAGATGACTTTTCCAGGTATTGTTGGGTTCACTTCCTAAAGCATAAGTCTGAAGTTTTTGACATCTTCAAAGTATTTAGAGCATTGGTTGAAAACCAGTCTGGGAGGAAACTCAAGATCCTCAAATCTGATTTCATTCAATATTGTAAATATGTAGGTATTTAGATGCAATATTCAATCCCTTACACACCACAACAAAATGGTGTTGCTGAGAGAAAGAACAGATCATTGAAGGAGATGGAAACCTACATGATGGAGGCTAAGACTTTGCCACCAAAGTTTTGGGACGAGGCTATAAACTGTGCATCCTACATCTAGAATAGGGTGCCTCATAAGCATTTTGATGGTATCACTCCTTTCGAAGCTTGGAGTGGGCACAAGCCACATGTGACCCATTTCAGGATTTTTGTCTCAAAGGCTTGGGCTAGAATTCCAACTAAAAAGAGGAAGGCTTTGCAGCCCCAAAGCCAAGAGTGCCTATTTGTTGGGTATTCTGAAGATTCAAAAGGGTACAATCTGATCAACTTGAGCACTAACAAATCTTTCATTGAAAGAAGTCTTCATTTCCAAGAAGAGCCTTTAGTAGCAGTTGAAGTTGGAGAGTCTTCTTCACCACCAGATCCATTGATTGTAAGTGAAGAGACTAATGAGTTTGTAGATTATGATATGTCTGATAATGATGATTTGATTTCATATCCTAATAGTCCTACAAGACCAAAATGGGCAGCAAATACCATTCATGTAGCTGGGGAACTAGCTGGAAATCCTAATGACACTAGGATGACTAGATCTCAATTTGAGAGTGCCCTTTGTGTGAAAGATCCTCTATTTTCTGAGAAGTGCTATCTGATGGTTGAATCATATCCACAGACATATGAATATGCAGCACATGATCAAAGATGGCAAACAACCATGAAAGAAGAATTCAGCTCGCTCCAGAAGAACAACACTTGGGAACTGGTTGATCCTCCCCCAGGGAGGAAGCTAGTTCAATGTAAGTGGGTTTTCAAGACTAAGTTTTCTGCTGATGGTTCACCTTTGAAATATAAGGCAATTTTGGTATCCAAGGGCTACTCACAAGGACATGGTATTGACTACAATGAAACCTTTGCACCGGTGGAAAAGATGGACTCCATAAGGATAGCTCTAGCCATTGCAGCTTCGAAGAAGTGGGAGGTACATCACATGGATGTGAATTGTGATTTCCTAAATGGAGATTTGACTGAAGAGATTTACATGTAGCAACCTGAAGGGTTTGTTTCTAATCCATATTTAGTGTGCAGGTTAAATAAATCATTGTATGGGCTGAAGCAAGCCCCCAGGGCTTGATATGGCAAGATTGATGGCTTTTTGCTATCACTGAGTTTTGTTCGATGCAAGTATGATACTAATGTCTATTTGAAGCTTATTCATGGTTCTTTGATGATTATTGTCTTGTATGTGGATGACCTTCTTATTACATGAATTTCAAAGAAAGAGATTGCCTCCTTGAAGGATGCAATGAACCATACATTTTCTATGATAGATTTGGGATTGTTGAGGCAATTCTTGGGTCTCGAAATTGCTCAATCCCAACATGGAATCAATTTACATCAGTCCAAGTATGCTTTGGATTTGATAAATAAGTTCAACATGAAATATTTCAAGCCAAGCAAGACTCCCTTCCTTTCAGGAGTTAAGCTTGAAGAAGCATGTACTTCTCCTATGGTAAATAATACATTGTATAGGCAGTTGATTGGGTGTTTGCTTTATCTTACACACACTCAACCTGATCTATCTTATGCAGTTAGCGTGGCTTATAGATACATGGATCAGCCTCATGAGATCCATTGGAGGGCAGCCAAAAGGATCCTAAACTTTGTTCAAGGAACAAGAACTCATGGGATCTTCTACAAAGCAAAATCTGATCTTGATTTGATTGGGTTTACTGATAGTGATTGGGCAGGTGACAACACAGATCGAAAGTCTACATCAGGATATGTGTTCATGCGCAGAAGGACCAATCAACTGGTCAAGCAAGAAGCAGAGTGCCAGAGCACTCTGATCTACAGAAGCAGAGTATAGAGGAGTTGTAAATGCAACAACTCAATGTTTGTGGTTGCAGGGGATACTTAGAGAATGTGGCTTCGAATCAGAGTTTTCAACTATTATCTACTCTGATAATTAGAACACCATTCGAATCTACAATGAT
The DNA here is from genome assembly GCA_001517045.1 of Pseudotsuga menziesii. NCBI lineage: Eukaryota > Viridiplantae > Streptophyta > Pinopsida > Pinales > Pinaceae > Pseudotsuga > Pseudotsuga menziesii. Next base: position 136,521 of record LPNX010984428.1, on the reverse strand, counting down.
CCAGTTCAGAGACAGCGAACCAAGCACATTGAGATCCATATGCACTACATCAGACAACTTGTGCATGATGGTACCATTGATCTACTCTTCTGTGCATCTTCAGAACAAGTAGCAGACATCTTCACCAAATTTTTTTTGTGAGAAGAAATTGAGCAATCTCAAATCACTGTTGGGGATTGCTAATCATGATGTGAAGCATGATTGCTGACAAGATTTCAAAAATTTTGTTTTTCCTGTCCATGTTTAAGGGAGGAATTTCCCACTGGGTTTTTGCCTCTTTCCTTGGTTGTATGGACAAGCAATATGTAAAGGCTGACTAAGCCTTGTTGCTAGGCCCTATAGTTTTCTGATATTTACTCATAAAGTCAGGATTAAGGGGGGGTGTTAGAATAATCAACCTATAGTTACCTACCTTAGACATTAATTTAATTGTTTTTGTCTTATTACCTAGTTTCCTAGATTCCATTCTATGCTAATTGCCTTCTACAAGTACTAGAAGTAAACACATGCCAAAACTAAGTCATGGAGCGCTTGGGAAACATCATGGAAACCCAATTTAGCATGTCTTCTTTATTCCAGATTCTCCAAAGTGCATATCTACTTTTTCTAAAAAACTGCCTTGTTTTATTCTGATTTAAGGCAAAAGGAAGTAGATTGTATAGCATGTCTTCTTTATTCCATATCCTCCAAAGCCCATATCTACTTTTTCTGAAAAGCTACCTTGTTTTATTTTGATTTAAGGAAAAATGAAGTAGTTGTATTTCCATCCCTCTTTAGCTTTCCCACTATTGGGACGCATACTCCATGTTTGGGTAACTCCGCGGTTAAAAGTTTGTAAGCGGAGTTACGAGTCAAAACAGTCTTAGGGGTGTCGGGGGAAGTTAAAAATCACCCTTGGTTGAAATCCAGGGTTTAGGGTTTTGGGTGCCCATGGTTTAAGACCATGGTTTTGTAAAAATGTGCAGTATAAATAAGCGCTTGTGTAAAGAAGATAGGTTAGGTTTTATGATGTAAGAAAGAAAAAGGCGAAGCTAAGGTTGATTTTGTAAGAGAATGATAAGTCCCAGCTGTGTGCGTGGACGACCTCTGCAGCTGTGTGCGCAGAGGGTTTTTGTAAGAAAGATTGAGGAAAGACCTGCAGCTGTGTGCGCAGGGGCCTGCTGCTGTGTGCGCGGCTTTTTAAGGATTGAAGGGATCTGCAGCTGAGTGCGCAGATCAAACTGTGGTTTTGTAGCAAGTTGAATAGAACATAGTTTGTGGACGTAACCCCTACACTGGGGGGTGAACCACGTTATATCCGGTGTTGTGGTTTCTTGTGTTGTTTCTGTTTCTGTTGTCTTTTATGCATTAATAACTGTATATATCTGATAAGTTAGATTGCTGCTAATATTTAGCTTCGCTGTGAATTCCCTGTAGTGGGTTGAGCAAGTCACGACTGTTTATTTATCTGCGAAGTTGTATTGAATGAATGGTAAAGCTTTATAAGTACTGATTGATAAGGATATTAAAAGGCTAAGGTACAATAATTCCCCTCTCTGCTTGCAGAAACCTGATTCTGCGGCACCCCATAGCTGTTTCGGGTGAGACTGCAACCTGCGCGCAGGTTGTTGCTGAAAGGGCCAACACTGTGGGTCTTTTGTTGGTGCGACACTAAAGGATTAAACCCGGGTCCGCCCTATTTCCCAACAAATTGGTTCCGTTGCCGGTTGAACTCAGTTCCTACTCAAGAGGGGTTTACATTGTACCTCAAGGGCTATGTTCTGGAGGCCCTCTGTGAAGGAAATCGGTGATTGGTTTGCTGAGATCTGTTTGAAATTTGCGTAGCAAGAGAACACCAATCCGCGGTGTAGTGCAAGTGACTTTTTACAAAGGTATGTTTTTTGTGATACTTATGAAATTTTCTTTGGTAGTATCCACATAGAGTTGCACCAGTGGTTGTCTAGGTTAACAGAGAGAAGGACGAACTTCCAAGCTCGACGGGTTCCCGCGTTGACCCCGGCGAGGGTCAATCTTGTGCAACACGTGAACAACGAGGTATCCCGTGCTGTTGACTTCTGGAGGACGCGGACGGTGGAAGCCTTTGTGACAGAGTTTGCCATTGACACAAGCACTTCTTTCAGCGAAGCTGAATGACAGTTTTTCACAGGCCCCTATGGTAAGTTTTTGAATTTATTAAGCTTAAGGATTAAAATCCTATTGGCCGAAAAGGGTATATTGCTGTTTGAATCAGACTATTAGTTTAGTTGTACTAACATATGTTTGCAAGTGACACTACCTTCGACGAGCAAAGTGGGTTGCTGTGAAACGGAAAAAGGTATAAGAGAAATTTTGACCCCTCTCCCTTAGGTCAGGCTACCGTGTCCACCCCTGTAAACCCTGAAGAGTCAGAAAACCATCCAGTCACCCCACAACGCCACTCCGCTACCCCCGAAATTCCATCGCAGTCTAAGAGTCAACCCGGTCTGAATATTCCGGCCACAGGCCAGTCTGCCCCTGTAAATTCCCCCCCATCGACATCCTGTCCCCCTCCCAACCCCCCCAGAAACTCCATGGCCCACCTTGTTGATGACATAAACTCCCCATCTTTAAAGGCACGGGATCAGAGGACCTAGAACAGTTCTGGTTTCTCTACGAAGCAGTATGGAATGCGAAGAAAATTATAGATCCGGATGTGCGAGCCGCGCAGCTCATTACTTCCTTTCGGGACCGGGCTCTGACATGGTTCATGAAATTTTCCAGCACTCAGAGCCCTACTTTAGGTGAGATCAAGGAGGCCATAATCAAAGAATTTAAGAAGCCTAAATTGGAGTCGCAGAGCATCACTGAACTCAAGGAAATTCAACAGTGACGTGGCGAATCAGTGTGGGACTTTGATCAGAGATTCAAAGTTCTATTGGACCAAGTTAGCTTTACCATTAGTCCTGCGCAGCACAAGGAATGGTTTATTGGAGCATTGTTACCACATATCAGAACTCCACTCATGGAACAGAAGGTTGCTGACCAGCAAGAGGCTCTGGAAATCGCGATGAAACTAGAGACTGCCCTTGTTGGAGATAACTCTGGTATCACTCAAATCCAAGTGCAGCTAGCTGCGATGGCCCTCGAACTTCGCGAGATGAAAAAGGGAAAACCCGGTCGCGAAGAGGTTTGGTGTACGCAATGTCGGACCGAAGGCCACGACAAGGAACGGTGCCCTCTGGTAAACAAGTACTTGCAGACAGGTGCGCCGAACCCCTTTCCACCACAAGTTCTTTATTGTGAACTCTGCAGAATGACAGGTCAGCATCGACCTAAGAACTGTTACCTGCTACAAAGGTATGGACAAGGACCTAAGAACTCCTACTGTAATTTTTGCAAATCTGTAGGTCATAATGAGGATGAGTGCCGCACCTATGATGCTTACCAAGTGCACACGGAAGGCCCAAGTAATGATAGCTATGGCTACCACGGGGGTGCCTCTAGATGAGGTACTTCTGGAGGTCGTGGTGGCATGGCTGGGCGAGGCTGAAGCCAAGTCGTGTGTTACAATTGTAACCAAGCTGGGAATTTGGCTCGCGACTGTCGGAACCCCACTACGACGTGTCGGTATTACCGCGCAGTAGATCATGTGATTGAGCAGTGCCCCCAGTTGATAGCTAAGATTCAGGCATGACAGACTACCCCTACTCAGAACCTCAAGATGATTTGTATGGAGCCCCGCCCTGCTGCGGCCATCAATGTCGTTACAAGAAGTGGAGTTACGACACACATCCAAAATACGCCAAACCGACCTGCCGAAGCTCTAGTTCGTAAGGCTCCTGAGAAAATCCTTGCATTTGATATCATCAGAGAGAAAAAGACATTCCTGGAGGCCAAGAAATATTTTGCCGGCCCTAGCCCACCTAGCATGCCTGTGCAGCCTCAGTCGCCGCCCTGTGAAGCTTCGCTGGACAAAGTAAGTATATTGTCTACCTTTTTACAAAGTTGCCTCAAACTTTTAAGAAATCAAGATGCTCTGAATGAGCTGCAGAACGTCATTGCTTGCTGCGAATCTCTGCAAAGCTGTGGTCGGGACAAAACTATTCATCAAGTCAGCAGAACCGGCAGGGAAATGCGATTGAATGCTCAAATAAGGGGCATATGATATGACCGATGTTATCCTGGACTTAGGGTCCGATGTAAATGTGTTAACCAAACAAACCTGGGAACAAATGGGGAAACCTACCCTTGCCTGGTCCCCTATACAGTTGAGGCTAGCCAACCAGCAAAATATTATACCTTTAGGCAGATTCCTGGATCTCCAAATAGATATTGACGGATTCAGCACCTTCGCGGACTTCAAAGTAATTGAGATCATTGATGACAACAACCCTTACCCGGCCTTGCTAGGAATTGAATGGGCAATGGCAAATGCCGCAGTCATCAACCTAAAGAAGAGACAGATGGTCTTCGAAGGGAAAGACTTCAGGGTCATCCTGCCCCTGGATCCGTCACAAGGGGAACGGTACACAGAACCACTCTGACATGAGGATCAAGTTAATGCGAAACCCATCTCTACTATCACTGCGCAGGCAGAAGGTTATGACGATCCTCCAGCCGCAGGGTGGGAGTCTGGTAGCTCCTGTATGACGAACTCTGAAGATGACTTAGAAAGCTGGCAACACCGATTATCTGAGCACCATAGGGGCCGCAATGTCTGCCTTACCAAGTCTCTTAGATGGGTCGACTCACAAAAAAACCTTTAATATTGGCTAGATCCCAAACTGAAGTAGCAACCTGAGGTGCTCTTCCAGTCAGTGATGCTACCTACCCAGTCCAAATCAACATAACCGTGTAGGTTAATATTTTTATTTGCATCATATTTGAGCCCATAATCCACTGTACCTTTTAGGTACCTCAGAACATGTTTTGCAGCTATCGGGTGAACATGTCTCCTATTCATCAGGAACTGGCTCAAGGTGTTCACCGCAAAGCATATGTCTGGTCTAGTATTCATTAGAAACATCAATGAGATAATCATCCGATGATACATCATGGCATCAATTGAATAAGATGAAGCATCACTTAGAAGATTCAAGTTATATTCCATAGGTGTGGTTATTGCCTTGTAGTCCAACATTCAGAATCTCCACTACATACTTCCCTTGCCCAAGGAAGATTTCATATGTACTCTGTCACACCTCCATGACTAATAAGTAGTGCATCATAATTAGGTATTTCATCTCGAACTCTATAGCAAGTCTCCTCCTGGCATCTGTAATGAGTTCCTTTTAGCCTGTCAAAAACAAGCCATTGACATATAGCATGAGTATCACAGGTATTTCGTCTTCCACCTTGAAGTAGAAGTTGGAATCCTCTTTACTCTTGGTAAATCCCAAGCTCATCACGAAGCTATCCATCTTGTCATACCATCTCTTCAGTGCTTGTTTCAATCCATACAAGTCCTTCTCCAATTTGCACAGATGAGTCTTCCTTTCATGTGTCTCCAGTCCCAATTTCTTGTAGAGGAAAGTTTCCTATGGCTAGGGCTTAAGAGGCCATCAATGTATTGGGGTTGAAAGAGAGATGAAAATGGTTCTGCAAGTATATATAAGCAAGTTTCAAAGATTGGAATGGTTCATACCTTAGCCAAATGAAGGTTGATCCAAGTAGCCCTTCAATCCTCTTCTTGCTCCTCTTGCTCCAAGAGACCTGCAAAACGAATTATACCCTCCTCAAACCAATATGACCACATATAAAGAAATGATAATCAAATAAACATGAAATAATAATTTTATTAACATCATCATATGATTAAAAACAAAGATTCAATCAGACATTGAACAGTCATTCGTGAAGAAGAAGGACATCACATCGTTATTAATCATGAAAAGAGGTACAATTATACCTTCTCTTCAAGTTGGGAACCTCACGAAACCTTGATCTTGTTCTGCTGCTTCTCTTCTCCAAGGAACTCAGCCTCTAAGCTCTGCAACACAAGGAGAAAGCTTCTAGGGAAAAGGTGGGGGGAAAGAGAGTCCTAATTCCTCCAGCATGACAATGCAAAAGTTCCATTCCCTTCTCATGGACCTCCCTACCTCTATTTATACCTTTCTGAAGAGATAGGGTCAAAGGAAAAGTAGTTACAACTGAAGGAGTTAGTTTCATAACCACCCAAACTACCCAAACTTCGAGGAACTTCTTTTTTTGACGTCTACAGAAAAAACTCGCGGGTTGCAGAGACAACATTCACGTATCAGGAGGTACATGCAGGTTGTAGTACAAATAGTTGCATATGAAATGTAGGTTGGAATGAAAATAGTCGCATTTTTAGGGTACACGCGAGTATTATATAGACAAGTCGCGTCCAACACGCGGGTTTCCTTAAGGCAACTCGCATGTGAATCAAAAATCTCATTTTTAGGGTACTTTTGGGAATTTTTCAAACATTGGTGTCTTCTCAAAAGTTTTAGCTTACTCAAATACCTTTCCAATGGTGCAAAGAAGAGGTAAAGCAGAGTTATAGAACTCTAGATATGGGTCCTCCAATATCGGTCTTTTTTCAGTGACTTTCATGAAGTGTCGACATGTGACGAAATCATGGGAGAGTCGTCACAGGAAGAGATGTGTCATTTTGAGCTATAATAGATACCCCCTAATCTATGAGGTTAGAGGGGAAGATGATAGCTTAAATACATTATAAAGGAAACAACTGAGTATGGAGAGAGCAGAGAATTCAAGATCGAAAGGATCAAACAAAGGTACCTGAAAGAGAGATAAATGTAAGCCAAAACTGATCTCTAGGACATACGAATCCATATACAAAACATCGCGATAAAGTCACAAGCGGATCCAACATATGTATAACTAATGAAACTATCATGGTCTCTCAATATGCAAAAAGGCGCGATATCAAATCTAAAGGAGTCATGGCCACAAATGAACAAGGTGGATCCATGCTCAACAATCGATCATAGCCACAAGAATACAAGGTGGATCTATGTCTTAGCAAAATATTATATAAAATGTAACAAGGTCTTTTTCAACTTAGGCAATAGAAAAATGATGATGCTACTATCAACCCAAGGTCTTCAATCCAAACCGCCCAAAAGGTACAAATCCTAACCATGCGAATAAACGAGCTGAAGTCAAACATGGAGGAAACCGTTTGATTACTGGTCAATGATGAGAACCGTTAAGAAACATGAGGGAAGCCACCATTAATGAAAATTAACCCCCATTGTACCTAGTACATTCTAACAAGTGTGAATACAAGGACTTGAAGTCGAACACTTGAAGAATCCATCGAGTAGGAGACATTAAGGTATTCCCACTACTCAATAGTGAGGGAAATTGCCATTGATGACTGCAATCCCCAAGGTACTGTCATAAACTCTAAATCTCATTCCCAGAGAAAAATGTGTTGCAGTTGATAGGAAGAGATCCATTGGAAGGAAGGCATTAAGGCATCCTTCATCATCCAACACGAGGTAAGTCAAATATTAATTGGATCTGGAATTGGTAGTGAATTTCACGACAAGGACTGCCAATGACATGATGTAATGAACTGATACCAGGGAATGGCTGATAAAAAAGGTCAAGGCAACTACAGAATGGACAACAAAGGTTTAATCCTTGAACATTGAGCACGACACAAAAAAGTGACTTAGGAAACTTTTGACATGAAAGAACCAACGACACAAATCTGCAATGTAGGAGACATTGATAGATTTCCCATATAATTGGAAAATAGACCAACTAGAGGAGTAAAAACTCTGAATCAGGATACGGTCAAAAACTGAGACCTAACTATTGATAGACTCAAAAATGGTGCTTTGTTCAAGGAGACAAGACTTGCTTCCATGATGTAAAATACATGCGAATGAACTTCCCTTCCCCTTTTTCTTGTAAAGGTTTAATGAGTCCAAGAAAGCCAACTAGGGACCTTCTTCATTTTTGGAAAGCTCGAAGAAGAGACAAAAGAATGCTTGATAAAGCACTGATTCGTGGATTTTACGAGCCCAAATTAGTGAATGCTCAACGGTGTTTTCATTGTTTAGAGAGTTTGAAAACTCCAAAGAAGACTCCAGTGGGGTTCTTTTTTGTACAATTTAGTCTCTTGAGGCCAGAAAAGTATAAAACAATCGATAGAAGAGCTCTCTTAGCTTCCGAAGAAGTAAGGCACACCTTTTTCGTACTTAGTCGGGGAGGTCCGAAAAAGGTTAAATTACCACCTACCCAACGCTCCTTCAAAATCAGCATATAGCCTGAGTTTTATGAGTGTGAAGGAAGGAATGATCACTCAGAAAGATCCATTTGATTATGAGAAATGGGGCTTACAACAGTAAAATCGATGCTTTGTTCTTTAGGGTTTAACGAGCATGACAAATACATAAAGTACACTCGGAATCATTTTCACGTGTAGGTCCATAGCATGAAAAAGAGAAAACTAAGTTCATACCGGGCGCTCCTTTTCCGTAAATTTAGTCCCTCAGGTCCGGAAAATCAATAAACCTATGCCTGAGAATACTCTTCTCAATTCCAAAGAAAAGAGATTGTTCCTTTTTCCTATTATTCCACATGGTTCTAAAAAGTGATAACCTACCACCAATGTGGATGCCCATTCACATATTCTTAACGGGCCTAAACGAACAAGTTTACTTGATAATGAAGTCTATTTTGAGGAATTAGACCTGGGCCTAAAGAAAATCCATATCTTTCCTGTGAAGTTTTAACGAGTTTGAAAAAGTCAACTCGCAGCCTCCTTACTATTTTTAACGAGCTCAAAGGAGAGCAGAAAGAATTCTCTAAATGTGAGGAGACGAGTGTCATAGGCAGGCGAAACTAGTTCCAAGCGGAAGGAACAAACCATAATGCAAGGAAAATGAGCAGGATAAAGAAACTTGGGGAATGTCTCCTCAAGGTAAAAGGTGTCAAGTTGGAAAGGTAAGATGGTACAAGGATGAGCGATGACAAGAGCAGAGATAAGGGCTTATACAACGAGCTAAAAGCGTGGAAGCTGACATCAGGCTCATAAGCGCGATCAAGGCACATGCAAATGTAGTTACAACTTGAACAATAGGATAAGGCCAGTAAACAGTTGTGAATCCAACTAAGAATCATGTCTCCAAGAAACAACAACATTAGGATCATATTCAAAAGAAAATATCCGATGTAGGTCACTTTAGAAGAAACACATGCAACTTTGCTATCTTCTACAAAAGGCATAGTCAAGGCAGAATCAACTAAAGAGGACTCTATAGTGCCAATAACTGAGGGTTCACAATCAGTAAGATCAACCTCAGAAGAAAAGAAAAGATCAACAGAGGAGATAGAGTCTACAAGAACAAACTCAGTGTCATAAGAGTTGAAAAAATCGTAAGAAAAATCAAACTCATAAGGATCACTGAGTTGCTGTTCAAAGGAAGAGTGAAAAGACTAAACAAGACCAACATAAGAATAAAGGTCAGGCCTACTAACAAAATCAGGGTTAGAGTTAGTCACAACTGAACTGACCTCCATAAGAAGGTCAGACTGTATCAAAGACTCTAGGAATACTTCATCCGAAGCAAGGATATCATTTGAGATAGGACACATGTCTAAACTTTCAAACAGATTGACAAACTGGATAGAAGGCTCCATGTTCTGTATAGGATGACTCACCTGGTCAACTACTATGACCAAGTCCCGAGAATGTAAGAATGAAAACAAAAGCTGCTTCTCAGTAGCAATTAAATGCAAAGGACATGAGGCCACATAGCTCACATGTGGCAGGGTAGTGTCTATAGAAACACAAGGAATTAATAAAGGAAAAACCTGGTTTCTAGTTGGGTCAGGAGATAGATCAAGAAAATCCAACTGATCGATTGTGATGATTTCTTCTCCATGATTAAAGTACATCACACGAAATAATGTTGACACCATAACTTGCACGGCATAGACATAATCATGCCCAAGGAGCATATTGAAGTCTAAGGGGTCTTCTATCACCATGAAGTCAACTAAGACGGTCTTCCTACCCAAAGTAAAAGGTGTTTGAGCAAGAATTCCCAAGGCTATACTGGTTCTTCTATCAAATGCCATTAACTGACTAGCAGTCGACAAAAGGCTGGGAGATCCCATACCTTGCCAAGCACTAGTAGACAAGATACTAACTGAGGCTCCTTCATCAACAATACAACGAGCAATCATGTACTACCGAACTTTGACCTTTATCTAGAAAGGTGTATCAGAAGGAAGGCACGGCTCAACTAGGCTATCCCAATCAAAGGAAGCAATCCGAGAGCTTGGTGGGGGTTGATCCGAAGCGAGTTCAGTGCCCCCTTGTTCAGCAAGTTCTGAACTAGCAGTGAAGAAAATAAGACTAGCAGACACTTCACTCTCCAAAGGAAGAGTGGGATTGATCAATAATGAAATTGATTCAACCACTTCGTGAAAGTCACTCTTCGAAGGGAGAGTGGGATTGACCAAATATGAAATTGGTTCAATCGCATAAGGATCACTCTTCGAAAGAAGAGTGGGATCGACCAAAGTTGAGATTGGTTCGACTACTTGATCAACCAAAGGTTGAGTAGGTTGTTGAGAAACTATAGGTTGTTCAGGAGAAGGAAATTATTGAGTCTCGTACCACACTCTTCGTACCTCTGCAATAGCAGGGCACTAGTGAGTAAGATGATCTCCCTCACATAGCTTACAAGGGAACCTAAGTTTTCACTTCAAATGGCCATTTTTCTAAACAGTGTCAACATGAACAATAGTGGCTGACTATTTTCTCTCATCATGACCTACAGAGGCTAAGAGTTTTCACCCAACATGAGCACGAGAGGCTGGTGACTGGGTCCAACTTGAGTAAGAGAGGCTGGTTACTGAAAAACTTTAGAATGTTAAAAAATGGGATGACCATGAAACCAAACTCTTCACACTTCCACGATGGAAGGGCGTTTATAAGTATGGCAGTCTCCCTTGCAAAGCTTACAAGGAAACTTGGGCTTGTGTTTTAAATGACTAGTCTTTTCAACAGTACCAACATGACTCACAGTGTATGAATTTTTGTCCTCAACATGAACTACAGAGGCTGAGAGAGTGCCCCCAGCATGACCTGCAGAGGCTAAGAGACTGGGTCCAACATGACCTGCAGAGGTTGGATGGGCACCACCAGCATGAACAACAAAGGATGAATGGTTAGGATCAACATGCTTTACAGCAGTTGAGTGTGTGCCTCCAACATGATATTTAGAGGCTGGGTGGATGGATCTAACATGACCTACAGAGGTTGGATGGGGAGGTTCAACTTGACTTATAGAGGTTGAATGGGTTCCCTCAGCATGAACATCAGAGGCTGAATGACTGGATCCAACGTGACCTGGAAAGGTTGGAACTATCCCACCAGCATGATCAATAGAGGCTAGATGGTGAAGATCAACTTGACTTGCAGAGGTTGAGTGCTTAGATCCAACATGACTTGCAGAGATTGGATAGGTGCCCCCAGCATGAATTGAAGAGGCTAGGTGGTTAGGATCAACATGACTTGCAGAAGTTGAACTGGTGCCCCCTTTCTTATGTGTCTTCTTCCTATTCCTCATTCTTTTACTCCTTTTAGACTGTCAATTACTAGTATCAGTGCTTTCACCGCATGAGGTAGAAGGAGGAGGAGAACTAGCTACAGGTTAAGGGTAAGCATTGTTTTGATGCCCTTGATATAAGGAGCTTACTTGAGAAGAATTAGCATTCATGATAGTTGGAGTGGAAAAAAACCACACCGGTAGCACTAGGGTGAATCCAAGAAGATTCAAGGTGGCCATCAAAGGAACACCAACATTCCCTATGAGAGGAATAGTACAAGGAGTTCCCAGCATGCACGGGGCATTCATCTTGTTGAGCAATATCTTATCACGTTCATTCATAAAGGGGGTTTTTAATTGTGAAAAATAAGGTCAATATATTGTAGGTATTGGGGGGGTGAGGAGTATCATATAAGGGGTTTATAGGTATTGGGGGATATAAAAAGGGGTTTCTTGTAAAAATAAGGAATATATCGTAAAAATAGGGTTTTTAAATTAGAAATATGTATTAGGAGGGGGTCTCAACAATAAATTTTTTGCAGGTAATTATCAATATCTAGTGAAATTAGGGGATTTTTTAATATCCCATGAATGAAGGCACTATGACATGGATTCATTGAGTGAAGACCCCATGCCAGCATGGGGATCTCTTCGTTGGTGTTCAAAGGGGTGTTAGCCATAGTTTCAAACAATAAGACAAAGTATGAGGTCGATAGGCAACCAAAAGTACAAAGCACACACATGAAGGAAAACTAAGTACAGACAAACCACACAACACTCACTAAAAAAATCTTAAATCCAAACAGACAGACATGTATAAGATATGCCTTCTAGAAGAAAGCTGATAGATAGTTACTTGGCGTCCCTATAGATGTTCTTAGGCACAAGCAGAGGAATCACCCAACCGCCCTCCCACACCTTATATCGGGGTTACCTTCCAAGCACGTCCAAGGTATACCAGAAATAGCCTTCCTGTATACCTGTGTATAAACCCTAGATGTCAAAGAGACAAAAGGCTACTGCAACTATACTGACAGTCTGGGGGGACAGTCGCAAGCCTGATTCGTACGCATGGGTAGGGTAGCAAAGCCCGAACCCTTGTAAACACCGACACCGCACAGGGCCCGAGAGGTGGTATTGACAAAAATCCCTAGATGCGTAAAAATCATGGTCTACGCTTGAACAAGGAATTGTAGGGTTATCTCGTCAATCCATGCCCTCATGCGGCCTCGTGCTTAAATCCCATTTGAGAGGAGATTCCCAGATACAATCAACATAGAAGAGGATTTACCTAGTGATTGGCCAATTACATCTGAAATCAAAAACTTGTGGAGAGTTGAAACTCCCTAATCCACAAGCCTAGTGTAAGCTAGTTGGTGTAGGAGCCTAAAAAAGAAAATTTACTAATAATTTTTAATTATGTCGTTCTTTTTAATAGGTTGTTTTTAGTCAAAGGAAAATGGCGTGAAACTTATGCGATCTTTTGAATCAAAGTTGAAACAAAATGCCTAAGAAAAGAGAAATGAAATGCAAAAAACAAAAACTATTCTCTTTCTTTTCTCAAATACTATTCTCTTTCTTTTCTCAAATAGAAACTTGAAAGCCACAAAAGAACAATTTCTTTTTGTTTTTTCAAAAATAATGATATGTAGTGCATTAAAGACAAAACCCTAATCTACATGCATATTAAACAACTATATGTTCTTTGTCTTTTTTTTATAAATGCAAAAGAAAAACTACCTACAAACTAAAGTATGCAGATGACAAGAACAAAGCAAAATGAACTTTGCTATACAACCACCAAAAAGAGTCTAGAATGCCCTAAAGTCAGTATAAACCCTACTTGGAATGAAATCTTTCATAAGAGACAAGTCAACTACTTTGGCAAGGTGAAGTTAACCAACAAAGAAGAAGGAAACAAAGACCAATAAGCTTCTAAGTTCAAACAAAGATCACTGACAGAGGCTGACCAAAAACATAAGCCAAAAAACAAACCAAGCAAAGGGGGTGGGGGGGATGAGAAAAGAGAAAATCCTAATGATACAAAAGGAATTACCACATAGATAAAAACCAACCTAAAGGGATGACACTAACTCCCTAGAGTCATGCACCTGCAGAGGACCCCAAAAGACCTACCAAACAACCCACAACAACAGAAAAAACCACAAAAATGAGGAAAAACAAGGTTTTAGGGGCACATGTGGGTTGTACTATTGAAAGGGCACGTGTCACATGTTGGTTGATGGTATAATAGGTCACGTGTACAAAACCAGACACGTGACTGTGTAGTCTGCAACTCACATGTGGGTGGGAAAAAACCCCAAAAAGGTAAAAAAATGCCTTGGGAAGGCATGGGAGGTGTTCTATCAGACAGAGAAGGTGTTCCCAAGTGGCAAGAAGGACCTAAAACCATATAAAATACTGGAAGAAAGACAAAGAAACCCCAAATAGACAAGGCTCTACCCAGTGGAGTCGTCAGTTCTGTTGTAGAGGAAAGTTTCCTATGGCTAGTGTTTAAGAGGCCATCAATGTACTAGGGTTGAAAGAGAGATGCAAATGGTTCTACAAGTATAAATAAGTAAGTTTCGGAGTTTGGAATGGTTCATACCTTAGCCAAATGAAGGTTGATCCAAGTAGCCCTTCAATCCTCTTCTTGCTCCTCTTGCTCCAAGAGACCTGCAAAACGAATTATACCCTCCTCAAACCAATATGACCACATATATAGCAATGATAATCAAATAAACATGAAATAATAATTGTATCAACATCATCATATGATAAAAAGCATAGATTCAATCACACATCAAACAATGATTTGGGAAGAAGAAGGACACCACCTCGTTATTAATCATGAAAATAAGTACAATTATACATTCTCTTCAAGTTGGGCACCTCACAAAACCTTGATCTGGTTCTGTTGCTTCTCTTCTCCAAGGAACTGAGCCTCCAAGCTCTGCAACACAAGGAGAAAGCTTCCAGGGAAAAGGTGGGGGGAAGAGAGTCCCAATTCCTCTAGCATGGCAATGCAAAAGTTCCAGTCCCTTCTCATGGACCTCCGTACCTCTATTTATACATTTATGAAGAGATAGGTGTTGGGTAAAATTATTATTAATTAATTTACCTTTGATTTAATTATCAACCAGGACACGTAAGCTTTGAGTTACTACACCATGTGTGCAGGGAAAAATGGTTTCAAGCTCATGCCTAGGGTAATTTTGATTTACTCATATACAAATGTAATTCCTAAAATGAACTATTCTACTGAACAACCAAGACCTAATTTAAGAAAAGAAGTCAATCCTTTAAGTGCTGCTTGCAATCACAAGATTTACCAAATCAGTTTCAAATCATGCTCAATGTTAACCTATTTCCAAAAGAACAGCCACGTAATCAAGTATCTTCAATGAAGGAAACCCTACTACTAAAGAGATATTCAAATTTTCCTATAGAAAAAGCAGTATTTAATCAATCTTTTAATCTCTCACTCAACTCCACTCATAGCTTCTACAAATCTGCCTATACATGCTGGACTTCTCAAATTGCTTTCACCTCCAAATAGAAATTTGTCACACATCTAACAGATCTTTCACAAGCATTAAAAACTTGTAGATTATCGAACCTTACTTTGTACCAATGCTATCAAAACAACACTTGCTGCAATGAATTTTCCTTTCGAGCAAGAAGCAATACTCTATGATCATAACAATGTATTGGAACTATTTAAACAAAACTCTGTTTTAATTCAATTCGAGCAGCTCACAAGATTTAGCGCTAGGTTTGTGAATTCAATCTATAATGATAGTGGAGTGAATAATAAGAATTAAAATACACTATCAACTATCCATAAACTGTAACTTCCTCTTGCTGATTCATTCAACTTCCTTATACAACAAATCTGATCATGCTAGCCTATGAACTCTGGAAATGCTAATCTACAAACCCTATAAACTCTATAAATTCTTTAAAATCTTTAAAAATCCTTAAACTCTGTAAATTATGTGAACTATGTAAACCATAACAATTCTGTAAGCTGTGGAAATTCTGTCCAGAAACTTAACAATTCGATTCTTAATACTTTGACAGAAGAAAAAGGATTCGAATCCAACCTGCCTAGCCACTCTTTCTATTGGTTTTAAGCCTTTTCTTCATTCAATCGAATCTACAAATAAAGATGAGATTGTCCCTAAACTAAATACCCTATATCTATATGCTCATTAACACAAATCGGTTTGTTTCCATACATTCTATAATACTAACCAGTCCAGTATAAACACACATCTATTTTCAATCCTGAACCTTGTCAAACTACTAGCACACACATACAGAAAAGAGAGTATCAAATATCAAGAATAAACGATGTAAATTTGCTTACAGCAATGGAAGGAAGCAAGACTATACATAAGCAACGAAAGTTGAAGGAGCTGTTTGATAAATCATATGAACGTTATAAGCTCTACAACCTGTAACTCTGCAAACTCTTTAAGCTATAAAAATTCTGCAAATCCTTACAATGCTTAAAAGCTTTGAAAACCCCATAAATTATGAAAGCTCCTAGCTAAGAAGTCTAACCCTTCAATCCTCAATACCATAGCCTGATTTAGTTCTGAAGATGAAGGAAGAGAGAATTTATATTTGGTACATTTCACAATTCTTGTTATTACTCAATCCTACAGTTTACTGAATCAGATCTACTAAAATTACCCAAGCCTATTCACACACATACAATAATGTAAACCAATCCAATGCAAGCATCAATACATATCTCCAACCATGAATCTATGAAATTTACCAACACACTGATATACAAAGAATAGTATCGAAACAAAATGATATGATTTTACTTACAGTAGTAAAGAGAAGATAAATCTATACATAAAAAACAAGAGTTGAAGGTGGGCCTGGCCTTCAACACCTCTAGATCTGAAATTGAAGCTTTAAGAGATAAAACGCAGCAGTCAATTAATTAATTTGAAATCAGAGTTTTACAAGATATCATCTCTATGCCCTTAGGGTTTCTGAAACATATTTATACTTGAACTGCATCATGGGTTGACCACTAAAAAGGGTCGACCCCTTCCCAAAGGATCTACACTTATCCCGGTCAATAATGCAGAAAATAGATCAAGAGATTGGATTCAAACTTTCTGGAATCCATACATTGTTGAAGATTGAGGCTAACGATCTTTAAGCAAATGAAAGCTACAAAATATCACCAGGTAGCTCATAGTCAACCTGGAAACGATTTGAGGTAGAACTAGATATTATCTCAGGCAACAAATCCCCCAAATATCTGAATCAGTCAACATATGCTCGTTAAGTGCCAAAACAAGTGTCGGATCGAGAAACCAAAAGAACAACTGCGTGGGAAACAAGAGTTTGACAATTGATCAGCATTTAATCAAAAGCTAAAGTTTTAGTTATGAATTGAAACCCATCAAAATGATAAATAAAGTAATAAGAAATGTCAAGAATTCACCTGTTAAAGCATCTTGGAATGTTACCCTTGAAAACACATATTCAAGCACAAAACACAACAAAATAGAGTCAAATATACTTGATCCCATATAGCTTCGAACTAGGAATAGGGTGATAGACAAGCATAAACAGGAGGTCATCAATAGGGTCGAAGGAAAAATAGTTACAACTGAATGAGTCAGTTGCATAACCACCCAAACTACCCAAACTTCAAGAAACTTATTTTGTTGACATCTACAGGAAAAACATGCGGGTTATAGAGACAACAATTGTGTATTCAGGAGGTACACGCGGTTTGCAGTACAAATAGTCATGTATGACATGTGGGTCACAGTGCAAATAGTCATGTTTTCAGGGTACATGCGAGTATTATATAGACATGTCGCATGCAATATGCAGGTTTCCTTAAGGAAACTCGTGTGTGCATCAAAAACGTCATTTGTAGGGTACTTTTGGAAATTTTTAGACTTTAGTGTCTCATAGAAAGTTTTATCTGACTCAAATAAATTTTCGACGGTGCAAAGAAGAGGTCAAACAGAGTTACAGAACTCCAGATATGGGTCCTCCAATATAGGTGTTTTTTCAGTGACTTTCATGAGTGTCGTCATGGAAGTGTCGACATGCGACAAAATCATGGGAATGTGGTCACAGGAAGAGATGTGTCATTTTGAGCTATAAAACAGTGGTTGTTCCATGTACACTTCCTCCTCGACTACACCATTCAAGAAGGATGTCTTGAAATTCATTTGGTGTATTTTCCATTTCATAACTGCTTCCAAAGCAAGTATGGTCCTAATGGAAGTGTACCTCTATATGGGTAGAAATGTATCTTCATAGTCTATTCCTTGTTTCTCTGAGACACCTCGTGCTACAAAATTTGCCTTGTATTTCTCGATGCTTCCATGTGCAACATGCTTGATCTTGTAGATCCACTTTGAAGTCATGAAAAACTTCTTCTTCGGTATTAGAACAATCTCCGAGACATCATTCTTCATGATCGACTGATATTCCTCGATCATAGCATCCTTCCATTCTTTCTTTTCTATAAAGTATTCATAAGTGGAAGGTTCTTTGTCAATGATGTCACACAACAGGGTTGCATATCTATTGGAGGTATTTTCCCTCTTTCTCTCTCTATGTATTCCTTCTGGAGCACCATACCTTTTGAGCTTCTCATATGAGCTCCTGTGCCCATGCTGGTTTCCTCTTTTGAGAGTCCTTCTCAAGGAATGTCTCTACCAGCTCTTGCGATTCTATCATATCGTGATCTTTAGGGTCTTCTAGAATTGCTTCTCCAATTTCCATATCTCAGACTCTTCTCTCTTCAGGTTCCTCGACTTCCTGTATATGAGTCCTCTTGGATTTGAAGTATGCTAAGTCTTCATCAAAGGTTAGATCTCTAGTGATGTCAATCTTCTTGAATCTTGGCAATTATATTCGGTAGGCCTTTGATGTATCACTGTATCCTACGAATATACCCTTCCTCCCAGAAGGATTGAGCTTGGTCCTTTTCCCCTTTAGGATATGTATGTACACTAGGCAACCAAATATACTTAGATGGATGAATTCTGGTTTCTCTCCTAAGAAAGCCTCCTCAAGAGTCTTATTGTCAAGTACTCAATGAGGAGTATGATTTTGTACATACACAACTGGTCTTGCTGCCTCATCCCAAAGGTGCATAGGAAGATCCTGGTCATGTAGCATAGCTCTTGATGCTTCCATGATGGTTAAGTTCTTTTGTTCCACAACCCCATTCTACTAAGGATTGTATGTAGTGATCAACTCCCTCTTAATCTCATATTCTCTACAGAGTTCCTTGAATTCATCTAATGTGAATTCTCCGCCATTATATTACCATAGAATATTGATATTCATACCAGTCTAGTTCTCGACCAAGACTTTATATTCCTTGAACTTACTGAAAACTTCACTTTTCCCTTTCAAGAAATATATCCAAGTCTTACATGAGAAATAATCTATAAAGGAAACATAGTACACATACCCACTTAGTGAGCTAGAAGACATGGGTCCACATACATTCGAGTGTAATATCTCCAGTATTCCTTTAGCCTTGATCTCACTATTGGGAAATGTCTTCTTTGCATTCTTTCCTTGTGCACATCCATTGCAAATGCCTTCATGCTTTTCCTGGATCTATGGAAATCCCGAGACTGCTTTGCTTGCCATCGATAGTGCTCTATAGTGCACATGTGCAAGACTTTTGTGCTATAGTTCGCTTGTTTCAATTGACTCATGAATCAATTCAGGATGCCCCTTTAGCTTTCACAAGCCCCTTTAGCTTTCACAAGCCTCTATTCCTCTCCAATCATTGTTGCATCCTCTATTGTATTTCCTTTGGGCCACATCAAAACTTGGCTATCAACAAAATCAAACCTAATTCCATTTGCATCTAGTGCAGAGATGGAGATAAGATTCTTCTTCAATCCTGGAAGATATATCACATCCTTCATCTTTAAAGATATCCTGGAGTCAAGCTTGCATGAAGCTTCTCCACTCCCTTTTATGGGGTATTGGTAACCATCCCCAAGTTTCTCCTTGTGTGGTGACTCATGTTCAGGCATATTGACGAATGATCCCTTGTATCCCATCATTTGTTTAGAAGCTCCACTATTCACAAGACAATCATTACTTCTATGTGTGATAGTGCCAGTAAGTGCTGAGATTAGCACATGTTCTTCATCTGAATCATCCTTCTCTCGTCTGAATATTTTGTTTGTTGGTTCATCATCTTCGGTAATATGAGCATGATGTCTCCTTTTCCTGATGGGCCAATATCTTGCAAAATGTCCCTTTTCACCACAAGTGTACCATCGAACATTTGAAGTATCTCTCTTGATCTTCTTCGGTTTCTTGTCCTTCTTGTTGTTGTGTTGAAGGTTCTCCTTCTTCTCCTTCTTCTTGAATTTCTTCCTGGTGTGATCCATGAGATCTTAATCTTCAGTTGCTCCCATATTCTCTTCTCTTGTCACGAGTTGAGCTTCTTCTTATGCACATTATTCTTGGAGTATGCTGAAAGATATCAACCTCTTTCTTGCACAAATCCCTTGAATGATGCAATCTCATGATCTGGGGAGTCCATTCAAGGTATCATTAAAATTTCTCCTTCTTCAACATTCTCTTCAACCACTTCAAGTTGTTCTTTGATTTGAGCAACCCTTGTGAAGTAATACTGCATAGTCTCAGAGTTTTGTATCTTCACATTCTTCAACTGGTTCCTCAAAGTCATCTTTCGGTTGGTGTTCTTTTCTTCAAACATCTTTGTCAAAGCATCATATACTTTCTTCAGTGTATTGAATGCAAACACATGGGGGATGAGGTGATCCTTAATATAATCTACAATGATTCTCTTATCCTTAGCCATGCTTCTCTTATGAGAATCCTTAGCCTCATCTCCCTCTAGTTCTAGAACTTCTCCAGTGATGAACTGATCTAAGTTATTTTCTTCAATGACCAGAGAGATTCTATACTTCCATGCTCGAAAGTTATCAGCCCCTCCAAGATTGTCCTCAAGTCGAGTATGGTGAGTCATATTTTCAAATGAGAACCTCAAATGGAAATATAAAATATTTAGATCATACCGATTTGAGGTTTTCGATCTAGTTCCAGAGCTGGATGACCTAGGGTTTGCTAGAGAAACCCTAATTTTCTGAACTTAGAGTTTGGGAATTCTGTTTGGATAGAAAGATGCACCTCCTTGAGGCGAGTTACTCAGCAAGGCCACTTTCTGAAAACTGAGGTGGGAAGCCTTTGAAACTTGATGCCCTAGTTCCTCCTGACAACAGTGACAAGGTAAAAAATGAAACTGCTTCCACCAAAAGATGCGCCCTATTGAGGCGAGCTAGCCTAGCCCTCTTTTCTTGATGATTTGTGGAGAGAACACCTTGAACTAGGAATCCCTAGTTTCCACTACCATACAATGCCTTCTTTCAGAGAGGCTCTAATACGATGTTAGTTTTTCTTTAGATCTAATTAGTTTATCTAGGATATTTATTTGAAAGAATAACAAGTAGAATAAGATGCATAAGATATAAAAGATACACGAGACACAAATATTTTCATCTAGGAAACCATAAAGGAGAAAACCTCACAAACTTCCTCAGAAGAGTAAGATGATCAAAATAAATAATAAGAAGTATTCAACAGCTACGTATCTCTCCTCCTTTGTCTCTCTCTCTTTATAATGTGAACTTGAGAGTGTGACGTGTGTGTAAATGAGGAAGAGCGCCTCCCTATTTATACCCTTTCAAGTCACTGACCAAACATAAGACTGGGACCCACATGTCTTCCCTAATAGGGACGACTTCTCCTAGAGAGACTCCAAATACACATTACATGATGTTACACTCGGGACTATTTCCCCGACTTACAATGGAGGTTGTACCTCAAGGTATAGACATAATTAAGACATCCCGCAAGGGGGCAAACAGATCCCCAATGGGGGTACAACAACATACAATTATAATATACATTAGAATATTGTCCTAAGTTACAAATACATCAACATGAGTGGCCTTCAATGATTCCATCAAGGGAGTGGAAGACCCTGGTGGATAATGGAAAGTAGAGGGATTTGAAAAAAGAAGTAAGGCTACCACTGGACATAGGAAGGTATGAAATACTTTCAACAATGCAATTATATGTTTATTACTATTTGTTTTTAGATCAAATTTGAAACATATAACATATTTCAACCTTTTCATAGGCTTCCAGATACATCAAAGGCTACAAAGGCAAGACAAGAAAAAAATGGTCAACACAAGCTTGGGCCTGGTGGTTATTCAAATTTGGCAGCACAATTTAGAAGTATCAATAAAATCAAATATTTCCTCCAAATAATAAATTGCAAATAAATTTGGTTGTATTTCCATAAAAGATAAATTCATGACCTTTTGTAAAATTTCAGGCCAATCGGTTCAAGGAAGTGCCCACAGACGAAGACTTGAATCTTGGCTTCCTACATGACTTTGAAGCCATTTTTGAACGCTGAAAAAGCTTGTTTACGAAAACACAATCTTCCACTAATCGATCTTGCACACACGTAAATAAAATAAACAAAGTTGATTGAAGATTGATTACTTGTGTAATCTATATGTTATAAAATTTGGCCATAAAATATTGAGCTTTTTTTAATAAGGGAAGCAACGATCCACATAATGCTGAGGATGTAGAACAACCCTATGAAGGCCAATCTTCGCATCCTGGTAATGAATGTATTCATGTGCTACAAAAAATGTAGTATGGATAACATTTTAAAATATTGCATTTCAAATGGTGTATTAATTGTAATTTTTCATGTTTCAACTCTAGAGCATGTAGAGGGTCGTCCTATACAAGATCAGGCTAGAGAGGAATATGAAGTACATGATGTATCCCCATAAGGTAAAGAGAACCTCCCTAATGTTTTTTTATTAATGAAATACTTGTAATAATAATAACAAAATATATCAATTTAACATTTCTTTATTTTTGCAACAAATCCCAACCCCTTGGAGTAGCATCGAGTATGTCATGATCACATGACCAGGAATACATTAGGACAAGTTGTAGATTCCATAAGAACTGAATAAGAAGTTGTAGAAGATGAGTTGATTTCTAGTTTTGTCAAAAGAAAAAAACAGAAAAAGAAGTGATTATAAAAACATTATGAAAACAACTTATTTTTGAAAATATAATGTCATGCAGTATTTTTTGCATACTGAATGAATGAGTGAGTTAATGAGTGTTATATGTTAATGAATGAATGCTAAATGTTTCTTAATTATGACCAAAACCAGATATTTTCACATAAATTCGTTTATTTTTAAAGTACATGCATTGGGCATGGGGAATTGAGAGTGATGTGAGAGGGGGTAGGGGCCATAAGAGATTACACCTTCATGTGGTTGGCCCTTTTCAGTAGAGAATATTAAACTATTCTCGAAACAAAGAGAATATCAATAAGGTATTTCACTTTATTATTATATATTATAGAGTCTTGTAAATTTTGAAATGCGTGTCTATTTCTTAAATTATTTTTCATGAATCAAACATTAAATGTTTTTTTCTTTTCTACAGGACTTTGCACTAGGAATTGCAACTGATAAATAAACTACGTGGAGAGGCTGCATCAATTGCACTTAAAGGTACATAATTATACTCATGAAATTGTATTTTTTTATGTTGTTTTAGTTATTTACCTTTCAGGTGCATTCTTATGGTTTACTTCATTTATTATATGTAGTTTATTTCATTCATTCAATTGTAGGCCATGCAATGTTCCATTTTCATAAGCTTGTATACATTTCGACATCTAGATTAAAAAATACTCATAGGTATTGGTGCTTCTCACAAGCATGGATTAGCACTAATCATTCATTACTTTCTCCCATTCACGTAAACCACACACATGTACCAATTCAAGAATTGTAACACTGCACACTTTTTTTAGGAGATGATTCAGGTTACATATGAGTTTCTGAACGTGAGTGGTTTATCAATCACATTCTATCCCTTCAAAAGACCCAACGATCATCACAAAAAGAAAATGAGACCCCCACCACAAGTCATTGACCTTCTGGATAAACCCAAATTAGATGATGAAATCAAGCTTATTCTCAATGCTACAATTACTTATGGGATGATATTTCATACAAGACATATTCCATGGAAACTAAAGATAGACATTTCCCTAAATATGTCTACAATGTTGCTATAGGTATACTCAAGGTTCCAAATTGTTATCACTTAGAAGATTTTCTTTGGCCGTGGGAGAAAATATGTTCCCAGAATTACTTAAACTTGGAATATATGAAACTTCATTATGAAATGAGCTCATAAAGATTCCCAAAATCACCTAACTTTCACTAAGACTTGTATTTTAACATATGAAATTAACCTCGATCCGCCTTTTAGGTTTGTTTACACCCCTTTTTACGAAGAAAAGTAACCAAAAGTTGTTGAAGTTTTAGGGTTTTTATAAAAAATTACAGACTTATACTTAAATGAAAATAATACTAAAATAAAAGTATATTAGTAGCAAAAATAAAATATAATTTTCATCTCTTTCATCTTTAACATTCCCTTAAGGATCACGATGTTAAATTTAGGATTTTGAACAAACTAAACAATTGCAAAAACACACTGTAAAATTACATAAGAAGTAAAATAGTACTAGTATAATCATGAACAACCGTAAACAAATAGGACTTAGTTGGACCTTCCTTATACTCAGAAATACTTTCAGATTAGACCTTGTCTCTCAGAGACAAGTCACTAAAAGGAACAAGTCTGGCCCTTACCTGAGGTCCTTGACATATTTGAGAGAAAGAGAGAGAGGAAGTGTTGCAGGATAGGGTTAGACAAGTTCAGTAGTAGTCAAAACATTCAATATCACCCTTAAGATATTAACAAGGACACCCAAAATGTGTCCAACCCAGAAAAACAGTCTAGGGAAGCCACATAATAGTCTATACAACCAGTGGCTCATTTAAACAACCCATAAATATATAGTGACCATATAAAACAATCCAATACAGGGAGTGACCTTCTCAAACATCCCAATATAGGGCAGAAACCTACTAAAAAATCCCACATAGAGAAGTGACTTGCTCTAACATCCCATACAGGGAAACGACTTGCTCTAACAACCCATACATGGCAATTGTTTTCTCTAACAACCCATACAATGCAAAGACTTGCTATAACAACCCAATAAGGGTAGAAACCACTTAAAAACATCCCAAAATAGTTTTTTTTCAAGAATACTTAACAAGATATTTTCAGGTCTGTGAAAATACTGAGTAGATCCTCACATACTTCTGCTCTACTTCTACAAATTGTTTTGTACTATCTCTTCTTTTATACAATTTTCTCCACAGTTCACATGTACTTAATCCTTATCTTTTGAGATTTTGATATTCAAAGGGCCACACCTTTAAGAGCTATAAAATTCAAGTTTTAACACCACTTCTCCAACACTTCAAGCCAACAACCATCAAGTGTGTGCATCTCTTGTCCACTAATGTAGGAATTTTATCCTTTGTAGGCATGGTGGACATTTTACCTCGGCTCGATGCCATACTCTTCAACTAGTGGGAATATTGCATAAGCTTGGTAGGAATTATTGAGGAGGCATGTGTGTATCTCAAGAACTTGGCGTGCATCCTTAATTTATGAAGAGCATCTCAATACCTTGGCATACATACTTCTTTTGAACTTGCAGGTGGGCATAACTCTATGTATGGCGGACATAGTTCATCAATAGGAGGGAATTATACTTTATGCAAAAAAAATTGGAGAGCATATTTAATCAAATGTGAACATAATAATTCATTAGTAGGCATACATTTTTAGTGCATTGGCAAGCATATCTATGACCTTCTGCAAAGCTGTCCAAAACTGTCCAATACGTATATTTGGAAGACCGATATTTCACACTTGTGATCTCTAGATGTCAGGCTAAGAGAATGGATAGGCGAAAAAATATACATATAAAATATTTATACCATTGTATAAATTTATTGACATAAACATAGCATCTGGTGTGCATTTGAAAAGGGCCTTTCAAATCCCTGTTTTAACACTTAGACAAATCTGCCAAAGCCTTGGTCCACTAAGGTGAATCTTCATTTTCAACAAACTTGGAAATACTAAGATTCCATAGTATGGGATACAACATGCTTACTCCATCCATGTCAATTTCATCCTCTACAACCTCATCTTCTATCTTCGGTGTGCATTTTACCGGAAGAGTGCAACTCATACCAGAGGGCACTTTTGGAAGACTAGTAACTCCACCCTTAGAGACTATTTGGACAATCCAATCATATGGTTAGATGCAAAAACCAACAGTATCCATGCATATAGTCTGAGATGGTTTTTATAATTAAATACTCAGATCTCATGTGCATTTTCCTATATCCACTTTGACTAATTTTCCAAAACTTAGTCAAATTCCTGCACCTAGCCAAATTTCCATACTCTTACACAATGATGTCATATTGTAACAATGAATTCATGAGGGAACTAGAACACCATTATATGGATTTAAAACCTTGTCACACATGCCACATCATCATACATTCCATGTCATACTTCATTCATGCCATATAATCAACCTTGCCATGTGAACATGTCCTTTGTTGCTCTTTTGACATTCACTAAGCTTGCCCTACCATCATGTCCTTTGTCACTCCTTTGACATTAATTACAATCATGAATGTGGATTTGGATGATTTATTACTATTGTTTATGCCCAGAATTGAACTTCAAGGCCTCTTTACGTATTATGTGAGCACACTTATGCAATGGGAAATAATGTATAAAATTTACTATTATATCCTTCTATACCTCCAAGTACCTTCAAAGTCACAATAAAAGTATCAAGAATATCATATAGTTGTAAAATATAAGGTAAATGTATACACTAATATGTAGTATTATGTTAAGGAGTATCTTCGATTCTAAACCAATTGTGTCATTATGTCGATAAAAGTGGATTCTAAAATAAACTTGTTTGATCAAAAAGTGCACGACAAGCATACCTCTATTTGTAAATTTGGATTAAATGTACACATATTTACCTCAAATATGCTAATGAATTGTAATGGAGGAATTTATATTAATGTATGTCTATCACTCTCTACCCTTTTCAAGGAAGAAGTAATGAAAATTTACTTTAATGGAAGTAAGTAATGAATATGTAGGCATGCATGACAAGGAGTGATGTCAAAAGGAACATCTCCCTCAAACATAACCTTTAAATAGATAGGTAAAAATTTCCTATAGGATTTAACCCTTTTATAATATCCGATGAAGGTACTTTGTTCACTTTTAGGTTGCATTGCATTATACTTTTGACCAGGAAGGTGATCCCATGTTTTATAGGAAAACACTTTTGGAAAATTGACCACTAGGAGCATAGATTTGTCAGAACTTGAAAATGATTGCAAATCATTTCAACAAATGACCTCTCGAGGGGTCAGTTGGAGATCATGAAGTTATATATATATATTTTGTTTTAAATCAGTTTTATCCATCGTATTTATGATGTACTCCAAACATTCCTCCGACAAGGATGTTAAACCTTCGATGACAAATGTTGTCAAATATATGGTGAATTTCGATATTCAATGTTGTTAGATTTCCATCATCCATAAGCATCCCTCCAACAATGAATTTGAACCTCCGACGAATTATGTATTCACATATCCGACGAGGTCGAGTGAAACTTGATGTCAGTTTGCGCATCCTGAATGTCGAATTCTTAACAAATTGCGGTCTGATTTTCTACGTATTGCGTGTTGGAGTTTCGACGAGAAGTCAACTGGATTGTTAAAATATTGTGCAGGTTTTCACATCACATATGTTGAATTTTCAATGACATGTGGTCAAGTTTTTGACGACATTTGTGCAAAGTTTAGACAATTGGTCCACTGGATTGGTAAAAAATTGCACAGGTTCTTCAATGGGTATCTTCCACATAGTCTACATATGTTTTTTCTATCAGAAATTTAAATGAAATTACAATGACATTTAAAAAATAAACTTTTTCATAGTTGAGATAGATTGTTGTCAAAATTCAGACAAATGGTCCATTGGATTTTGGGTTCAAATATACTTGTGATTGTCCACAACTGTCAAAAATTGGGATCTACCTTTAGTTAGCTAACCAAGGTTTAATTGATCCCCTTGGAGTGTTGAAAAATGTTAATGCTGACATCATGGGAATTGATACACATTTTTAATTTAAAGTAATTGTGTAACGTCTCCTCCCCTCATCTCGTTGATGGAGAGGACACAAATCAATTGCTCTTCTCTATCATAATGGGGATCTAGCCCCATGAACATAAACCAAAGATGCATTGAATATAAAAAAAATACATATGCAGATATATAACATATGAAATTACAGTGGAAGCAAATACATTCAAGCATTCAACATGTTCATATTAATTCATAAAGCAAATACATTGCAGAATTAACACAAGAAAATACTTATCTTGAAAAGGAGTTGCCCCGCAACTAGATATGTCGCTGCAACGTTCCACCCAACCATAGGCCAGTGTGCTCATCAATCTCTCAGCACCACTACCACCCCCAAGATGGGCATGATTTCCACAAGGAACTAGGGAACAACATGCTCACACATAACCAAATACACAACAAGTTTCAGCCAAGCCAAGCAAAGTTGGGTTTATCAGGTTGCTAAGGCAATGGAAAGGTAGAATTTCTAAGCTAGTGAGCTCAACCACAGCGATATGGACACCTGCACCAAATCTATCTAGATTGTCATCCACAATACATACACACCCATCGAAAGGAAGTATTCGCTTCACTGCTACACAATACCTCATGCCATACCTTCTCTTCTGGTTCTCTTCAAGGTGTGCATAGAAGATTTTCCAACCCCTCTTGATCTGTCTGTGAGGTTCCTCTATTCGCTAGGTTTATCAAGCTAATTGTATGCCTCTTCCACTCCTAAGTCTTTAACACCAAAATACGGATGCGCATAACTTCAAAACTCAAGTTCTGGGCATGAGGGAAAAATGTCCTGGGGACCAAAAACAAAAATGGTAAAACGAGGAAATCAACCCTATGAGGGAAATACGATTTCACAAAATGATTCTGGGCATTGCAGGAGCAAAAAAAATCTCCATTCACACCCAAATTGTGGGTCTCTTCTATCCATTCACTGCACAATACCAAAAACAGATTTCTGGGGATGGAAGATGAAGGAAATGCAGGAAATCGTGGGGGAAAATGTCCATCAAGATCCTACTGCATGAGGAAGACAAAAACGTGAATGAATAATGGTTTGGGCATCAATTTCTGGGTGATAACTTTCCCCATAAGTCAAAGTTCGATTTTCCCAAAATGGGTGGCTTCCCCAATACGAATTTTGACTGCCATACTCTTCGCATCCCAAGAAATTAACTGCCTCAACCAATTTCTGGAAGAAATAAATGATTGGGAACAAAAGAAAAAATGGGTAGTTGACAGATTTATGGGTCCTCCCATTGACATTTGGGTTCACCCTATTGGATCAAGGGTTTGAATATTTTCCTTCCCTATTCCTTGTGAATCATGCCCCCATCTCTTTGTTGCATTGTCATAGCTAGTTGTGGGCATTTTTTATTAAATTGCATTTTTACATGATGTCTCATTTTTTTTAATGTGCCTGGCTAGCACTAAAACCATATGCATCGATTTTCCTTGCCGATACATAAAAACGCTAAATCCATGGTGGGGCCTTGGCCTTGAGCTCCTAACCATGATTTGATAAAGATATTTACATCATATACAATTTTAATGTAATGGGGTCAAAATCGGGATATTACAAATTGATCCAAAATAAGGAGCCAAGTCATTCCCTACACTTGTTGGGTGACAGTGGGGAATACAAATGAAATCATCTATCTCTCTTGAAAAATTTAGAATAAAACTCAAGGGAGATGAAAAAAAGTTGATTGTATCTATCTATCCATGTCAAGAAAACAATGGGCTAAATCACATGACCAGGACACAGATATAAGAAGGCTATATCAAATTATGGAAATTAATGAAGACTCCATTGAACCTAATGAATATGGAGAAATTTTCTTAGAGTCACCCATGTCTGTCGCCAAAACTTTGAGTTTGATTTATATGACTGGAAAATAGAAAAATATGAAGCACATGCAAGGGACTACTATTTAGTTGATGTCATCCCTCATCGACCAACATGTAAGTGTTTTGTTGTATTTGTCATACCATTTTTTTTAAAGAGAATAATGTACTATACAACTCTTGTACCAACAAAAAATTAACTAACAAGTCTCCCCTCCTGTGGCATAAGGAATGCGAATCATGAGTAACTAACATGGAAACAATATCTAAAAATGTAAGAGACCAAGGCCAACTGCAAATCTTAGTTGATACCTTCACAAAATAAGAAGCTAGTTGGTGTGATACTCATAAAACATGTTTACATACTTGGATGACTGCCTCAACATATTTTATTGAGATTTTTGGTGGAAAAAATTAACATCTTAGAGTTGAAATTCAAAAAATTATCTAAGGCCTACATCTTTTCGCTCACATAGAAAATTGTGAAAAAGAATGGAAACGAGTTGGATACAGAGATTAGAGAATTTGGCCACTATTGTTCCCAAACAAATTGGACAACTTGCTTAACAAGTGGTACTAAATGGAAGAAACGAGAGGGAAGGATTTTACTTAGAAAACTATTAAGGATAAATTTATAAAATATTTGTCATTTTCACCTACAGAAGAATGCCTAGGAGAAGTCACTATAAGAACTTCATCAATTCATTAAACCGACAAAGAAAGAATCCAATGGAGACGACAAGAGTGCCCGACCATTATTAGACTGTAAATTAGTTTTAACTAAACAAAAACAACCGTCCCATGGCTTGACTCGACTGCACAATACTAGTGGAAAAAGGTTTCAATGGAAAAGGAACCACCCTAATGTAAACCATCGAGTAATATCAGTTTTGAAAGTTTATATGAATGGAAAAGAGGACAAGAATGAACAAAATACTTTCCCCCATCGTTTACAAAATTTACAGAAGGAGAATGACCAATAAATGAATTAAAATCACTAGAGTGGATGAATGCACAAATAAATACAAAGGAAGTTGACATATCCAACGACGAAAGGCCAAAGATGGCCAAAATAGGAGATTATCAGTCGGATCAAGAAATAATAGAGATCACAAATATGTTAAAATAATATTCGGATGTCTTTGTCAGGGATTACAAATATTTAAAAGGTTTATTCCAACAAATGGGAGAAATCAAAATTGACATAAATCCATATGCCAAACCTATAAAGAAATGACCGTACAAGTTGGCTCACAAATACAAAGATATAGTAAAAAAGGAAATTGAAAATATGCTAGCAGATCGGATAATGTATCCGGTTGACGAGTTAGAGTGGGATATCCCAATGGTCATCCATCCTAATAAACATGACCCTAAGAAGCTCAAAATCTACATCAACTCCCGTAGACTCAACAAAGTTACATTGAACAACCCTTTTCCTACATCGTTCACTAACGAGATTATTAATGAAGTTGTAGAACATGAATGCTACTCATTCATACATGATTTCTCAAAATATAATCAAGTACCCATTTTTAAAGAGGGTTAGCATAAGGCAATATTCATTTACGAATTCATGTAATTTGCATATAAAGTAATGCCATTTCGATTGAAAAATTCACCTGTCATCTTTTCAAGAATTGTCATGAAAACCTTTCAGGAATATTTATACAAGACTATGGAAGTGTACTTCAATTACTGGATGATCTACTCAATACTAAAGGAATATTTCCAATGGATTTGATTGATGCTTGAGAAGTGTAAACACATACAAGTATCATTAAACATTAAAAAGTGGATCTTCACGACCCCTATCAGAATACTTCTCAAGCATGTCACCCGTAAAGATGGAATTAAGGTGGAGTTCATAAATATCAAATCCATTCTCAACTTGAAACCCCTAGTAAACCATAAAAAACTCAGAATATTATTGGGGCACATGGGATATTATCAAAAAATTATTCAATATTACTCGGATATGACATATCCTCTTGAGGAACTCTTCAAGGTGAATGAAGAATTTATATGGATGCAAGAATGTACAATGTCCTTAGAACTCCTGAAGAAAAACCTTGTTGAATCCCCTATACTATGCTTCTTGAATTGGTCGATTAAATTCCATGTCCACAATGACACCTTCAATATTGCAATTGGAACAATACTAACTCAACCAGGCGACGATGGTATGGACTACCCTAATGCCTATGCTAGTTGAAATCTCAATAAAGTAGAGAGAAATTACACCATGACAAAATGTGAAGGGTTGGACATGAGTTTTTCATTACAAAAGTATTGGCATTATTTGTTATTCAACCATTTCATATTCTATACCAACCATCAAGCACTAAAATATTTGGTAAATAAATCCTTGCACCAATGTCGAATATGCAAATGTATACTCTCATTCTAGGATTTATAATTTGAAATAACAGTCTGACCAGGGAATTTGAATGTTGGACCAGACCACCTTTCAAGGATAGAGACCAGAGAAGAATCTGTCGACATTGATAATGACCTACCCGACGCACACTTATTCAAAGTTGAATCCATACCGATAGAACTAGAAGATAAATCCCAATTTCTAGAAGATGGAAAATCCCCAGAAGGAAATTCATAAAGGAAGAAGAAAATGTTAGCAATGAAGGAAACCCCCTTATACATTAATTAATAGACATTTTAATAAGTTTGCTCCAAACGACATACTCCATCGACGTACACTTGAAAATGAACTTCATGTTATCATAGAAGAACTGCATTATGGTCCCGTAGGAGGAATTTTTCATGCTAATACAACTGTTAGAAATATTTTACAATCCATATTATGGCGGCCTACTTTACATAAATATTGAAAAATATATGTTAACAAATGTGACAAATTCCAACACTTGGGATGACTGCTATGTCGACATGATATGACCCTCATATATACAAACTGTAGTCTTATGTTCAAACTCGAGCAATCAACTTTGTCGGTCCTTTACCAGTTTCAGGAAAATGGATCACTGCATGCTATATAATCACATTAGTCGATTATGTTACGGAATGGGAAAAAAGTGAACATGTCAAAGCATGTTCCAGTGAGGTTGCAACACAATTCATATACAAAATCATTGTCATGAGATTTGGATTACTTCTTCTGCTACTTAGTGACCAAGGAACTCATTTGATCAATAAGACTATTGACATACTATTGAAATAATTTATGATAGGCCACCATAAGTGATCATCATACCAACCATAGTTAAATGGAGCAATTGAAGCATTCAAAAAGACTCTTACTAAGGGACTCGAAAAAATCTACAGCATTGATAAATATGACTGAGATGATAAAATTCATGTCATTCTATGGACATAAAAAACTATGTATAAATGGTTGACAAGGCAGACACCATTCAAATTAGTTTACGGATAGGAAGCAATAGTACCCTTGCATTTTAAACAACAAGCACTTATAATTGCTGTAGATTTACGTTTTGGTGTTGAACAAGCAAGAGATCAAAATAGATTATTTGAACTTTCAAAACTAGAAGAACAAAGAAAAGTCAGTATGCATCATCAGGAAATACGGAAGCAACAACATAAATCCTGGCATGACCATAATATAAACTATAAACATATCTCAGCCGATGACCTAGTTTTATTTTTTAACGACGGGATAAAAGGGAAACCTAAAAATTTGCATACCCTGTGGCTATGTCCATATATAGTAGAAGAGATAAAAAATAGCATATTGGTCCAACTAAAGACACTACAAGGAAGCACATTTACAAAAGTTGTTAATGGAGCACAATTGAAAATATATAAATAATAAACTGACACGACGTCGACCAATGGACATTGATAGCATTGGAATCTGCTCAAGGACTGCTATAAGAGCATGACCAGGACATCTTAAGCTGAAAGCAAAATAATCGATTTATATTAAATGGTGGGGATGGTTGGCGCATAGGGTTATGTAATGGATCAATAGATGGTTTACAAACAAAGAAGGGAGGAGACAAGTGATAATATCAGGATCCGAAAACAACATGTATGACTGGACTAAAGCAATGATGAAATCAACAAGACCTAGGTTCAAAAATTGAGAGCATGTGGAACAAACTGTTCATCACATATTAGCATAAAAACCATACTCAAAATAACATTCCAAACATGAAATCCGAGCTACTATATCACAGCCTGAACATCCATAGTAAAAACATTATTATAAATAATTTCAAGACTACAATTAGTTTAGACAAAACCATAAGATACTCAGATTAAATAACAATCAAACCTTGCTTAATAAGAAATAGATATTCACTTAAGATAACAGGAGAAAATGGAATAACAGAGCATGTCTTCTAACTTTTAGAATACAACTAACAATCTCCTTACAAGCTCTTATCCCCCGACTGGAACCTGTTAGTTTTTACAATATTATAGTAGTATAACTTAATTCCAAATAAACAATAGGATATCTAGAAGAAAGACATATCACAGAAACAAAGAACACAAGAATTTATCCTGGGAAACCCAATCGAGAAAAACCCAACAAACCTTCGTATAGAGATGATGACTCCTAAGAGCAGAGAGAAGAAAAAAGTGAGAGAAAATGTCTCTCTAAGATACAACCCCAGAAAACACTCTCCTTGACTGCAATAGTACACCTTTTTTGTTGGATCAACTTGTTGTGAGTGAATAAATGAACGAGGAGGGGTGCCTCCTAATGATATTGATTTTATAAGTGAAAAATTACTGGGGCTGACCTACATTGGGGAAATACAAATTAATTTTATTTTTATTATTTTCTTTTGTATTCTTTCCCTAGGGTTTAAATTGATTCTTTCTAGGGCTTACATGAGTAATGAAATCAGTATAATCTCCCGTAGGAGGTACAAGGAAATAAGTAAAAAAAGAATAACTTCTGAAGTTGCACAAATTCCAACACTCACTCTCAACAAGGAAGGTATTCTTTAGATATGGTCATCATCAGGATCATGAACATTTGGGTCTCTTTTGTACATCTCATCCGCCTCGATCATATCTATACATACTAAAAGTTGTCAACACTGTCTCTGTCCATCAATAGGTTTCATAAAAAAATTGATCCACTTAGTCCGTTGGTAGATCTATCAGCTTTGCAACTCAACACAATCCATCAGAGAGTACAACAATAATCATATAATATGCTATAAGTCTGTCTCTACCTAAGAACCAGGGCATGCTTCACACATCCATCTACTATTACTTCATCTCAAGTGTTGGTGGGAATTATGCTACACCAATTTGAGAACCAGGACTGGTGGGAATTCTCCAAAAACACCAAGTTAAGAACCGATATCAATAGAGGTTAGCAGTGTACACAACCATCTACTACCAGTTCATCTCAAGAGATGGTGGAATACTCTAAATAAAAATACAAGGAGTTTTTAAAGCCATACTACTTCTCAAGCTACTACATTGGCATCCATATACTCGACCTCTGTGGTGCTAAGTGCTACTAAGATCCGATTCCTGCTACACTAAGAAATCGCTGCAGAGCCCAAACTGAAGCAACACCTAGAAGTATTTTTACTATATGCAACACACCTGGACCAATATGAGTCAAAAAATACTTGCAATATCATATCACATCCTAAATCATATCTTATACCATATCCCACAATTCCATGTAAGTATCTAAGAACATGTTTTGCAGAAACCCAATGAATCTGCCTTGGATCACACATAAACTGGTTGAGATTATTAGAGAAAAACATATATTTGGTCTGGTATTTGTCAGATACATCAGAGAGCCAATCAAATGGTGATACATGGTGGGATAAATCATATCAGAATTTGAAGTAGACTCCTTCAACTTCTTGAAATTGGCATCCATCAGGGTATCCATGGACTTGTTGTCCAACATCCTGAATCTCTTCAAAATATCAATGGTGTATTTTACTTGACTTAGGAAAATTTCCTTCTGCCTCTGCCATACTTCTAATCCCAATAAGTAAAGCATCAATCTGAGGTCCTCCATTTCAAACTAAGAGGCAAGCTTATTCTTACACCATCGAATCAATTTCTCAATTCCTGTGAGGTAGAAGTCATCCACATAAAAGATGAAGATCAATGGATCATCATCAACAATATTGTAGTAATTATTGAGATCTACATCACTCTTGGTGAATCCCAAGTTTACCAGGTATCTGTCTATTCGTCCATACCAAGCACGAGGTTCTTGCTTGAATCCATATAAATCCTTTTTTAGTTTACATACGTGAGAATCTTTCTCATGGACAATAAACCCTTCTGGTTGTTCAATATAACTTCTTCTTCGATAATACAATTTAGGAAGTCGGTATTTACATCCATCTGATGCAACTTCCATCCCATAGTTGAAGCAATAACAATGATGGTTCTTATGGAAGTAAATTGAGACACATGAGCAAATATTTCATCATAGTCAATTCCCTCTTTCTGGGAGAATAGTTTCACAACAAATTTGGCCTTTTGTTTTTCCATGCTACCATCTGCACCGTGTTTAATATTGAAAATACATTTGGAGACCATTATTGAATTCCCCTCAGGTCTCGGTACAACCTTCCATACTTCATTCTTCATGATGGATTGGAACTCCTCCGTCATGGAATCCTTCCAAACTTGGTGTCCATATGGCTCTTCATACGCGGTGGGCTCTAAGTCGATGATGTGACTCATCAATTCTACATAACTCAAGAACCTATGAGGTATTTTTATTTCTCGATGGATTTTGTATGGAGCTTCGTGCCCCTCTGCATCCTACAACTTATGTTGTTCCCATCTACATCTTTTCCAGCTTACTGCCATATATGTGGGAGTATCAACTGGCTCAACTAGATCAATGGGATCGATTGGTTCATTCTTTTCTTCAGTCTCCCTCTTAAATTCTCTTCATCATCATCGATCTCCATATTAGATTCTATTCCTTTTTGGATAGCCATCTCTTCTTAAAATGTCACATCCCTACTAACTTTGATATGCCTTGATCCTTGGATGTATATTCTGTAGGCCTTTGAAGGTTCACTATATCCCACGAATGTTCCCTTCTTTCCTGAAGGTTCTAGTTTTGTCCTTTTATCATTGGGTGCATGTATGTATATTGGTGATCCAGATGGAGATCGATGACCACCCACCTATTCCACTAGCTCAAAAGAATTGTCCATTGTGGCGATTTCCTAGCTATTTTTCTACGGTTTTTCGGGTCCCAAACTCCCGAGGCCGTTTTGAGGCCCTAAACGATGTTTTTTGGCGATTCATAGGGCTATATGGTTGCCTTCAAGATTTAATTGGCACTAGTAACAATTTGTAAAGGTCAAATATACCTTTCCAACAGTCTACCGAGCACCCAAATCAAAGATCGTATGCAAAAGTTATCACCCCGGGAAAGTTGATTGTTCAACTTACCACCTTGGGGCCGAAAACTTTATGACGGTTAATATCCTAGGATTACATTTTATACTTTTGGGTTTCTCACCCTCATTCTTATTATAAATAGGCCCCTTTTCCCTCATTTTGTATTCATCTTGGTACGGATGAGCGTAGCAGCCACATCTCTTCTCAAAGATAGCTACCACCATTATAGCTATTGTATTTATAGTATGTTCTATTTCCTCTATTTAATATAATGTGTGTTTACTGTATCTCTATTATCTTTACAAAATGTATGCGTTTATGATTATTTATATTCATTTTCATTTCATTCTCACATAAATCTGGATCAACTGGGCATCCAAATATATAGAGGTGGCCCACTTCTGGCTTCACTCCTGTGAAGGATTCTTCCAGAGTCACGTTTTTCAATATTTTATGACGACATTTTTTTTACATATACAATTGTTCTGTATGCTTTTTCCCATAAGAATATTGGTAGAATCTGGTCATGTATCATGGATTTGGCTACCTCCACAATTGTTCATTTATTCCTTTTGACAAGCCCATTTTGTTGAGGGTTGGAGGGGACTGTGAGCTCCCTCTTAATTCCTAGTTCCTTGGATAAATCATTGAATTCAGTAGAGGAATATTATCCACCATTGCTTGATCTTAG
The DNA here is from genome assembly GCA_001517045.1 of Pseudotsuga menziesii. Lineage (NCBI taxonomy): Eukaryota > Viridiplantae > Streptophyta > Pinopsida > Pinales > Pinaceae > Pseudotsuga > Pseudotsuga menziesii. The sequence continues at coordinate 98,871 of LPNX010984428.1, read as the reverse complement.
GATATTAATTCTTCTTCCTGATAGATTCTCGACTTGTGCTTTCAATTCCTTGAATTTGTTGAGTACTTCCTCGGATTCCTTGGTCTTGAGGAAGTATATCCACGTCTTTCGTGAGTGGTCATCAATTGATGTCACATAGTATCTGTAACCACCCAAAGAAGTAGCCGTCATGGGTACACACAAGTCAAAGTGGACTAGATCCAATATTCCCTTGGATCTGCTTTCACTTTTCAGAAAGGAACCCTTGGTATTCTTACCAAGTGCACATCCTCTACATACACCATCATGGTCTACATGAAGCATTGGTAGACCTGTCACCATGTTCTTTAATGTTGAAAGAGCTTCATAATTTATATGAGCTAGTATAATGTTCCATAACTCATTGATGTTAGTGGAATCATGAACTAGAGCTTGAGTTGGTAGAGTGCTTAGAAGATACAATATTTCCTCCCTTACACCAATCAATTTTGTTGTGTTCATGCTAGGATTCTTGTGCCATGCAAGCACATTTCGATCTGCAAATGTAAATCTATGCAAAGGAGGAAATGGAGACAAGGTTTCTTTTCATACCAAGTACATACAACACATCATTCAGATGTAGTAAGTCATTGAATTCCAAATGAAGATAGGTAGATCCAAATCCTTTCATAGTGTAGTTGGCATCATCTCCAAGTATAACATGGAGATGGGATTTGTTAGTACCATATTTCAATAATTTTGGATTACTGAAGGCTTTGGGAAATGGACCTATTTGAAAATACTATGAAGGTGCCCTTTAGGGTATCAGAGGCACATGAAGCATTCATAGTGGACTGTGGGATGATGAAAGGGTTTGGATCCATGGTGGTGGATCACTTTACCTTTGGAGTAAGAAGCAACGGAAATAAGTTAAAGAAAGTCATGAATCGACGGTTCAGAGCCAAGAGAGTGAAGATCAACGGTGAAAAAACATTTCACAGATTGGAGATGCAAGGCAGAATGCAGTTTTTGGATTTGTGGAGTGTGTTAAATAGGAGCAGTAGTGGAGAGTTGAGATTGATCCAAAGCTAGATCAACGATGCTAAAACTTTCCGTGCGGTGAACATGCTCGACCAAAGAAACTTTTCCAAATCATGGAATATGTTAACAGGAGAAAGGATCAGACGACTGAGATAAAGGAAGAGATAGATTTATGGTCGTAGTCAATTCCACGATCCGAACTAGCACAGATAGGGTCAAGATTTCGATCTGCAAAAATTTGTAGGGTCCACAAAGATCGATGGTTGCGAAGAGAGATCAATCTCAATCAACGGATGGGAAAAACTCCACGATCATAAGTTGCTCACTCAATCAAAGGAAAAAATGATTAGCATAATGTTAAAGTTCTCAGGGATGAACGGTTCCGATGAGGGTAGTTTGGAGATCGAAAGTCGATGTTGATTTCCCCAAATAAAGATGCACATATTTATAGTGTTGAAACTTCGGTATGAAGACCTTGCATATCAAAGGATTAGATTACAAAGAGAAAGTTATATGGTACAGATTGTGTGGAGGCACATGAGGATTATGCAATATAGAAAACTATAAAAGTTTCTATGTGGAGTTGAAAAAGGTCTGTCTTTTCTAGAGCTTCAAGATTGATGAACGCCCTGATTGTGTATAGAGTGCTAGCACAGATAGATCAGAGAACTGTGCTAAGTGACAAGGTAGGCACCCTAATAATTCCTCAGTATTGTTGAAAATGGATAAAATAGAAGAGATAGAGGTAGTAGAGGTGGGGGATAATGACGAATTAGGGGTTATTGGTCAGAAGGATGAAGAAGGTTTCGTAGATGAGAATGCTGAAATATTTGATACTATTCTATTGAACAAAGCAATTGAAACTGCCAAAGGTAAACTGGAAGTTCTTAAAGACCAAGGTAGCGATACCTGTGGTGTTTTTAGGTCCTTTTTCCATTTCTCTGTTAACCAGACCCCCCATTGCCCTGAGTTTGTTGAATGGTGTGCAGAAATTTTTTTTGCCACTGAAGGAGTCATCATGAATAAATCCAAGTCCAAAATCTTTGCCCTATTCAGGCTTCTGACATTCGTAAATCCCTCCATATCCTAGATGAATTTTGCCACACATCTCAAGAATACAAAGAAGAGAGTATTATACAATTCTTTTGAGATTCCACAGTCTAAAATAAAGAATCTTTCCTAAAGTATTGTTCAAAACTTGATGCTGAATTTATCAGTCTATCTTACACCATTGACACGAGTCTGTTCAATGAAGCCCAGTGGTGCATAACCTCAGCTAGTCGATTTCTAGGTTTAGATACTAATGGCTATGTCATTGTCGAGTCTGTTGTTTGTCTTGAGTACCTGTCCTGTCGAACCTGAACTTCCAGGACAATATTTTCAGTCCTGTTGTCTTAAATTTGATGAGTTTCTAGATGAAAACATTCATTCTCAGTTAACTAACTTCCACGATACTAGAGTGTTCAGATTTCAATCCTTTTTATTCAGAATCTTCTTGTCTTACAATGAATATAATTTACAAGCACCTGGGTTAGTGATCACTGATGACATGACCAAGAATTACTGTGAATGCATGAAATTTTTGATGGCAGAGATATATGAAATTTTCTTTCAAAAAAGATTGCCCAGGGTGTTTCTTGAGATGACTTAAATGCTGCAGCTATCTCCTAGTAATATGATAGGAGATTGGTTCATGACAAAATTTGAAACAGTTATAAGACTATATGGTTTTGTGCATCAACCATATGTCCTTCCATCCTTTTTGACACTCATGATTTTTTCCTTGGAATTGATTAGGAAAAGGAAAACTGTTGAAGAAGAGCACATTCTGAGCTTTAAGAAGAGTTTAGGTATTAATTTTCCCTGGGAGATAGGACCATACACTATCAAAAGCAGAACTGCCCTAGCACTGGTTGATAGTCTGCTCAAAAGCATGGCATTCTCTGTGGGACATGCCATAAATTACGACCCACACCAGATAATTTACAAAAGGAGACATGATATCAGCAAATTGGGAAGATTATCCTAACTATACTACAAAGGATATCAGCATGGAACAAGACTCTGCCTCATCCTTTCCTGGAAACAATTCTTCCCGAATGAACTTGTCTAACATAGTTGCAATGGATGGAAATGTCTCATCGTTGGTAAGTTTTTCAGAGAATACTAAGAAGAGAGAGCATGCAGAGCCCATGGATACCGATGAAATAGATACCGCTAGCACACCAAAATAGCAGAACTTTGAACAAGAACAGTAGATAGTGCAGGTGAAGAAAAACAACATGAGAGGGTAGGTGAAGAAGAGCAATGTAAAGGGAAAACAAAAGCAAGAAGAGCCCAAAACAACTGGGTTAGAGCTTCAGGATTATTTATTTGATGGACAAAATCCAAGCAAGTATACATCTAAAGAAGATTGGTTGAACACATACAGAGAGAAGGTTGATAAATTTTTTGATGAGACAGTAAATCTATATGAGGAAATAAGACAGTTACCCAAGCCATATGTAGCATTGAAGACAGTAAGGGATCATGCTACAGACACCCTAAGTCTGACCATGATTGTGGTTAATAAAGTGTTAGAGGTTAAGGTGAACCTAGAAAATATTCCCACTACGGATATCATACACCTTAACAGAGAAACCAGTGATATCTTAAATGCTAGATTGCTAAAGGCTACATTATAGATATCCAAGCTGGAGTCAAGTAAAATAAAAACTCAAGACCTCTTGAGGAAAGTAAGAGCTGAGAAAAATCCCTCAGAGTCATGTTTAAAAAGTTATAGGATGAATCGGTGAAGGTGGATGGACAGGCAGATAAGGGAGCATTGGATCAAAAGTTGTTGGATGAGAAAGAAAAGGAAATTCAGATGCTTAAAAAGAAGCAGAACATTCCTTCTACCCAGCTCATTCAGACCTCTAAGTTGACTGATTTTGAGAAGGAAAAGGAGGCTTTAAATACTGAGCTAACTAATTGCAAGGCCAAACTTTTGAAGCTCGAGGTGAGAGAGAAACAATGAGAGAAGGAGGCTAAGTTGCTAAAATAAAGTGAAGAGGATTTAAAGGCTAGGCTAGCAGCCAAGGAAAAAGGATCTACAAGAGAAAGGTGAAGTGGTGGGAATTCCAGCCACTATGCCCAATGTAGAGGCAGACACCACCTCCTTGTCTAATGCTATGTCACAGGTAAAGCTAAGGGATGTAGAGATTACAGGATTAAAGTAGCAAAATAAGAATTTAGAAGACACGGCTTCAAAAAAGGAAGAAGAGAAGAAGAAGTTATCATAAAGATGTTAGGAATTGATAGATCAAAATGCCAAATTAAATAAGAAAGTGATTGGCCAAATGGCCTTGCAGGGAGCCAGGCATATGATATGGGATAAAATCATTTCAGAAGCTGACAAGTTCTGACCTTATTTAGATTTCATTGCAGATCAGGAGGATGCTTTGAAAATGGCCAAGAAAAATGTTTTGATAGTAAAGGGAGAATTGCATAAGAGACCAGTGGGGGTAGCTCAAAATGATATCAATTTTCTAAGCACCTTATAAGAATATCAAACCAGTAGGTGTGGTATCCAAAACAGAGTTGTTGTTATTTCTGGAGCTAGAAAAGTCGTTGGAAAACATAGGATGCTGGATACTGTACAGGCCAATATTGATATTATAGATCACAAAGTCAAAGAGGTGATTGAGTTATTTAAAACATTGGTAAGCACGGGGAATTCTTTCTTCTAGGAAGAAAAATGACCCTTATTGACTCAGGAGGAGTATCTAGAAAGATTAGTCCTTCGTAGGTCTGATCACAACAAATTTGGGGATATGCAGCACACCCTGTCGGGCCCCGTTGTGTTTGATAAATTGGATGGAGAGTTTGAATTACTATCCGATTTAAAATCCACCTCTGCTACAATACCTAATCTATCATACACAGAGAATATGGAGCTTAGGGTACTAGCACACGACATGATTGTTGCAACTTTTCATGGCCCTGATCAATGGAGATCAATTCAACAATATATATTAGATAAGTTTAGACTGTAACCACGAAGATAACAAGGAGAGTAGCGCAAAAGGATTTTATTCAAAGCATGCCTAGTTGCGACAGCCTCTCTCCTATTTCATACAGCTGTCATCAGCCGAGATATGCAGAAAAAAGGATTTTTAACCTATTTCTTCTAGTAGTCCGCACTTTATTTTTGTCTTATGTAAATCATGATGTATATGCCACGTTCAAGTTTGTTCTTTGGTTTGTAACTAATTTTGATTTTAAGGTCGGTCTAGGAGGTCCGAGACATTACAAATTTACCTCCTGCAGAGGGAGAAAGGGTTGGAACTCGAGTAATTTTAGAGTTGTATGTATTCAAGTGTTTCTCAATAAAATTACAGAGCTGAAGTTGGTATTTTTTCCAGAAATTCATGTGTTGTTCCATATTACAGTCCGTGCTTTCTTTTCCCATGTGAATGTTTTCATGTTTATCTGTCCATTATGTTTTCTTTCACTTCTAGAATGAGTGTATAACAGTTTTAGAATTCATACTTGTATGCTCTAGTTGTTCTTTTCAAATGTCCACAAACCATTTCTTCTAAAATTAATATAGAACTCATTTCGTGATGCTCTGTGTTAATGGTCTGTTCATGTTCTTCATTTACTGCCAGAAAATCAATATTTGACTGTGAATGAATGGCTATCTTGCCTCTGAGTTAAAATTCCCATACGTAAAGTTCTGTTATCTATATTTCACATCTTGACTCCATAGCCCAATGGTCCTGTATCCCATTTCAACCAATCTCACAAACAATACACATTTTCACTTGTATATATATGGTATTGTTGATATTTTGTGAGAGATCCCTCTTGAAAGAGAAGAAATCCAGTCTTCCCTTCAAAATTGGTTTTGCTGTTACCTGGGAATAAGCCTTCACAACCTTTGGTAAGTTTCCAGTGATAACATGATTCTTTATCGAAAACTTTTGAAAGGTTCTCTTTATAACTAGTCATATGCTTAGAAGCACCACTATCTATGAACCATGTATCACTAGTGGTGGGAACAATCCCTGATAATGCTGGTATGGAGAAGAATTATGTACAACCTTCATTTCTTTGTTTCTTGTGATGATGACCATCTTTCGCATCAGTTTTTGAAGCTTCATGCTTTCTATTGTTTGAACTAAACACTTGCTTTCATAGCGACCATATTTATTACACTTATAGCATTGTATGTTTGATAAGTCCTTTTCCCTTCGGTCTAGAGAAGAACTTGGTCTCCTAGCTTGGTCCTTATGTTTTTGAAACTTCCTTCCTTTTCCATTACCTTTATTAGCATGAGTGATGAAGGCTTGATTATGCTCAACTTGAGGACCATGGAGTCTTTGTCTTGTTGCAATCCCGGTCTCTTCCTGAGTGTTGTCTGCCCATAACTTGTCAAATTTGGGCAGCTTGGTTTGACCACGTATGGTTTGGATGAAGGAATCCAAAGATGGTGGAAGACCATGTAGAGTGGTCATGAAAATCTCCTTTTCTTCAATGTTATATCCACTGGACCTTAGCATGTCCCAAATTTTGGTGATGCTCATGAAATATGAGGCAATAGATTCAGACTTGATCATCTTCAAATTTGAGAGTTTGTTCCTCAATGTGAGAGTCACATTGATGCTACTATGTTAAAATAAATTCTTCAAGGTATTGAACATCTTTCTAGCTGTCTTCTTTTCTGATATTTGTGGAACCAAGTGATCTTTGACTGAGTCCACCAGAATCCTTCTTGCTCTCGCATCACACTCCTCCACTAGGACTTGTCTTCTTCTGCTTCCGGTTGTGGAACTTTCTCATTGACAAATTTCATGATATCATTTTCTTTGGGGATGAGAATAAACCTAGGCTTCCAAGATATAAAGTTTGTATCCCCATCAATACTATCTTTAACCTTCATTTCAATCATCTTATCTATAGACTTGAACCAGAAACCCTGGCAAAAATTAGGTCAAAAATGATTTTGGAATTAGGTGAAAATGACCTTACAGATAGATGCACCATATCAAGGCGAGTTGAGGGAATATGATTTTGGGCCAAAGAAGTGGTGGGAAGCCTTCGAAAATTGAAACCCTAATTTCTTCCCGTAGTGTCCTGCAATAAAAAGTTGAAACTTCTCCAAATTTGATTTTGATTCCAACAAAATATGCGCCTCCTTTGGAGTGAATTTTCCACAACTCTTTTTCTGCTAAAGAGATGAGGGAAGGCCTTGGAAGCTCAAACGCTAGCTTCTAGCAATGGCCTCTTCTTGAACTGCTCTAACACCATGTTAGTTTTTACAAGATTATAGGAGTATAACTTAATTACAGATAAACATTAGGATATGTGGAAGAAAGACAAAACACAATAATTTATCGTGGAAAATCCAATCGAGAAAAACCTAGCAAACCTTCGTATAGAGATCATAGCTCCCGAGAGAAGAGATAAGAAGAAAGAGAGAGAAAATGTCTCTCTAAGATACAACCCCAAGAAACACTCTCCTTGACTGCAATAATGCACCTTTTATGATGTGGCAACTTGTGAGTGAATGAATGAATGAGGAGGGGTGAATCCTACTTATACTTATTTTCCAAGTGAAAAATTACTGGGGCAAACCTACTTTGGGGAAATTTAATTTAATTTAATTTTTATTCTTTTCTTGTGTATTCTTTTCCCAGGGTTTACATGAGTAATTACATTGGTATAATCTCCCGTAGGAGGTACCAGGAAATAAGTACAATAAGAATAAGTTATGTAGTTGCACAATTTCCAATAGAACCCCCTTACATTAAAAAATCCATTTTATATGAAAATTACATTAATGAACTATCGCGAGTTGGAAGAAAACAAAGCAAACTAAAAATAAATAAAACTAGAACTATCTGCCAGAAAAGTGGAACATTGGAAATCACCTACCACATGTGATTTGACTACCTGAAAATGCTCATTGAGCTCCTAGAGATTTGGGATGTTATTTGATCCTTTAGATATATGACTTGTTTCAATCCTTTTCATGGAAAAGCAATCACGAATACTTGCAAAGACAATGCTAATATCCCAATCTGAAACTAATTTGGTTTATGATTAAACCAACTGTATTTAGCCTAGATGACTTATCATCGGTCCCTCTATCTGATACATTGACCCAAATTCTAATATTTCTTTATTTGCTCACTTGAAATCCTGCCATATGGTATGTAATGACCCAACAAATGCTTATAGATCTTGAAATGCTAAAAATAATTCTTTGATTGTTGATTTAAAATCAACCCCCTACCTCGGGATAATTTGCAGGAAATCTGTATCTTTTCGAAGATGTTAACTAATCCCTGATAATTTGGAAATGATAATACCTATCCTCTGTTTTTATATGACCACCTCTAAGAATGATATTTGACAACTACCCTGCCACTTGTTCATTGAACATGTTGTCCACTTATTAGGATAATCTACTTCCAACTATGCATAATATTGATCTTTCATCGGTCCTCTTGGTCAAATATGGAACAAACTTAGAGATATAGATAAAATTACGAAGAAGTTTTGAAATATTTATGATGTATATAATCCTTAAATTCCATTGTTTCTTCTATAAGGCTTCTATATGACATAACATCATATGTCTGAGTTAGTTTGAAATAAAAGCTTTCCAATATTGAACTATTCAATATCTACATGAGCACTAGGGTGACTTCCGTGATATTTAATTTATCATGTTAACATTTGAAACCGATGCTCTAATCCACTCATTTTTCCACTTTTGTTCCATACTAGATTTGGCATTTGAGAAACACTCATATTTAGATCATTTAAATTAAATATCAAGTGAAAGTAAGTATTAACTTAGTTGAATTTTAGATCAATGAGCCTTGATCTGCTATAAAATTAGTTTACCACAAAGCCTTTCACCACGTGTATTTTCATGGTTTAGGAAGAGTAGAGAACTACAATCTCTAAACCCATTTAGAACTCATTCCCTCAAACAATATTGACTAACACAAACAATCATTCGATTGGTGTTATCCATTGAAACGTAGTTAATAGGTTGTTCCGTCGATGCAATTCCAAATGTTAAACGCCATCATTCCTTGCAATTCCACTATCTTTCATTTACAACAATATTCGTTGCTGCCGTAGATGAATGAAAGCGAGGAAACATTGTTGCATACCAAGTGTTTTTCCTTTTACAAGTCTAAGAAATGTTCCACATACAACAAAAATATATCAAATGATAACTTTAGGTTGTCACAAGTTTTACATCATCCTAGATGCATAGTGCATAAGTAATGGAGGCAAGGACCGTGGGGGGGCAAAGCAAGTGGTTAAGTTGAAATTTTTTCAATGGTTGTAAATGGAAGGTCTAATGTTCAAATCCCCCCTAAACTTACCCATGCACCATGGTTTGGGTCCTATGGATGCACCTAGGGGTATAGTGGTAGCGGGGTTGGATCCCTGAACCCCATGTCATGTGAGTACCAACCCCGTCCGTAGTTTTTTATTCCCCTACTAAAAAAAAGGAATAAAAAAAGGTGATGGAGGCAAGTGTCATGTCCCCATCCTAATGAGACTACTAGTTAGCAATGTTTCACCCACCTACTAGTTCCCTAGGTTGGGGAGGAGGCATTAAATATTGCAATAAGGGAGCTATGAGACCCAATATAACCTTATTTTTTCATCTACACATTCAATTGGGTCATACAAATAATACATATGGAGAAAAGAAAGTGGCATTGCTTCATGAAGACATTTGGAGGTTCATGGAGACCTTGGGTGGCTACTTTCTTCCTTACACATGTCATGAGTTAACCCAAAATTTGAAATTATGAGAAATGGAACATTCTTGGAAGGTGAAGAGGTGTCAAGTAACATTTCACGATTCCAAGGATTTGAATAGGTGAATATGAATAACTCCCCATGGAAGAGTAAGAGACTACGAAGAAACTAGGTGCCACTTGGAGAGAGATTCCCTACGCTTTATGAAAACAATGATGGAAGATTATATGACAAATCAGACCTGATTGCATACCTATGAGAATCTGACATTTTAGGGCTAACAATGCTTACAATAGGGAACACTTGGGGTTTGGTAGTGGCAATTCGAATTTGGAGGATAAAAAGGGATGAGGAGAAGTACAAGTGTCATGGGTGTTACTAAACATCAAGGATGAGTTGGAGTAATCCTATGGGAGGGAATTCAAATTTGGAGGACCTTAGGATATTTATAAAAATATTTCATTAGAAAGGAGAATGGATTTTTATCATTTGATAATTTTCCTTTGGCATTTTGGAAATCACTAGCTTGTCCATTGCACGGTGAGTGCTCACTCTCCCTACCAGTGAGCCAATTTCAAGGGAGTTGGATTATCATCCAAATTGGATGTTGGAGAGGAAACCTTGACATCTCATTTGGATCTTAATGAAGTGTTTTTATTGCAAATATGAGGTTGCTATAGTTTGTGACCCATCTCTCCTCCCATTCTCTCAATCCGTACTTCAATATTCCCATGTTTCTCTATGATGGTGCTCTTGTGTGAATGATGGTTGCGCCTTGTTGAGTCCAATTGATTCAAAAGAATGGGTTAATGATTTATGGCTCTGTAATATTTCTCCCATCCTATCTGTAAGTTGAAATTGGCAGAAATTCATATGCAAAAATGTCCACATTTTCAAGCTATGGTGTGACTAGTTTCCATGTGTTGGTTTCCCATTTCAATGGAGTTGTATATATGATTTGTGTTGAGGATTTTATCTGATGTTATATGCTGTTGGATGAGCTATTGATGTTATGTTAATGTTATACATTATTTATGCTCTGTTCTGAACCATTTCATATACAATTTATGAGTCGAAGTTAAGCTATTGCATGTCATTTCCCTTAAGCAAATATAATTGAATATATGCATTCGAATATGAAACTTTACACATCTGTTTCAAAATTCATAAAAAACACCAAATTAAAGTAAATTAAGTATAATATCAGTCCCCATACTCTATTGATAATTTTGAAGGGTCGCTTAGGAGTCGGATAGCCATTTCTGCTCACACCCTAGTGGGAATTGCACTACAATTTACTAGCAAATTTACCATTTTTAACAATGACCCCAAACTGAGTTTTAGATGTCTATAACATGTTATAAAGTGACCAGAGAGTCCATTTAGTGTCCCTAAGACTCACCATAATGGCCTCAACCAAATTCGATACCCTCTTGTTCCATTCGAAGCCCCTAGAGTCAAGACTAGTCAATGTAAATTTCCCCAAATTTTGCCTTTGTTTGGAATTTTCAAATTGGGTCATTATAGTGGTATCAAAACATGATCTTAGAACCTATTGGATTTATCTATTTATGTTTCCTGATGATGACCTACCTCCATTAGAAACTGGGACTGGAGACATTAACAGTGGAAGAGAAGAAAGTGAAAAAATTAATTCTAGGTAAGAGGAGATTAGAAAAGAACTAGGATTTGGAGATATGGGGGAAAAGGAAGATAATGAGGACCTTAAAACATTCATTAAGTAATATCTTGAAGGTATGACAATTTTTTTTATGCAAGGGTTCCAATTGTTGGCTAGCCAACTTGGGGGCAAGTCCACACTCAAGAGTAGTAGTAGTACACCTCATGATGAGAAGAATACCGATGGGGAAGCCATCTTTTCAAAGATTGGACCTCATAACTAACCCCATGATTTCAAGAATCATACCAGACCTACAATTCCTAAGTTTTTAGAGTCCAAAGAGGGCCCTTACACTACTTATGATGCGATGGGAGCAAAAAATGATTGGCAACAACTAAGTGATGAATGTAGGAAAGTCCTACCTTTTGATCAGTTCATTAGTGCCTCTCTTCATTTTAAACAAGGAGGAAGTGGGAATAGGGAACATACTCTTAATAAGGAATTTAAGTATACCATGGAAAAAGTAACTATTCCTTCCTTTGATGGTTCTTCCCAAATGTCTTCTAGTGCTCGGCTGCAAAAATTAAGTGCGTATTTTTTCAGTTAAATGCTATGGTTGAAGAAGATGCATTGAAAATGGCCATTTTGCATCTTGAAGGGGAAGCTAGTGATGGGTGGTTCCATGGTCTTAGAACCTTGGGACATGATCAGATTTTATCTTATGAGGGTTTCTCCCATGCATTAATGGAGATATTTGAGAGGAAAGACCCCGAACTTCCTTTCAAGGAACTAACACAATTAAATCAAGTTAGAACTCCTGAAGTATATATGTTATAATTTGAAAAGAGTTTAGTAATGGTTTCTGATGTATCTATGGATAAGTTGGTTTTAATATTTATTGAAGGATTGAAATAACCTATGAGAGGGCTCGTGAAATCACACAAGCTAGCTACATTGAAGGATGCAATGAATTTGACAAGAGATTTGCAGAATGTGTTGCCAAGAACCAAATACCCCCCTAAGCCTAATTTCCCTTCCAAATTCAAGGAAGGTAAGAAACCATGGAAAAACGACGCATTTTCCAAAGAAAATAAGGGAGGGCTAAGCAAAGAAGAACTTAGAAGAAAGAAGCTATGTTTCACATGTCAACAACCTTGGGTTCCGGGACGTAAGTGTGTAAAGGGGAAGGCACACTACATTGAAGTTTTCTCTGAAGATGAGGAAGATGGGGAAGAGGAAGAAGCACAACTTGCAGCCCAAGAAGAGGGGTATGAAACAACAAAATAATTACAACCCACTTATGATATAGGAAAAATTGTAGTACTTTCAGGTGTACCTAGATTTCACACCCTGAGCCTCAAGGGTAAAATACAAGGCCAAAAGGTCACTTGCCTAGTGGATGGAGGAACCACGCATAACTTCTTAGATGTAGCCTTGGTGGAGAGGATAAAGTTACAAGATTAAAATTTTGATGGTTTCCCAGTAATCATTCTAGGCAACAATTATATGGACAACACTAAATTGATTCCAAAGCTTCAAGTTACAATAGGAAATCATACTATCATTGACAATTTCTACATAGTGAATGTGGATGATACAAATATGGTTTTGGGAGTCCAATGGTTGTATTCTTTAGGGAGCATACAATGAACTATAAAGTCCCTGAAATGAGGTTAAAAAATTCAGAAGGGAAACCCATCTTGTTGAGGGGAATGCACACTTACCCAAATCAAGTGGCATCCTCTCATAGTATGAGGTCTATCTTGAGGCATGGAGACATAGAATGGGATGCTTAATGCTTAATTACATCTTATGAACCTCAATTGAAGGTTTCCAAGAATCCTAAGGAGATAAAGCAGTTATTGAGTAAGTATGAGAGGGTTTTTGGATACCTTCCCCCAAGAAGACCACTAGACAGAGGGTTGGAGCATATCATTGAGTTAGAGATAAGAACACAACCTATCAAAATGAATCCCTATAGGAACCCCAAAAGGATTCGGGATGAGATTGAGGAGGCCATTACAGAACTTTTGGAGTTGGGTCTCATAAGGCCAAGTTCAAGCCCATATGCTTCTTTAGTTGTTATGGTAAAGAAAAAGGATGGAACTTTGAGGATGTGCATTGCTTTTAGAGCTTTGAATAAGAATACAATGAAGAATATATATCCCATCCCAAGGATTAATGAGCTCATGGATGAAACTCCATAGAGCCAAGTTATTCTCAAATATTGACCTTAGATATGGTTATCATCAAATTCAAATGAGGGAAGAAGACATACCAAAGTTTGCTTTCAGATGCCACTATGGTCACTTTGAGTTTGTTTCCATTCCCTTTGGCTTGACAAATGCTCCTACCACATTCCAATCATGCATGAACAATATCTTCCACAAGCAAATTCGTAAGATTTTACTAGTTTTCTTTGATGACATTCTTATTTACAGTAAAACATGGAAGGAACATTTGCATTATCTAGAAGTGGTATTACAAATTTTGCATGATAAATCTTTGTTTGCTAAGCTGTCAAAATGTGAGATTGGTTTGACAGAAATATTGTATCTTGGACACATCATTGGTCAATATGGTGTGAAGGTGGATATGGATAAAATAAGAGACATTATAGAATGGCCTTGTCCCAAAAGTCCCACTGAATTGTGAGGATTCATTGGAATTTGTACCTACTACAGGAAGTTTGTGAAGGGGTTCTCCTAACTCACCTCACCTTTCATTGATTTGACAAAGAAGGATGCTTTACAATGGCATGAAGGGGATGAAAATTATTTCCAAATAATGAAAGATGTAATAAGCAATTGTAATAATCTAGCCTTTCCTTATTTTTCTAAACCATTTCTCTTGGAATGCTATGCATCACGAGAAGGCATTGGAGCAGTCCTAAAGCAAGGACAACACCCAATAGCTTTTGTGAGTAGGAATATATAACCACACGAGAAGATTTACTCTATTTATGATAAATAAATGTTAGCCATCATGCATGCTTTGGTCAAGTTTAGGAAATAATTTGAGGGAAACAAGTTTGTGGTCAAAACTGACCATAATAGCTTAAGGTACTTCCTCACTCAAAAGGATCTAAATGAAAGGAAACAAAAGTGGGTGAGTAAGATTCAAGAATTTGACTTTGATATTGAATAAGTGAAGGGAAAGAATAATGTGGTAGCTGATGCCTTATATAGAAGACCCTCTATTTCTCTAATGGATGTAGTAGAAAATTGGAAAGTGACGTTAGAAGTAGAGTATGTCATGGATAAGTTTTCTGGTGAAATTTTTTTATGGGACTAACCATGGTGACAAGTATAAGGTATCGAAAGGAATTATATACTACAAATATAGAATCTATTTGGTCCGTGGTTCGAGTTTGAAGGAGAAAGCTTTAAAGAAATCTCATGATTCTCCTCTAGCAGGTCGCCTTGGTTTCTTCAAAACATATTGAATGTTGAGGGAAAGATTCTCATGGAAATGGTTGAAGGATAATATTTTGAAATATGTTAATGAATTCCCCACGTTTTATCAAAATAAAGTGGAGCACACTCATCCATATGGCCTCTTACACCCCTTTCCTATTCCAAAACGAAAATGGGAGAGCATTTCCATGGACTTCATCACTGGTTTGCCCCAGGTACTTGGTAAGGATTGCGTATTTGTAGTGGTGGATAGAATCACTAAATTTGATCATTTAATCACCATTAATACCACTTTCAATACTATGCAAGTGGCTGAACTATTCTTTAAATAAGTTTTCAGATTGCATGGGATTCCCAAGAGCATTGTTAGTGACAGAAATACCAAATTTTTGAGTGCATTTTGGTAAGAAATCTTAAAAATGGTGGGTACAAATTTGACACCTAGCACAAGCTACCATCCACAAAATGATGGCCAAACATAGATGGTGAATCAATGGTTGGAAGGTTACTTGGGGTACTATGTTAGTGGGAAACAAAAAGCATAGATAAAATGGTTACATTTGGGTGAGTTTTTCTACAATACTACTTTTCATATGTCCATTGGCATGTCTCCTCTCAAAGAACTTTATGGTTATGATGCATCCAGTTTTATTGAACACATTTTTGGTGATAGTAGAGCTCCAAAGGATAAGGATTGGATTGAAGAAATTCAAAATTTTTTGAAGGTTTTGAAAGATAACTTGCAGGTTTCCCAAAATCAGCAAAAACAATACGTAGACCAACATAGAGTGGATAGGCACTTACAAGTGAATGAATTGGTATATTCAGGTTTCAGCCCTACAAACAAACCACCATAAATGGCAAGGGTTAAAAAAATATCAAACCAATGTTTTATGGTCCCTATAAAGTGATTTGAAAAACTGGAGAAGTGGCCTATGAATTGGAGATTCCCATAGGACACAAAATTAAAATGTATTTCATGTTTCATGTCTAAAGAAGGTTCTAGGTCAGCATATTTTAGTTTCAGATACATTACCTCCTTTGGGTGATGAAGGACAACTTGTTCTCATCTCAGAAAAAATATTGAAAACAAGGGAAATAAAGTTAAGGAGCAGAACACTAAAAGAATACTTGGTACAATGGAAGGATTTGCCTAGTGAGAAAGAAACTTGGGAAGATGAACAAAATTTTCAGCATCCAAACTTGGAAGTGCTTGAGGACAAGCAATATTGGGTGGGGAGGACTGTCATGTCCCCATCTAAATGGGACTACTAGTTAGCAATGCTTTACCCACCTACTAGTTCCCTAGGTTGGGGAGGAGGCATTAAATAATATGGGAGCTATGCAAACCAAGAGAACCTTAGTTTGAAATTTAAACATTAATTTCATTCATACAAATAATAAATATGGAGAAAATAAAGTGGAATTGCTTCATGAATATATTTGGAGGTTCATGGAGACCTTAGGTGGATAGATTCTTCCTTACACATGTCATGAGTTAACCCCAAATTCGAAATTATGAGTAATGGAACGCCCTTGGAAGGTGAATAGGTGTAAATTAAAATGCCATGAGCCCAAGGATTCAAATAGGTGAAGAGGAATAACTCCCCATGGAAGAGTACGAGTCTAGGAAGAAACTAGGTGCCACTTGGAGAGAGATTCCTTGCACTTTATGACAACAATGATGGAAGATTATATGACAAATCAGACCTTATTGCAGACCTATAACATGCCAGAGTTAAAAATAGCCTCCAAGAGGGTGCACTTGGGGTTTGGTAGCAACAATTTGAATTTTGAGGAAGATGAAGGGATGAGGAGAAGGACAAGTGTCATGGGGGTTACTAAACATCAAGGATGAGTTGGAGGAAGCCTATGGGAGGGAATTCGAACTTGGAAGAACTTAGGAGAGTTATTAAAAATTACATGAGGAAGGAGAATGGATTTTATCATTTGAGAATTTTCCTTTGGCATTTTGGAAAGCACTAGCTTGTCCATTGCAAGGTGAGTGCTCACTCTCCCTGCTAGTGAGCCAATTTCGAGGGAGTTGGATTATCATCCAAATTAGATGTTAGAGAGGACACCCCGACCTCTCATTTGGAGCTTAATGGAGTGTTATTTCATATAGGATTCTGCTGCAGTTCGTGACCCATATCTCCTCCCATTCTCTCAATCCCTACTTCAATATTCCCATGTTTCTCTATGATGGTGCACTTGTGTGAATGATGGTTGCATCTTGTTGAGTCTAGTTGATTCCAAATAATGGGTGAATGATTTATGGATCTGTAATATGTCTCCCATCCTCTTTTTAAGTCGAAATTATAAGAAATTCATATGTAAAAATGTCCACATTTCCAAGCTATGGTGTGACTAGTTTCCATGTGTTGGTTTCCCATTTCAATGGAGTTGTATATTTGATTTGTGTTGAGGATTTATTATGATGTTATATGTTGTTGGATGAGATATTGATATGCTATTGATGCTCTACATTCCTTATTCTCTATTTTGAACCATTTCATATACAATTTATGAGTCAAAGTTAAGCTATTACATGTCATTTCCCTTAAGCAAATATCACTGAATATATGCATTCGAATATGAAGCTTTAAATCTATGTTGAAGAAATCATAACCACACCAAATGATAGTAAATTAAGTCTAATATAAGTTCCCATACTCTATTTGATAATTTGGGAGGGTCACATAGGAGTTTGAGAGCCATTTCTGCTCACACCCTTGGGGGAATTACACTACAATTTACTGGCAATTTTACCAATTTTTCCAATGAACCCAAACCTAGTTGCAGATGTTTATAACCTATTCTAAAGTTACCAAAGAGTCCATTGAGTGGCCCTAAGACTCACTATATTAGTCTCAACCAAATTCGAGACCCTCTTGGGCCATTCAAAGTCCCTAGAGTCAAGACTAGTTAATACATTTTTTCCCCAAATTTTGCCTTTGTTTGGAATTTTGGAATTAGGTCATTACAACAGGGACTTGGACAAAGCGATATTTGGAAGCTCATTTTGAGCTTGGGAAGTATGATGGCTCGACGCTTGGACTTTGTTATTTAAGTAATAGGAAATATCCCACATGCAATGAGAAGCATAAATAAAAATATTTTATATTGTCGAATCTTTCAAGTATTTGGCGCTATGGTCTGGATTCTAAGATTGTGGAATCATGCATGATTATGCTTGACAATTTGGCTCGGTCGACTATGGTTGGTAAGTTGGCTATGGAATATGACATACAAATGGGACAAAAGATCCATTTACATTTTTTCCTAAACTAACTTTAAAATGATCACGTAAAACTAACTTTAAAGTGACCAAAGCAGCAAAAAAATATGTATCTAGGAAGAGGACACTGCCATGTCACCGCTTGAAGCTATAATCAATACGATAAAAAATTCCCACAAATGAATATTCGTTGAGACGATACTGGATCGAGCTTTGAGAATGGGGGATTAAGGATGACCGATGGACTGAAGATGCACAAAAGCTTACTAGTGCAAAGATGAGGAACTATTTGAACACACCCTTGCTAGATAACTTTTGCAATTTGAAAGAATTGATTTCCTAGTACACTGTTAGTAGATACCATGACAACAAATTATGCTTTGATGAGCCATTTGAAATAAATGACTCCCTCAAAGCACACATCACTGGGTTACCCAAAAAAGGGTCGTTGGTACCAATATGGAATAGGTCGTTACCACTGGTCGATGGGCTGATAGGAACACTGCAGGTAAAGAATTCAAAAGGGATCATTACCAGTAAGACTCACCTACCCATTGGTTAAGTTTGCATCCATCATTATCTCAATTTCCTTGATTCGTTTCAGTCGATAGTATGACATTAAATTAAAGATGGTAGAAGTTGTAAAAGCTATCTTCATGGAAGAAAATATACAATTGGGTCAAGTAACTAGCCATAGTCGTCAGAACAAATTGTGAGAAATGCAATCTAGTTTATGCCATTATTAATATGGATAACGATGTCAGGTGATACCGACTTCACTAAGAACTATGCACCACTAATGAACAAATTCAAAGCAGTCACACCTAAAGGGTGCACCAAAGGTTCAAAAGTCACCAAGATGTGGCTGAAGAATTGGTTTTAGGTATTGAAAAATACACATTTTCGATGGTGAGTTCCCCAGCAAGTCCATCGAAGTCTTCTATTGAAGACACACATCTATATACCTCGAGTGTTGTCACTACATCATTGATTACCTCATAATTCCATACTACATATATCGCCACCCCAACCTCATCAATCATGACTTTCACTACCCTAATACAACCTCAACAATCACAAGCACCATGAGGATCATTGAAGAAAAATCAGAAGAATAAGAAGAAGCAATCTCCCACACTCACAGTAACAGTCAAAACAACAACCAATACTTCAGATTCAAAAGGATTATTTAACCCAACTTGGGCTTTAGATCAAGATTTAAAATATTTCATTAGAATTGACAGTAAAGAAAAACAGAAGCTATGGTCGGATGACAAAAATAAGCTTAAAAGTCTCCAGGAGGAGCAGAAACAAACATTAAAACAATGCTTCGACTTAATTTCCCAAGTTATGCTAAAAATTGTAGTACCAAAAGACTAGAAACCCCTTGACCATATTTCCAACCTATTCAGTTCTATTGTTTCATTGTTGCAAGATGTTGCCATCCAAAAGAACTAGGAGAATGCGCTTTTATTTGATGTTCAGTATAAATGATTTGTCGATACGGCCAAGAAAGTAAAGGAATATGAAGTTCAAGCTAGTTGATCATGCCGAGTATTGAACAACTAGTATTCTTAGTATGGGAAATTTTTTGTGCATATGGGAAATGTACAAAATAATGTAGCTAAAATCTAAGAGTAGAAGGCCATTGTAGACCCAACAACTCTAGCACTTTTGGACAACCAGCTGAACATGGAACAACACCACCTTGTTGACCTCTAGAAGAAACAAGACCAATGGACAAAGCAAGCCAAGTCAGCACAAAGAGAGGTTGACCACATAACATATTAGATAGACCGCCTCTTTCAAGCCATCCCAACACAACACCTCAAGTTGGGACCCGACTTGCAAAATATCGAAAGTGTATCAGTAACAAAGAAGTTTCCAAGTTTTTCCAAACTCATCACTGTCATCCTCGATATCCATTCGTACCTACACGCGTCAGAGGATTTCCAAAGACAGATATCCATGTTAGACACACCGATTGTAGAAGCTTGTGTTCAAATAAGATCCATCGGGCACCATTGCTAGTCTGCAACAATCATAGAAATGTTGTACAATTTTTCATATCATATTGTAACAAGTATTTGTATTCATACATCTCTCAAGTTTCTTCACGACGAAGAAGTGTCTTGTTGGTGGGGAAGATGTTGGAGCTATGTCCTCCTAACTGAGCGCAATTGGGTTGGTCCAATCGGTTGGACAGTTAGTCGACCATGCCATTAGTGATAACTGATTAACTACCTTGCAACCTATATAAATAGGCAACCTGTTGCTTCTACCACCATTATTTGTGTTTTTTCTTGTATATATATGTATGTATCATCTTATATCTTATATGCTTTGTTATACTACCGATAACTCCATACATAATCCCATAAATTACAACAATCAACTACACTGCTTCCAAAGCTATGAATGCAAATCATAGTACTCGAATTTGGCCACTTTTATGAGACCTTGATCACTACAAAGCCTGACTAACGTTGAGCTGAGCATATTATTAATATTATTATATAACTTTTACTAATATGTAAAAATAAATTTTTTATTGAATTTTAATATTGATATTAATATTAATAGTTATACATATTATTTAATATGAATAGTTATTATTGTTTATTAATATATATTAATTTATTAATGAAAAGCCTTTAATAAAATAGATAAATAAACAAGGGCTACGAAGTGGGAATTTCCCTGACATTGCCATATGTTGTTGTGAGAGAAATGAGAGAAATGATGCTTTAGGAAGAATGACAAGAAGCTACTAGCTAATAGAGGACTTCTTGCACAAGGGCGTGAGCAATTGTCCAGCAAGATGGATGAGTAAATGCAATGTTGCGGATCAAACACTCATGAATGAATGTTGCTTAAAATCCTTTAACTATTCATGTTTCTTTCATTTCTACTCTTATCTTTACCTTTTAGGCATTAATTTCGCAAAGGTCAGAAACATTTGGCTCACCATCTATTTATAGAAAATATTTTGCCTCCTTTATAAATAAATGTATTTGCCAATAACCTCCCATGCTATGTTTCTTTCATAATTCTACCTACAAAAACCCTATCCCTATCACATGCCTATAACTATAGCCTTTTATGAATATAATGATCTTGTTTATAATAAATACTAAACCTAATAGAATAAACCTTTTTCTAAGAGCACAACTATCTTCCTTTGGTAAGTTGACCATTTCCAATCATGGAGTATATCTAGATCCTACCTTGTTTTAATTTTAAATGTCTATGACAATAAGCCAAAGAAAATAGTTATGAATATAGGAAAATCAAAACACTATGACCAAATTATATAATTCAATGTTGACACATTTTTTTAAAATATTTTAAACAAATCATCGAATATTTTAGATGAGAAATATGAAATTGCACGTTGGAAACTAGAGCCTTGGTGAAAATATGTAGGCTACACAATCATGATAATAAAGCACTGATAGTTGCAAACATTTTGATATTATACCCAAGCAATAAATAAACTATAAAGCATCCTGAGGATTTCCATTTTTTCTCTAACTATCCAGAAAAATAAAACCTAATCAAGGTCAACCAACACTTTCATTACATTTAAAAGAAACATTAAAAGTAATTCAAACTATTATGTTGTCCTATCTTTCTTAAACCAACACTTCCATTACATTGAAAATAAATCAACCTATTGTGTTGTACTATCTTCTTTAAATCATCCCTAATCCTTCACAATATTGCAACGCAACAATTCTCCTAATTTTGATGCACCCTCACTATTTAGGGACAAACCTTTGCCTTATGAAATAAAATCTATTATTAAAATCGATATTATTAGATAAAAACTTAGTAGATAGCTTCTTAAACATTATTTATTAATGAAGAATTCAAACACAAATTTAACATAAGATATCATTAAAATTGAAAGAATGAGGTGGCTTTGGATTGGGGTTTGATTTGAATTATTCCTCTTATTTTTAGCATTTTGCATTCTACTACATAAATGCGTCTGTTCATCTGTCATCATAAAAGATGGGAGTGGGAGCATTGAGCACCATGTAAAGAAAAGTAGGAAGTGGGAAAGGAGTGGTTGGTAACGGAGTAAACTTTTTACTCGACCATTTGTACTGATCGGACGACCTGGCTTACGTGATCTTTCATTGCTGGTCGTTCGATCGGTGCAAATGGTCGGGTAGAAAGTTTACTCCGTTGGTAACTGGGTGATAAGGAGTTGGGTAAGTCGGAGGAATTTATTTAATTGGCGGAAGCATCCTTTGACCAGAAATAATTATATTATCACTGTCCGATGAGTCTCATTATGTCATCAGTATTCACTCTCCCTCCACGTCACCTACAATCCGTGTAGGTGTGTCTTACGCCGAAGAAAGAGATATTTTATCATTATTTTATAATAACCACGCAACTGATCCATTATCTCTCCTCCTCCGGAAGCACTTATAAATACTCCATGTTGGTGAAAAGTAATATCGTGGCAAGTAGCAGTTTCCTTTGATTCCATAGATGAAAAATGTGTCAGCATTCAATTGATCTCAACTGGCAAGAGACTTTATATTCTGACAAATATACACTTTAATTGCCATACCTGGAATTAATATGATCCGATTTGGATGCCAATGAAATGTTATTTCATTGGTATCAATAAAATTATGGTAAGGTTATCCTCTTTTTCGGGCTGGTTTCTATTAGTTCGTGAAAACTTGTTCATCAAATCCATGGGAAAAATGTAACTAAATTTTTGCAATTCAATATACCCTACATCATCTTCATTGATGCATACTTTTCTATATGTACCTGCAAGTGAAAACATCTGTCAATTTTAATCTAGGGAAACATATTAGAAAAATATACATATTCCATAAAACCCATTAAATATTTCTCTTTGAAAATAATATTGGAGTCGTGTTAATCTTGCCAAAACATTTTAGGTATATATTCAACCATATGTTAAACCTTTATAAGACTTTGTGATATCTAACTCACAAATTATCACAGGCTTTGTAAAGTGACGCAGTCACACACAAAGGGTTGGGAAGGGCATCACAAATTATCACAGGCTTTGTAAAGTGACGCAGTCACACACAAAGGGTTGGGAAGGGCATCAAGACGACTGGGAAAGGAGGCCACCCACACCCTTACATTCCTAGATAGATTAAATGGACAGGTCAGGAAAGCATATGCATTTCGAGTGATTATCCGTCATTATATAGACATAGAGAGCACTCGCCATCATTCATTCCTTATCCCACGATGTTGATTGATTCCTCTACTATTACGGAATAGGTCAACAAGAAACGAGGAGTAACTAGGGATTCAACAGAGATTGTTGGAAATATTAATCACTCGTAGATCCGTACCTGACTCTTAGCCGACTTTGTCAAAGTCTGTATCAGTCAAGTTCTTATCGGTCAGTCTGACAAGAGGGAAGAGTCAACAATTCGGCAATGTAATCTAGTCGAATTAATTTCTGAAGCTAAGTTGTTAGGTAGATAGTTATTACAGTCTTTAATGGAGAGTCAGTCGATTCATGTAGAAGCAATTTTCAGGTTGCCTATAAATAGAAGAAGAAGATTGTAAAATTAAGTTAGTCACTAGACACATTAGACAGTAGAGAGAACTCTGGGTGAGAAAGGAGAGAAAGAGAAGTTGAAGCTCAAGCTTCTGTGTAAATGATTCAATCGAAGAGCCGAAGCTTTGTAAAAGGATCAGTCAGTGAGCCAATAAGTCTGGACAGACAAGTTTGTAATACCTTTGTTATTTCCACATAGTTATATATATGAAATAGTTTATGGTTGAATGCATGTTTATTTGGCCACACATTATTTCTAGATTTACTTGTGTAAATGTCTTTTACAATTACCATTTGAGTGAAAGAACAATAATCCTTAAATTTCTCACTCCTTGAAAGTTCCAGGTTTTACGACACATTGGTCGACTCAAGTCTTCCTACATATTTGGGTATATGTTTTTATAAGTTCTTTGGATTTGTTAATGTGTCCATTTTTACTTCATCTTACTCATAGGTGAAAAGCATTTGTAATTTCTTAAGTCTTTTAGACTAAGAAAAATACTCTGTAGATTTCGACCAAACCAAGTGAAACGACAAGGTCGGTTGAGTAAGCGGACTTAGAGGTCGAAGAGGTAAGCCGACTTAGAGGTCGAAGAGGTAATCTGACTTAGAGGTCGAAGTCAGTAGAACCGACAAGTCGAAGTAAATTAGTCAGGTTGAAAGGCCGACCAAAGTTTATAAACTTGTCTAGTCGGGACTTAGACAATTTTCACCTGACAAGTGGAAAAAGGAAAAAGAGGTCGGCATGAGAATATTTAAATTTTTAATATTAACTGAGCGGTAAACTCAAGTTTAGTCAGCTTGGTTTTGGCTAACGAGTATCAGAGCAAGGTTTAGGAAAGAAATATTGTCTTAAAAAAGTGGAAAATTAATTTTCTAAGGAAAGTTAATTAAAAATTAAAAATGGCTTCCACTTCTGGTTCATTGCAAACTCCAATCTTTACATGAAAGAATTATGAATATTGGTCTCTAACTATGAAGGCTTTGTTCAGAGGTCAAGATGTCTGGGAGATAGTCCAGCATGGTTATGCAGAACCAACAGACATGGCAACATACAACAATCTCACACAGGCTGAGAAAGATGTCTTGAGGGAACAAAGGAAGAAAGATGGAAAGGATTTGTTCTACATACATCAAGCTATGCATGAAAGCAAACTCCCAAGAGTAACAACAAAAACTAATGCTAAACAGGCATGGGATACATTAGAGATCGCCTATCAAGGTTTGGATAAGGTAAGGACATCCAAGCTGTAGATTCTGAGAAGAGATTTTGAATCTCCGTCCATGAAAGATTCAGAGACTATAGACACATTCTACACTAGAGTTTTTGGTTTGATAAACCAACTGAAATCTCATGGAGAAGCCATAGAAGACCAAAGGGTTGTTGAAAAAATTCTCAGAAGTCTTCCCCTAAGATTTGAAAACTTGGTTGTGACCTTAGAAGAACACACAGGCATGTCAACATTTACCATTGATGAGCTGCAAGCTTCACTCATCAATCATGAACACAGACTCAACAGAACAAAAACATCATTGGAAGGTGCATTTGCAGCACAGTCATCCATAAGCCGTGGTAGAGGCAGGGGGAGAAACAACGTCAGAGGAAGAGGAAGAAGTTATTCAAGAGGAGGACGAGGCAGAAGTCCTGCAAATGTTGGTGGTAGAGGATATAATCAGAACCCAAGTCAGCCAAGTGGCCAGAGGTTTGACAAATAAAAAATCCAATGTCATTATTGTAATAAATTTGGTCATTATGCATATGAATGCAGGAAGAAACAATATGACCAAGGAAGGCAAAGCTTAAATCAGTCGACCAACACCAACACTTCGATAAGTGTAATGTTAATGGCATCGATATCTCCACTTGAATGTAATACTATTCAACAAAGTCCACATGACATATGGTATTTAGATTCAGGATGCAACAACCACATGACTGGTAATTTAAATTTGTTTTCCAGTTTAGACAATTCAGTTCAAGCTGATGTTATACTTGGAAACAATGTCCAAGTTACTGTCTTAGGAAAAGGCACTGTTGATATTCTAACCAAACAGGGGGAGAGTAAGTATATCCTTGATGTCTATCATGTCAAAGGTCTGAAACATAATTTGTTAAGCATTGGACAACTGATACAAAATGGATACAAAGTCTACATGGAAGATGATCACTGTGTGATCAAAGACAAATGTCCAAGCGACCAGCTGATAGCAAAAGTGCCAATGACAAGCAATCGCTTGTTGCCATTGAGGACAGTTCCCGACATGAAAGAGAAGACAAATACAGGAACTACATTCAAGGCAGAAAGTAAAGAAACAGTAGAGATCCTCGATAAGAAAGAAAATGGTAGAGCTAATTTGCAAGCTGCATTTCGAACAAAAGTTCAGGATGAATCCTGGCTATGGCATTTCAGATTTGGACATCTGAATTTTGGTGAACTGAAGCTACTGCACAAAAAGAATATGGTAAAAGGATTACCATTGATTGACAGACCAGAGAGGGTTTGTGAAGGCTACATTTTTGGCAAGCATCACAGAGAGAATTTTCCAGTCAGAAAGTCGTATAGAGCACGCACACCACTTGAAATTGTGCACTCTGATATATGTGGTCCAATGCACACATCATCCATTGGTGGCTACAAGTATTTTCTTTCTTTTATTGATGACTACTCAAGAAAAACATGGGTATATTTTCTGAAACATAAATCTGATGCATTTGGTTATTTTCAGCAGTTCAAGGCACTCGTGGAGAACCAGAGTGGACACCGCATCAAGATCTTAAGGACTGACAGAGGAGGTGAATATGTTTCAAATGAATTTCTGAATTTTTGCAAGACCCATGGCATATAGAAACAATTCACTGCATGGGATACAACTCAACATAATGATATTGCCACAAGAAAGAACAAAACCATCATGGAGATGACACATAGCATGTTGGCGGCCAAGCATTTGCTAAATGAGTATTGGGGTGAAGTAGTCGCAACTACCTTATACATTATGAACCGATGTCCGACAAAGAGTGTGAAGAACAAAGTTCCCTAAGAAGCATGGACAAGTATGAATCATAGTGTTTCACATTTAAAAGTTTTTGGTTGTGTTGCATATGCTCATGTTCCAGATGAGCTGAGAAGGAAGCTAGACAAGAAGGGACAAAAGTGTATTTTTGTCGGCTATTTAGAAGACACAAAAGCATACAAGTTGTATGATCCTGTCACAAGGAAAGTAATAATCAGTCGAGATGTTCAATTTGTCAAGAATGAATCATGGGATGGAACCGTCGACATAAATGTCAAGATTGTGTCAAATGTCGACAATGATGATATGGAAGAGGAAGTGGTTCAAACACCACATGTAAGTCAACCAATCACAGCACTGTCGACTCCCATGAAACCAAGACATGGTTCAACACAAGGACCATCGACACAAGTAGCAGCTCAAGCTACACCGACAAGTACACCAAGAGGACAACAGACTCCATAAAGCATTTCGTCGAGATCGACATCGACAGAATCGGTGAAGACAAGAAGTTTGCGTGAAATATATGAAGCTGGTACACCAAATTCATTCTCTCTCTTTGCATTATTTTCTCCTATATATGATCCACTAACTTTTGAAGAAGCTATTGAAGAAGAAGTATGGGCACAAGCCATGGATGAAAAAACAGAATGCATTGAGAAGAACCAGACATGGGAACTGGTTGATGTACCAAAAGACAAAGATGTAATTAGTGTCCAATGGATTTACAAGACAAAGCAAGATGCTGATGGGAATGTGTCGAAGCACAAATCAAGAATGGTAGCAAGAGGGTTCACACAACAACTTGACATAGACTTCAATGAAACGTTTGCACCTGTTGTACGCATGGATACAGTCAGAATAATCTTGGCCATTGCTGCACAAAACAAATGGCCTGTTTATAAAATGGATGTCAAGTCGACATTCTTAAATGGATATCTAGAAGAGGAAGTATATGTGGAACAACCACAAGGGTATGAAGTTCCAGGTCAAGAGCATAAAGTGTACAGGCTGAAAAAGGCACTCTATGGTTTGAAGCAAGCTCCTAGAGCTTGGTACAGTCGGATTGATTCCTATCTCACTGGAAATGGATTTCACAGAAGTGAAAGGGAGCTAACATTGTACACCAAAGTGGATGAGCAAGGTAAGATGTTAATTGTCTGCTTGTATGCAGATGATTTAATGTTTACTGGTGATTTTGGTATACCAGATTTTAAAGCAGTCATGGAAAGTGAATTTGAAATCACTGATCTGGGGCTTATGAAGTTTTTTCTGGGCATTGAAGTTCAGCAGTCTGAAAGTGGTATTTTTATATCATAGACAAAGTATGCAAGTGAAGTTTTAAAATGATTTAACATGTCTAATTGCAAGAAATCCCCAACACTAGTGATAACATGTTTAAAATTGAGCAAGGATGATGAAGGATCAACTGTAGATCCTATGCTGTTCAAAAGGTTTGTTGGCAACCTTATGTATTTGACAACGACAAGACCAGACATCATGTATGGAGTAATTCTGATCTCAAGGTTCATGGATTCACCAAAAGACTCACATTGGAAAGCAGGTAAAATAATTATGAGGTATGTAAGTGGCACAAAAGACCTTGGGATTATTTATTCAACCTCATAAAATTTTAAACTCACTGGCTACACTGACAGTGACAATGGAGGCAACATAGATGATAGGAAGAGCACATCTGGGTACACATTTCATTTTGGTACAGGTGTTGTTTCATGGGCTTCAAACAAACAACCCATAGTAACTTCGTCTTCAGCTGAAGTAGTGTATGTTGCGACGACAAGTGCTGCATGTCAAGCTGTCTAGATGAGGAGAGTGTTAAAAGACTTATCACAAAAACATCAAGAACCGACAACCATCTTCTGTGACAACAATTCAGCCATAGTATTATCCAAGAATCATGTGTTTCACAAGATAACCAAGCACATCGATACAAGGTTTCATTTCATAAGAGAGTTGGTGAACAACAAGGAAATTTGTTTGGAATTTTGCAGGTCTGAAGATCAACTTGCAGACATCTTTACAAAACCATTGGAAAATGATACTTTCCAGTATCTGTGTAGTTATCTTAGAATAACAAGTTCTCCACAGTGAAATTTGTCATAAATAGAGCATGTCTAATATTTGAAACATTTTGTAAATTTTTGTTTTAAAAATCCCCATTTGCTCATAATTAAGGGGGAGTGTTGGAAATATTAATCATTCCCAGATCCATACCTAACTCTCAGTCGACTCTGTCAGAGTTTGTATCACTCAATATCTTGTCGGTCAGTCTAACAAGAGGGAAGAGTCCACGATTTGGAAATGTAATCCAGTCGAATTAATTTTTGAAGCTAAGTTGTTAGGTAGATAGTTATTACAGTCTTTAATAGAGAGTTAGTCGATTCATGTAGAAGCAATTTTCAGGTTGCCTATAAATAGAAGAAGAAGATTGTAAAATTAAGTTAGTCACTAGACACATTAGACAGTAGAGAGAACTCTGGGTGAGAAAGGAGAGAAAGAGAAGTTGAAGCTCAAGCTTATGTGTAAATGATTCAGTCGAAGAGCCGAAGCTCTATAAAAGGATCAGTCGGTGAGCCGAAAAGGCTGGACAGACAAGTTTGTAATACCTTTGTTATTTTTGCATAGTTATATATATGAAATAGTTTATGGTTGAATGCATGTTTATTTGGTCGCACATTATTTCCAGATTTACTTGTGTAAATGTCTTTTACAATTACCATTTGAGTGAAAGAACAAGAATCCTTAAATTTCTCATTCCTTGAAAGTTCCAGGTTTTATGACACATTGGTCGACTCAAGTCTTCCTACATATTTGGGTATATGCTTTTATAAGTTCTTTGGATTTGTTAATGTGTCCATTTTTACTTCATCTTACTCACATGTGAAAAGCATTTGTAATTTCTTAAGTCTTTTAGACTAAGAAAAGTACTATGTAGATTTCGACCAAACCAAGTGAACCGACAAGGTCGGTTGAGTAAGCCGACTTAGAGGTCGAAGAGGTAAGTCGACTTAGAGGTCAAAGAGGTCAGCCAACTTAGAGGTCGAAGTCGGTAGAACTGACAAGTCAAAGTAAATTAGTCGGGTCGAAAGGCCGACCAAAGTTTATAAAATTGTCTAGTTGGGACTTAGACAAGTTTCACTCGACAAGTGGAAAAAGGAAAAAGAGGTCGGCGTGAGAATATTTAAATTTTTAATATTAACTGAGCGGTAAACTCAAGTTTAGTCGACTTGGTTTTGGTTAATAGAGAGAAGCTTCAAGCAGTCGAGAATGAAGGATTCACAAACATGATTGACAACCTTTGAAAATCACACCATTTTGTTAGATTCAAGTTATTTGTTGATGCTATCTTAAATTATGACATAGTGTGCGACTTTGCACTTTGGTTGGAGTATTTATTGTCCTTCATTCCAATGAATTTTGCAATGCAGATTCATCAAATACATGGAGACAAAATGCAGGTAACTGGGGAGGTGGGTATGAATGCGACCATGGGAGATGGAATTAACGATGTAACTACATCAAACATTGGAATAACATCCTATGCTATATTGATGGTATTCCCTTGTCACTCCACTTTGAAATTCCATCTCGGTAATGAATTTATGAGCATCCAATAATAATCGACGTTAACTTATCTTAGAGAACAGTTTAGATATCTCATGTCTCTTTGTTGGCCCAAAGTTAAATCGAAACCACTCGTAAAATACTGATTTCCCATCACCCGTTTCTCAGTGGATGAAACCATCGATTTGGAAATCACTCGTTTCTCAATGGATGAAACCACTAATTTGGATAGCTTAGATCACTTAAAACAATCCCCTAAATATCTAGGTTTTTTCATCTTAAGCCAATATGTTAACACAATTCAAACATGAATATGTTGAATGCTAAGTAAATTGTTGAAGCTTGAAGGCACTACGAATTTCAAATAATTATATACAGGGTAATCAAAATGAGGAAGGGAGCATGGCCTATGGACATTCCATGGCGTGGGCTATTCAATGAATACCACCCCTTTAGAATCCTTAGAGTTTGCAAAACTAAGCTTCACAAATGAAACTTTTATTATCTGGAAAATGGAATTATTAAGCTAAGTTGATTATAAAAATTTCAAAATAAGGCGGTGTATAGAAGATGGATATATTAACAGGAAAACAAAATTTATTACCAGGTAAAAATAATAAATGTGGGATGATCTCATCGAGTGGTGGGCACCATTTTACGAGGCTAAGATCATCTATCTGAACCAATCTAATTGAAGAAAAATCATTAAAAAAATAATACATAAATTACATACCATAGAATTCAGTTTAGAAATGCAAAACAATTACGCCACCGGCATGAACTAATTCCACCTTTTGTACTCCCCAATAGGGGACATAATAAAGCATACATAAATTAAAGGAAAACAAGAAATAAATAAATGAAAAACAAAATCAAAATAATGAAATAATAATAAAAATTAAATCAAATGATTAAAAATATAACCATGGTCCACATAGGGTATAAAACTGTGGGTGAATGTGGAAGACTTTGATTGAGGTGAATCAAGTATTTTATAAAAATAAGGTGCCTTCGGTAAAGTTTGGTTGAACCTTGGTGTTATCACTCAGAATTTATCCCCAGCTGTGAAAGGATAATCCCAAGGTAACCACAAAACCAATATTTAGGAAGAAAGTTGGATTATTTCTTTCCAGAGAGGGATCTCTCAATAGTTATCTCACACGAGAGAAATATTTGCAAAGAAATACAGTTTAATAATGATTGTGGCTGAAACTAATGCTCATTGGGAAATGGAGTCATTTATGAGAATAAGTATAACATTGTTGTTGCAAAGGAATTTAAACAGAGGCAGGGTAATTACTCATTTACAGTAAAAAAAATGATTGTCTGGTGGAAAAGAGGAATAAGAAACAATCCATTAGCATGGGCATCTAACAAGGATGAATCCAATGCTAACTGTAGTGGAAAATGTTTGTGAATATTTGAAAGTAAGGGATCAGAGCATATATTTATGAATTCTAATACAATGCAAACTCATTCGAGCATGAAAAGAAAACACAATGGCATTATAAACAAGAAAACATTGATACAAAGAAGGGAAAGTACAGACTGCAAATTAGATAACATGAGAATCTCTGTAAAACGCCTGATTGACTCTGAAATTTTATTAACTTTGAAACTCTCTTACAAAAAACAGTTTTTCCTCACGGGTTCCAACCCCAAATGCCTTACAAAATTTTGCTTAAATACATAAAATGCTACTTGAACTGATAACTACTTCTATGCTAAAAATAGGAAAAATAACTACTGTTTTACATTTGTCATTTTGATTCCTAACTAACTAACTACTTGGAAATTTATTACTATTTTCAAAATATATAAATCTTCAACATTTCGTGAGCTCCTTTCACTGATGTAAGTTGTATTTAGTCCTTCCATATTTCTACAATGTCTTCCATTGATCAACACTTGGCAGGTCTAAATTGGCCATTTCTTTGGCCAATACCCACAACTCTATATGTTCCACGTATGAGATTTCTGGTAGCTGAGCACAAACAGCTCTGAAAGTGTCAATTATCTCAAATTCCACTCATAATTGTCAATTACAGTTTTCCCTGACAAAGACGGATGCATATATTCAAATTTTTATGATCTAAGGGTACAATCACTTAAGGAACTTTATCTCTGATGCCTTTCTAAAATTAATGAAATGTTAATTATCAACTATAAGATTTTGTCTCACCAACTCCAAGGAAAAAATACTAGGAGTGAGGAAGGTTGACAGAATATATGGCTCATGAGAGAATCCATATACTCTGATAATTGTATGCTCTTCTAATAAAAAACAATCTCCTATCTTTCTGTCTGGTGCAAAGAATTCATGAAATTTAAGGCATACTGACTGGGAAGACTGTGGCTCAGATTGGCTTGTACTAATTCTAAATAATAGACTCATCAACAACTGAGTAACATACCTATCAGTGTCAATACCTAAAAAATGACTCATCACTGAAATAACCAACTTAGTCTCCTCATTGAATAGGTTAACATCTATAGGGAAAGACTAGTTCTGAAGAGACACATTTGATGTGAAACAAGTGGTGAAAAATATTTTCTTATGATCAAGGGTTGCTTCACGAAAGGACTGGATTAGGTATTCTTCATTAAAGTTTTCTTGATTTAGGGAAAATGAAGACGAGTCTGAGAGTGAATCCCGGATGACTAAATAATTAACATGACATAGGATTTTAGAATTGCCAAATCCATGGCCACTCTTTCAGAGGAGGAATAGTTAGATGCACACCACTCAATAAATTCTGGAAAATTCAGGGTTTGTTCTGGAAAGAAAAAAGTAAAAATGAGATCTAAAAACACCATATAAATCTGTACCCTGGTCCTTAAAAATGTTTTTATCTTAGTTTTCAACTAGTTAATAAGGCCAAAGGATAACATACTATCAAATATTTCATAATATCTGTCTTCAAATACTTCCTCATTTTTATGGAATTCTAAAATCCGAGTTTCTATTTCTCCTCCACTTCCCATACTTAAATATTATTTGACCGATAAAACGTGGCCTACCTGATAAACAGACGGGTGGATGAGAATTTGTTTGACCTAGCTTTTCCCACACAAATCAGTGCTTTTCTTATCCAATGCGCAAAAAATACAAATAACTTCCATCCATGTGCCTTCACCTTTTATATTATTTTCATAGTGGAATTTTGCACCTATCTTTCATGCAAATTCCACAGAGAAATCATTATTTGTCCTTAGATCTAATCCATTTTTACTCTGAGCCGTCGATCTTGATTGCTGATAACTTTCCTTTTCTAACTTCATTTCCCTACCTGTCTTTTATCTTCCTTGCACTTGTGAACAATAGATCCCTTTATCACCGTAGTTCTATTGGATCTTCATTTTCCACCGTAAATTTTCCCTTACACATAGTCCTCTCCTTAATTTTCCACTGTCCATCTAGAATGTTAAACAATGTATAACTCTCAACAACGAATTCTCTAACAACCCTTGATCTTATTTCTCGCAAATCCCAACCGTTGATCAATTTCATCCTTTAACATATTCAGCTGATATCCCTTATGACTCCCTCCGTGCATCTTCTAGTAGCAAATCTCCCTAGACCATATATCTCTTTACCTTTAAATCCTCGCCTTTGATTAAGTGGGTGTTTTAACATATTCCATTGATCTTTGAAATTTTATCCTCCACGCAACTTTCATGAGCGGAATCATCTCTCGTCATTGATCTTTCCAAGCATCAATCATCACCATTGATTAATGTTACCTTTTAACTGATTCCGCTGATCCCCGACTTGATTTTACTCATGCATGTTCTCCAAGCAGAATCTCTATGTGTTGTAGATCCTTTTCATCTTTAAATCCCCACCGTTGATGTACGCGGGCCGTAATCTTTTCCGCTGATTGGAAAAGTTTATTTCTCTGTGCAAGTCTCACCAGTGAAATCATTTCGAGCCACATATGTCTTTTCACTTTTCCCCCCGACTGTAGATTAAGCTGAGTCCTTTAAATAGATTCCTTTGGTTGGAATTTTTTTTCCATGCAAGTTCCACCAACGTATTTATCTGTGGCCGTAGATTTCCTTTAGTATTTACCCTAATCGTAGATCTAGGACACCTTTAAACCTTTTCGTTGATCCTCAAAGTTACTTTTACCTTACATCTCTAGATAGCAGATTGAATTCGAATCGCTGATCTCCATGCAAGAAGATATGAATTGTCCAAACCTTTCGGTCTATACCTCAGGCACATATTTTTATTTTTAAGCTTATTTCCAAAGCTTAACTCATGATTTTCTAAGAAATACTGGTTTTGAATTCAAAGTTAGCCCCTTTAACCATCTTTTAAGCATATTTTAACACACCTTTAGGTCAAATCATCAAAATTTTCAATACTACACCTTATTTCTCCTTAGGTCTACCCCATCCAATTGCTAACCAAAAACTGTGCTGACACTTGGTTATGTATGTATGAATTTTAATATTAATATCAAATATAATAATGTTAAATGATTACAATGTTTAAGGAAAATCATGAAATGATTACGATGTTTAAGGAAAATCATGAAGATGTGAGTCACATTGATAAGGTTTAGACGATTATGTGAGTCACTTTGTTGAATTTGGCTAAGTTAGGTAGACTCAAGTTTTAAACTTGACGGTAGGATGTTTCATGATATATTTAACTTAGGTAATATGAATTCCTTAAATTAAGGATTGACTATAGTTGATTTTGGTTAATAATATTAGAAATTTGAAACCAATGGTAATTAGTTGTAATTTAATATTAATATAAAAATTCACACTATATTGACTAAGGTTTGTGGGTGAATGTGGAAGACTTTGAAAAAAAAATGAACATTTTCAAAGAATTTATAATAAAAGTAAATGTTAGAATGAAAAGGTTTCCCTATATGTGGTGGCCATGTTTTTTTAATGTAAAAATGACAAAAATATAAATGGTTGTATCATATATATATATATGTTGGTGATCTGATATGTGTGGCGGTGGACTCGAACCTACGGCAAAGTGATGCAGGAGAGATAAGTGGGAGCCCATGGGGGCTCCACGAAGGACATGGGTTTTTTAAATTTTTTTTTAGGTAGATAACAACGGAAGGAGCAGTAGGTTGTTTTTTCAGATTTTGTCGAATGGGAAGAAAATGGTCGCGGTCAATATGGAGCCAGGAGCAGGTCTACCAGTAGACATCGTGGACTACACGGACGACTCGTGGCAGGGCCTAAATATTTTCTCGACCTTGGAAATTACTGGAATACAGTCACCGGAAACAGTCCATAACAGCCTAGAGAATCTGCCAGCTAGAAATGGTGCTAAGGTTTCGAACTCACCGCCCTTTGCTGAGGAAGGCTTGCTTGGGAATTTCATAACGCGGCCTCTAAACCCAACGCTAGGAGGCATACCATACTCATTATTCCCTGCAAGCCAAACCCTACCGGGCTCTGACACAACAATTAACCACAGTGCTACATTTCAAGCATTGCCACAACATCCACACCTGGACGGTGACTTGAACAGAGGACTCAACTCTTTTTTGGAGCAGCTAGCATCCACAGGAGAAGAAAAGCAGTCCACAGGACCTCTGGACGGACTCTTGAATAGCCTGCTACAAAACCCCAACTTGGAAAGCGAAGGTACTCTCTCTGATAGAATCTTGGACGAAACCCTACCAGGCTCCAAAAAAAGGAAAAACCACTGCCTAAATCCTTCTGGAGGAGTTGTAAACCTAATCTGTGGAGTTAGTGTTTCTATGACAGAAGCCCAGGAGATGGAAGGGTTGGCCCTAGTTTGGAAAATTAGAGTGCGTAACCCTACACAAGGGAAAATGGAAGAATGGGTTAGAAACAATTGGATAGGGTTTCAAGGGGAAGATCCGGAAATCACACCGCTAGCAAAAGGCTGGTTTGGCTTCCGCTTCAGCCGTAGAGAGGATGCAGACTTCATCCTCAAGAAACTATGGACCTATGGGAAAACCCCTTTCCAATTAAATAAGTGGTCGCCATTATTTGACGCTGATACAGAGAGAGTCGACGCAATTCTAGTCTAGGTCCGTCTTCAAGGTTTACCTTGGGAATTCTAGAACCCGACATTGCTTAGTGATATTAGAAGGGTGTTGGGGACCTTCATAGAGGTGGACCTCTCATATCAGCAGACAAAAGTCAGGAAGGTAGCCAAGATATTAGTCTCACTGAACATCAGAACAAGTCTCTGGGACCATTTAAGCTTGATTTGGACACGGGGACTTCAGTTAGTGAACCTCTCACATAGCACGTGCGATTGTGGGATATTAAAGAATACCCTTAATTTTGAGAGATATTAACCCAAACTATTTTTGTTGAAACCTCCTCCCAATACTTAAAACTTCCTCCCCACCCCTTTTTATACCTCAATCCTTATAAACCACCCTACCCACCCCCACCTTAAACCCCTCATCCCCCCAATACCTGCAATATATTGGTTCGATTTTGATAATTTTAAAACCCACAATATGAACTAATGTGATAGGATATTGGCCAACAAGTGAAGCCCCCAGGGATTTGGAAAACTAAGATAAGGAAACAAGTGTTGGATTATGAAGGGCTCCCTTTCCAATGCCACAAATGTCATGAAACAAGACACTTGGCTAAGAATTGTCCAAATTATGTTCCATCATCATTAGGAAGAAAGAAGTGGGTCAGACGAACAGGGGCCTGGAGCTCAAAGGAAACTGCTTCGAATCTAGTTTTGGTTGAAGAACATCAGGCACCGGAAGCTGCAGATTAGCTGTTGGAACATTCAGAGGAAATGGCCGCAGCAGCAGACGAGGGACCTATTCAACAACCGGAGCCTCATCCGAGTTTGCCAACCTCATCGGGTATGAATAATTCGTCACTTAGCAAGCATTTGAATGTTTTATCTTTAAATGAGGACAAAAGTTTGCTTGCTCCTCTCACAAACAGTCCCATCCCCACACATAGTTGCTCCCCTGCTCCCCTTCGAAAAATAATTTCCACCACCATCTTGGCAGCCTCCCCTCCCCTCTCAAAACCTGACTCGTCCAACGTATCCTCTTCTATTCGTTTCCACCTGCGATCAAGAGATGTTCCAATCTCGTTGAACCCAAGAGCCCCTACTAAAGGGCTTGGGGTAAACCCTAATATCACCTCCAAAGGCAAAGGAAGGGGAAGACCTTCGCATCTCTACACAGCCTAGAATAAGGCACTTAGAGACCAGGCAAGTGGAAGACAAAAAACGCTATTCGTGGCGCTTAGAGCAGTGCAAACCCCAGACGGGGTTCCAAAATGAAACTTCTCTCCCAAAATTGCAGGGGTCTGGCAAGTACCCGAAAAAAACTTGCCCTAAAAAGGATGATTGAGGTGCATTCGCCAGAAGTCATCCTTCTACAAGAAACCATGGGACCAGAGATGGAAGTAGAACTTTTGTTATCCTCACTTTTACCGCTCTACTCTTTCACAGCACAAAGTGCTAATGGACACTCAGGAGGGTTAGCAATTGGCTGGAAGAAATCAAGTATTTGATGTACAAACTCCTAGGGATCCTCCTTCGGGCTAGGAGCACAACTATACTGGGTGGAGACAAACATAATCCTAACAGTTGTTAACATCTACGGGCCTTATTCTAACATATCAGAATTCTGGGATTCATTAAAAAAATCTAGGATTATTAAGGAAATTGATTATAGGGGGGATCTCAAATTCACATTAGGATCCCATGAAATATGCGGTCCAAAAGCATGAACAGACCCATCAGCCCCTTTCTTTAGCAACCTCCTGATGGACTCCAAACTAATAGATCGAGACCCATAGCTTCTAAAGCCAACCTGGTCAAACAGATGGGTGGGAGAAGAGAGAATAGCAAAGAGACTAGACAGATTCCTGTTATCAGAAGATCTTATGGAGGAAGATTTTATGTTCAAACAATGGGTGGATTCAGGAGCAGACTCGGATCATCTACCCATCTGCCTGAAAATCTGAAAACAACAAAAAAACTGGCAAGCTCCTTCAAGATTTGTTCTGCATGGATCAAGAATGAAGAGGTAGTACAACTCATTCAATCAAACTGGATAGCTTATCAGGAAAGAAATGGCACTAGGGCCGCTATTCATTTCTCTCAAAACCTACTTAGAATAAAAAAGCTTCTTAAGGAGTGGGAAACAAATAAGAAGATTCAGGATGATCTGACAATCATCCAAATTGAGGAGGAATTGAAAGAACTCCAAAACAAAGAAGGGGGGGCTTTCTCACTCAAGAGGACAAAGAGAAACCCTATTCATTGGAAGCCTCCAGAACCAAATTCCTAATGGAAAGACAGGAGGTCTTGAGATTAAAAAGTAGAGCAATTTGGATGGAATGTGGAGATGATAA
Source organism: Pseudotsuga menziesii (assembly GCA_001517045.1). Taxonomy (NCBI): domain Eukaryota; kingdom Viridiplantae; phylum Streptophyta; class Pinopsida; order Pinales; family Pinaceae; genus Pseudotsuga; species Pseudotsuga menziesii. The sequence continues at coordinate 60,292 of LPNX010984428.1, read as the reverse complement.
TACAAAATTCTTCCAGGCATTTGCAAAAGGTAGGAAGCAACAAAATACTATCTGGGAGCTAAAAAATGAAAATAATGAGACAACAAACACCTTTGAAGACCTAGCAGAAACAAGGAAGAAATATTTTGAAAACATATTCAAAGAAGATCAACAAGAAACCATAGCTGAAGTAATTCGAATATCTCAGTATTTCCCTAGAAGCATCAGCGAGGAGGACAATTTGGAGCTAATGGAAGAAGTCTCAGAGGAGGAGGTAAAAGCAACTTTACTTAGTTTTCAAAAAGACAAAAGTACAGGGCCTGATGGGTGGACAATAGAATTCTTTCTAGCTGGGTATGACTCCATTGGTCTAGAACTATTACAGCTAGTAGAGGAAACAATAAAAAATGGTGTCCTCCACCCTCCACTGAATTCAACTTTCCTAACCCTAATCCCAAAAAGGACATTCCAGAAAGTTTAGAGGACTATAGGCCTATCTCATTGTGCAACATAACCTACAAGGTGGTCACTAAGATAATTGCACAGAGATTTCAGAAGGTCCTTTCAAAAATAATTTCCAAGGAACAATTTGGATTTTTGGAGGATCGACAAATCCATGAAGCCATAGGGGTTGCCCAGGGGGGTCTCCACAGTGCCAAAAAAAGAAGAAGAAAAGGGGGCGATCCTAAAAATTGACCTCTCCAAGGCCTTTGACAGAGTAAGCTGGATCTATCTCAGGCTACTACTCACCCATCTGGGTTTCAACTACCCTTTCATAAAATGGATTTTTGCATGCATCACAACCGCCTCCTTTGTAGTCCTCATCAATGGAGTAGTTTCCCCTTTTTTCCATGCTGAACGGGGATTAAGACAAGGTTGTCCCCTATCCCCTCTACTATTCTTACTAGTTGCGGAAGGTTTGAGTAGAGCTATTCTAGATGCAAAAAGAAGAGGGCTGTTTGAAGGACTCAGAATTACCACAAACTCGAGCATAACACATTTACTATTTGTGGATGGCATCCTTATTTTTTGCAAGGATTCAAAAAGAGAAGTAGAAAGGATCTCAGAAATCCTAATCCTTTTTTGCAAAGCTATAGGAATGCAAATTAATCTCTAGAAATTCTCACTTACAACAATAAACTTGGAGGAGGAAATGCATAGATATTTTCAGGAATTATTCCCTTATCAACAGCTCTCTTTAGATGACAGAATAAAATATCTGGGGTTCATACTTAAACCAAACTGCTACAAAAAAGAGGACTGGAACTGGCTGCTTGCTAAACTGGAATCCATAATCAACAACTGGTGCAATAGATGGATCTCAAGAGCTAGCATATAGTATTGATCAAATCAGTATTGGAAGCAATCCCAATCTACTGGATGGCATTGGCATGGATTCCAAAATCAATCCCGAAAAAATCCTGAAGAATATGCTCAACTTTTCTATGGTCGGGGAAAAAGGATCAAAAGGTTCTTCCCTGGGTTAAATGGGGCCAAATTGCAAGACCAAAAGCAATGGGAAGCTGGGGCATAAAAAACACTTCTTTCTTTGCAAAAGCTTTGGCTGCAAAAATAGGTTGGAGACTCATATCAACTCAGACTCTGTGGACATAAGTCATCATCCACAAATACATCTCATCAATCCCAATTTTGGATTGGATCAGGGATATGGGATCCTCAAAACCTCCAAATGGATCCATTATCTAGAAAGCCTTATGGAAATCTTTGTCACTTATTTCAGAAGGTATGGTTTGGAAGATAGGGGATGGTACAAAAGTAAAAAATAGAGTAGACACTTGGCTAGGCAGCACTCAAAATCACATACTTCCTCAACATTTAATTCAACTAATCCATCAGAAGGGGTATTTCCACTTGAATCAGATAGCAGACCCTATCTCAACCAACATCTGGCATCAAGGTTGGAGGAGGAGTTAGGACCTGGAACTTCCAGACCAATGGGAAAGACTATGGGATCAATACACTTTAGCTTTGCAATCATCTCACATCCGGATTGCCAACAGAGAAGATGAGTTGATTTGGGAAAAAACACAACATGGGAAATACACCCCAAAGATTGGATACCAACAACTCTATTTACAACTCTTCCAAGAAAATAAAAAATGGTGGCAGAAAGGTATTTGGAATATTAAATGCCCACTAAAGGCAAAAATCTTCACTTGGTGTGTCCTTGCAAATAAAGTCCCTACATGGGAGCATCTACAGAAAAGACAGATAGTAGGACCTGGGTGGTGCAGCCTATGCAAGGATGACAAGGAAAACATAAATCACCTTTTCCTTCACTGTGCTTTTTCCAAACAGGTCTAGGAACACTGCAAGTCTTTTACCTCCTCCACTTTCAACTGGAAAGGTAGCACAATGGAAGAGGCATGGAAGGACTGGTCCTCATCCCCTCAAACAACACAGCTCAAAGCCCTCCCACTCATCCACATCTTGGGACTATGGTTGGCTAGAAACAGGGTCATATTCTTGGAAAAAGCCATCTCTCCAGAAGAGGTAGCAAGGAAGGGATTGGATATTCTTTCTTACTTTCCTCAATCAAAGAACAACCCCTCTCCAAGAATTATTGTTCTTGAACAGTTGAAAAAAAACATCCCTTGGGGATTTTTTTGATGGAGCTTCCCAAAACTTGACATGTGGGGGAGGAGCAACCTTATATCTCAATCAAAACCACTACTTCCAAATCTCCATGGGCCTGGGACCTGGTATCAACAACTATGCTGAGCTTATGACTTTGAAACTTCTCCTTTGTTTTGCAATTGAAAGAAACTACAAAAAGCTTCAAGTTTTTGGTGATTCAATGGTTGTCATAAACTGGATAAACAAGACTCAGAGATGCAGAATTTCTACATTAGATACTCTATATGAAGAGATAACCAGGACTCTCTTTTTTTTTGAATCAAGCTCATTTAAACATGTCTACACGGAACGAAACACGGATGCAGACAAACTGTCAAAGGTGAGATTGAATCTGCAATGGGGACATTGGAAAATTTTGAAGATAAAGGACACAGAGGCCATGGAGTATCCTCACAGCCTTTTATTATTTTGCCTCATTAAACCACTGCTATAAAATATTTTTGGGACAATCAAGCATCATGTAGTAGATCTCAAAATCATGCTGGACTCAAACTCTTTTTATTTGTATATAATCAGCTCAAAGGATGGAAAACAGTTTCGTCTTGTAACTGCCTCATATGGGTGTTTTTACCAACAGACATGACAGTGTATCAAGACTAGTCATGGCTTCTCTCAGACCTTGAAAAGGAGAAGCAATTACATCAGAAATATGTATTTTTTTTGATTAATACAAATAAGCTTTTTTTCTTCTGGATATATATATCTATATAGTGGCGGCCATGTTTTTTTAATATAAAAATGACAAAAATATAAATGATTGTATTATATATATATGTAAGATAATACTATATAGAGAAAATTAAATTAAGTTTTTAAATTAAATTTATTATAAATAATTCCTTGTTCCAAAAATTTAATTGTTTTTATATTTTAATTATATAATATGAATATATGAAACCATTAAATGTATAGAATGTATATCAAATATACTATTTGATTTTGACAAAATATATAATATTTATTCAAATATAGAAGATAGGTCAAAGGTTAACAATTAGGTATTTAAATGTTAGATCCATGATAGATGCAACACCAATTAACATTAATATCAAGACTTCCACAAATTTTTTCAAGATGAAAGATAGATGCTTTCAACTTAGAAAAAAAAACTAAAATGTATAATATTCATATCAATACTTTTACAAATTTGTTAAAAATGAAAGATAGATGCTTTCAACTTTAAAAAAAAAAATAAAAAAATTGTATAGTAAAAAAGATGAGAATAAGCAACAATCAAGATAAATTTTTTAGTGTATATAAATAATATAATATTCTTATTTACAGTTAGATCTGAGTTTTATAGTATTTGATAATTTTTTAACCTGCCAAAACTATATTGAGCTTGGAAAGCTTTTTGAACACATTCACAAGATTTTAAAGTAAACCAAGTATTATCTTTCTTAAGGTCCAATAAACAAAAGTTGGTTTGGTTAATCATCATCATCATCAATAAATAATGAAAATATAATTATTTTAGATATATAAATATTAAACCAATAAAGTTCCATCCAAACTTCACATTATTCTTTTTAGAAAAACCTTTATAAAAATATTTTATCAATTTTTGTATATAAAATTATTTTATCAACTTTTATAAACAAATAAAGATCTAATTCCTTGATAAATTTTTTTTATAAACTTTTACAAGCAAACACATAAAACACATTAGTATGTTGAGAAAGATCTAATTCCTTTATAAAAATATTTTATCAATTTTTGCAAACAAAAGATAGTTGGCAAGATTTGGTTTTTCTTTAAAAAATTATAAAATTTTAAACTTTTTGGAAGTTTCATAAATCTTGAATTTAGATAGATACAATTTTTGCAAATATTTTTTTATTTTTTTATTTTTAATATAGTTTAGTATAACAAAGTACATCCATATTCATAATTTAGTTGTTTGTTCTTTTTATGCACCAATAATTTAAATGCAAACTAAATTATTGGAGACAATGACTTTAAAAATAGAGACAAAGAAAAAAAAGAAGAAGAGCATCATTCATATCGAACTCTATAGTTAAGCCATGAGGTTTCATACTTTGATCACACCATTGTCGTCTGTCTTCGGTTACTGTGCCTGTACAAAATTGCATTATATTCGAAGATTGATGAATACTTATTTGATCATGGATGTCGTAATGGATGGTACAGACATGAGATCCTTTTGGGAGGCAACTCATAGAGGATTAAAAGGATCATTCCTGTAGGAATAATCTCTACAAGCGCATAGTATACGAGATCTAGAATTGGGCAATTCTTCAACACCTCAAGCTGGGACGCAGCTACAAAACAAGATTTAATTAAAAAACATGTGAAGCATATAGCTGTGACAGACCTAACCTCACGCAGCTTCTTCAAGCGCCTTCTATGCTCAATTGGAAACCACCTAAGCATTGAAAAAAGCCTTCCTCCGTATACCCAGAAACCCAGTGCTGCAAAAAACGATGCAAGCACAACAAACAAAGACCCAATTGCCTCCAGCAGAGTACCATTGTTGCCATCCCTCCACATGAATATCCAAAAGCAAACCTTAGTAACATAAATCACTGCGTTTATAAGAAGATAGGCTAACCGAATTGTACAGTAACTGCTTGAACTTCCTCGTGCCTGATGGTATATATGTGCCCAAAATAGCACAAGAAATGTATATGTTGACAAGAAAAGTAATCCAGGAAGTTCCAGTAGTGCAACTGCAAAAGCCCTTGGCTTCAAAGCAAATACGTGACTGTGAAATACAAAGATAATGGTTCGTAGTCCACAAACTATGAAGTTCATGAAATGGAAAAGCTTTTGTGTTGTCCAGCCAACGTGTGGAACTCGAGATTGAATGAGAATGGTCTGTACGAGGGCCACAACAGCAACAATCGCATAAGCAACAGAGAGGACTGTGTACAAAAACCCTATGAACTGCCATTCGTTCATTAATTCCCACCATCCTGAGATGAGTGTGTGCAAAATCCCTAGCACCTGCCAGTCGCTAGCTGATTTCTTACTATGCTCACACCATCCTGAGATGAGTGTGTACAAAATCCCTAGCACCTGCCACTGGCTAGCCGATCCCTTCAACGTCAACATTTTATCAATTGCCCACCACATCACAAAGAAATCATGTAATCGCACAACCTTGTAATTTAAAAAATCGACGTCATTCTCTATTTTCAAATAAGTTGATATATACATGGATCGACGTGATTCTGTATTTTAATAAAACCGTTTGGGATATATCAACCCATTTAATTATATTGTTGTGTTAGTGATAATAATTTTATTTTTTAAAATTTATTAATTAATTTTTTTGGTTAATGATAAATAGATAATTAGTAGTAATGTATGGATAACTCATAGTTTATGGATAACTAACAAAATATTTCATAGTTTAACTAAAAGAATATAACAATAAAAAAATATTTCTAAATTATCTTCTATTTCATAATTATTTTTCAACTAATTTAATAGTGGAAAAGATGATCAATTGTACCTGAGTGATGGACGAGGTGGTCTATCATCGTGAGTGATGAAGGGTTTGAGTTGGTGGATCAGAGACATTGATGGGATTACAGTGCAGACTTTGAAGGGTTTGAGTTGGTGGATCAGAGACATTGATGGGAGTACCGTGCAGACTTTTTGTAAAACGACAACACATTCGGGAAATAGTAGTGGATACCAAATAAAAAAAACAAAAGGTTGACGAAAGAAATGGCAGTGGAAGCAGATAAACAAAGCCGATAAAGGTGGACTTAGGGCAAGTAGGAGTTAGAAAGAGTAGTCAGCACACAAGTTTCCAATGAATGCAACAAATGGGCTACGGAGGAAAAAGAGCGAGCTGCGAGGAGGGCTTGAGGTGAATAAATAAAAGAGAAAAATAAAAAGAAATGTGTGTGGGTAAATGGGGAAACAAAAGTAGAAGCAAAATGAGAGAGGGGATTAATGAAAACATTTAAGGGATGTGTATGAAGGTGATAGGGGTAAGAGTCAACCATTCTGATATTAATTGAGTTTAAATTTAAATAGCAGCTTTATTTTTTAAGTATATGTGTTTATAGTTAAATTTACATCAAAATAATGAATATAATAACTTATGATCATTTAAGAAGGAAACAATACTAACTTAAATTATCATAAAAGTTATATATTCATACTTAAATTTAAATCAAAATAATGAGTATAATAACTCAAGATTATAAGATTAAAAAAAAATATTAACTTAGATTACCATGAAGATTGTTACATTTTCTATTGGCTACTCAATGATCCAAAACCTGAAAATGACCAAAAATTAGCATTGTGACTAATAAGTTACATACCTTTTGATACTGAACATAAATGATGTTAAAGTTACAAATATTTAACCTAATATTATTGCTCTTTAACTTCTTCAAAATACAAGTTTTACTCGTACCATTAGCCTCAATATGAAAGCAAAACAATGGATTCTTTCAACTTATATTAAAGAGAACAACAGAAAATTGGATTCTTTCAACTAACAAGAAAAAAATTCTTTCCACCAACAAAATAAAATGGATTCTTCTAACTTATAAAGAAAATTGGATTTTTCTAACTTATGGTGAAGAGAGCAACACAAAAATTGGATTCTTTCAACTTATATTGAAGAGAACTACATGGTAAGATGATTATTGTTATTGGGAGTAGATTGAGCAAAGGAAACAAATATTTTTCCTTATGTTGCGTGGCTTAGTAAAAGAGAATGTCATGGTTGTTTGATGGTTGATGAGTTTTCTAGTGTGTTCTTTAGTGAACACATGGGTTGAGTTATAAGATAAATTGGGTTGAGTTGAGTTTCACCTTGGTGGCCTTTTATCCCATGTTAGGGGTGGCTTTGCTCTAAATTCTTATGGTTGGGTGGAAATTTCTATTTTTGGCTAAAGATAATTGCTCTATTTTGTTGTTTAAATATACATTTGAACCCTTATAGAGTCATCTAACTTAGGTTTTACAAAGGGCCAAAGATTAAATATATAAACTCATCTAATTGGAGAATCAACCAATTATAGATTTCATATACTATGTGTTGGTAGAGATTATCCCTTCAGAATTGGTCCTTTTCATACTCAGTGAATTGCCTCCTAAAAGAATTCCAGTGCCAACTCTGTACCACCTATTACTACCTCAATGATCATTCATCGAGCTTTAAATAACATGTAAAGACCTGTGTATCATCTGGGCGGATACTGAGAAAGCGAGAAAGCAATGAAGAATAAAAGGCCAATCTCAACCATAAATAGATGATTGGGAAGGTGAAGCAATTATTGACTTAAATCGTTTCTAATTCTTTTAAATTTCCATGTATTATCGTTTCCAATTCTTTTAAATTTCCAGTTAACTTTAAACCATCATACTTATTTAAATTATTATTCCTTTTTTCTATTTCTACAATGTAATTTTGTACAGTCACCCTCACAAAATACTAGCTATACCAGAATGCTATGGGCATCAAATTATGGGATCTCTCACCTCTAATTATGAAGAGTATGATATGAATCTTATTCTGCATTGATTGGTGGTGTGTGATCGGGATTGCATGACTTAAGTTTCTGGCTAAACTTACTAAGTAGTAGGAGTTTTGGCTTTTCTTTACAACAATGTTGAAGGGCGTTATTATAAAAAATATATCAAAAAGATATCTCAGTTTACATTTATATGTCATAATAAGTAATGAAGTTGTATTTTGCAAGTCTTTTATTTTGGATATGGTTAAGATAAGTAAGTCGACAGATTTTCTTGTTTTTCTGAACTGTTCCCAAAAAAATTATGACACTTAATTTGTGATTTATCATTCACCAATCATAAATCAATCAACTATACAACTTTAGTGTTTTTTTACATCAATACTGAAATAAATTTGATTTTGTATTTTTCTTTATTGGTTGCTTTCTTTGCTTGGCATGTGCCGGCTTTCCTATTCCATTGTCGATGTTAAGAGTTTGTCCAGAAATTTGTGGTGATAAAGAATGTTAAGGCAATGTATAAGCACCTATCATCTTCCTACGTCAATTTTCACTTTTTGTATTTCATGTAAATTTTACCGTGATATTATGTTCGCCATTTATAGGTATTTCTTTTAAGATTTATAGATTTTTCGTTTTGTTTTTTTTTTCCAGAGGAAATGTCCATGGGAAACCCAACAATACTTTCCCACATTAGTGGATGGTAGAGGTGGTAAACCGTCGGCCATCCTCACAGATGGCCTAACCCCAAAGGACTCAAGGCTCGAACCCGTGACCTCTCCCCGTACGGAGAGAGTGTGCGCATGTCTTACCAATTGAGCTAACCCTTGGGGCTTTTTTCGTTTTGTTTTTATAACGAAAAGTTGTAATGGTTTTTGTGTGTAGATATTTATGTTAAGTTTTATTTCATCTGATAGGTTAAAGTAAAAAATTAATGTCAATATTAAATTATTTAAAAAAATTCAAAGTTGATAAAATTATGTAAAATATGAATGAAAATTATAATTTAAAAAATAAATATTTAAAACGTTTAAATAAATATAATGAAATATGTTAAAAATAATGAAAAACATTTTTTCTTTAATAGCATTAAATTAAAGAACATAACATATTATATGAGACTTGATGGCGACCTTTAGAAGAAAACGGTTTATTAAAGTCATGAAGATAACAACCCATAAAACACATATTTTTAAGGAAACTTTGAATTGGTTTTGCTTGTGATAGGACAATAAAGGACGGTCAATGTGTAATGTTAAACTAAACAGTGTGAAAATTGAAAATTAAGCAATTTACAAAACATTTTAATAGAGAAGGTTTAGAAAAAAATAAATATTTTGTTAATATTATATAATTTATCATTATGATGTGATTTTAAAATTGAGAAAAGATTGTAGTAATGGAAACTTGGTGATAGTATTTTCATAATTTCTTAGGGAATAAGGTTGTAGACAAGTTATCATGAATACATAGGAACAAAAAGTGATATAATAATACAATGCTAATTTTAACTGTTTTAAGACTAACTAAGAGAGTTTGTGGAAATGTATTTGATCCTCCGACAATTTTTTTTAGGAGATATTTGATGATGCAAAATTAATTGACATCTCCCCTTGTATAATGGTTCCTACTTGGTCTAATCGGAGAAATGGAAAAAAGAGGAGAACCAAAAATACCTCATTCATATTGGAAAGGAAATAGATGATTTATTTGGATCAATTGATGATGACTTATTTTCAGAAACCAAAAAGGAAAAGATGGTTTCTTTGGAATAAAAAAGGACAAAATTTCTGAAGCTTCCAGAGGAAACTCAGAGACTTAAGGTTTGTGCCATTTGATTATCCAGTGCAGATAATAATACATTTTTTTTCCAAAATTATGCTAACCAAAGGAGAATTACAAATTCTATCTGGGACCTAAAGAATACAAATAGGCATATTATGACAGATTAGAGTTATTTAGAAGTCAATGTTGCCTCTCACTTCAAGGATATTTACAAACAAAGTAAGTATCTCAGTAAATATCCTAGAATGTTCAGTATTGAGGAGGGAGAAAAAATTGGGGAAGATTACTAAATAAGTTGGAAGTCTTTCAAACGAATTTGAAAAAGCTGAAATCTCTAGCCTTGATGGGTGGATATTTGATTTATTCATTCACTTTTTTGAGTTAGTTGGTTAGGATTTAGTGGATACTTTGGAGAAATCTAGGAGGCTAGGGAAAAGTCCTATAAGATTGAATTCTACTTACATAGCTCTTATTCCCAATAAGGATAAGTTAGATTCCTTTAATGACTATAGTCCTATTTCGTTATGCAATCTTGGCTTTTTTCCTAATAGACAGATTCTTTCAATGTGATTAGGGTGGCTTAGGAATGTCTGCACTCCATCAAATCTAGGGGCATTCATGCTTTGATACTAAAAATGGACCTAATTAAAGCTTGTGATCATGTTGATTGGACAATCTTGAGATTTTTTCTCCTTCATATTGGACTATGTGTTGATGTTACTTATTGGATAATGTCTCGTGTGACTACTGCAAATTATGCCATCCCAGTAAATGGCTATCCAACTTTTTTTATGGGAACAAAGGGCTTAGACAGGGATTCCCATTATCTCCTTTGTTTTTCCTCTTAATCTTTGAAAGAATTAATCATCTCATTGATTCTATAAAAAGAGGCAAGAAGATAAAAGGTATCATAATTGCTCCCAATATTCATATTTGTCACATGTTATTTGTACACGATGTTTAATTTTTGGAAGAGGATCTATACTTGAATGGGAATATTATCTTGCTATTATATCCTCTTTTTTTTGAATCCTATGGAATGGATTTCAGTAAAGAAAATCATTGTTCCTTCATAATTGCTTTGAACATGAGATTTGTGAACATTTTTCTTAAATTTTCCCCTATATAAGTCCTAACTGCTACATGAGAGAGGACTGAAACTGGTTATTAAAAAAAATAGAAAAGAGAATCAATATTTGGTCTTATAGATTCTTATATATAGGAGGAAGACTTGTACTTACTAAATCTATTTTGGAGAGTATCCCAGTATACTATCTTTCTATGTAGTTATTTTGAAATCTATCATAAATGATATAAGGAGAATATTTCAATTCCTATAGTTTGGAATTTTGAAAAGTGATAATTTCCACTTGTCTTCTTGGATAAGTATCTCTCTTCCAAAAAGTGTGGAGGATGGGGTCTAAAGCATTTAAATTGGTTTGGCGCTGCTTTAAGTGCAAAAATCCTATAGAAAGGTATTTTTGGTGAGAGAATCTGGAGTAAAGTCATAAAAGCCAAATATTAAAAATGCATCTATGTCCTCTACTTGGTTTGAAATCCACGGATCACTAGTTATCCATCTTCTCTAATTTGGAGAGGTCTTTCTAAAGCTTTCCCAATTCTAGGAAAATGGTTCAGTTGGGAAATTGGTAGGGGAGCTCAAGTTTTTATTGCCATATATCATTTTATTGGATCTATGGATGGATAAAAATTATTTTAGCCTATTATATTATTTTCCCACTCTATTAATATTCTTTTTCTCACCCATATTAGATGACAACCTGTGACGGAATCATCTTTGTCCTATTGGTATTTGACTTCAGATATGAGGATTCCTTCTTACTTAGCTTATGACTGAAATAGATATATCATGATCCTTCGTAGAGTTGGAGTTATAATTTGTGATAGGGATGACAAGTTGGTGTGGGAATGGAAAGATGTTAATGGGATTATTTCAACAAATAAACCCTATGAAGTAGTTATTGATGATCATATTCAGATCTCTCCAAAATGGTGGTAAAAAATATATGGAACTGGAATATTCCTATAAAATGCAATGTTTCCTATGGACCTGCATGTAGAACAAGGTATTAACGTGGGACAATCTTTTCGTAAGGGGATTTCATGTCCCGAGTATATGTGTTCTTTGTAGATCATAAATTGAAATGGTCTCCCATTTATTTTCTCTATGTACTTTCTTCATAAATGTTTGGGAAAAATGTTATAACATCCTAGAGTTCAATGATAGTTGGAAAACTCAATTTTTTGAAGAAGGCATGCTTTCTTGGTTTAACAAAAAAGTCAATTTTAAAGAGCTTTCCCTGTTTATTATTTGGGAAGCGTGGAAAATGAGCAATTGATGCATTTTTGGCAATGCAAATCCCTCTATCTCATTTGTTGTTTCAAGAGAAATTAGTTTAATTAAGGAATATTAGAAAGTTGAGAAGACAAAAAAGAATAGGACTCATACATTTCCTATGTTAGATGACTCTATATCCATGGGATTTTTTAATGGTGCTGAGAATAATGGTCAATGTGGGGTAGGCATGGTTCTAAAAATCAAAAGGGACCATATTATATATTTAAAAGTTGGAGTTGGGTATGGTACACATACAAAGGTTGAATTGCTTGGATTATGGGTCCTTCTTCGGTTTTCCCTTAAGACAGGTGTTTTAAGTATTCATATTATAGGTGACTCCAAGATTATTATAGAGTATGAAGAAGGGTATACAAATCTTCATGTGCTTCAGCTAGATTAGTGGGTTGCTAGAGTGAAAGAGATGATATTGAGCTTCTCATTTATATCTTTCACTCATATTTATAGGGATTTTAATGGTGATGTTGATATATTTTCAAAGGTTGCAGTTGGTAATATGGATGGATTAATTCTATTTGAGAAAGAATTTTTGATAGATTCTGGATATGTCTTCTTCTTTTAGCCTTTTAGTTCTCTCTTATAGTTATGTTTTTGTTGGGATTTGAGATATTGAATCGACAATAGTGGTAAAAAATTGTAATTCATTGTCAAACATTAGAGCAAATTTGAGGTCTAAAATGGGCCTCCTTAGGAAAATAATAAAATAATATGTAAAAGAACAAAATAATATTTATGAATTTTTGAGGGAAAGAGAAAAAACTATTTTTTGTTTGTATTTTCAACATATATGTCTGTTGTTTTACTCAAATTTTGAGCAGGAGCTCGCATTGGATGAAAAATTAAATTTTGCATCCAACTAGTGCTCCCGCTCAAAATTTGAGTATAATGATAGTTAGATATGTTGAAAATACGAATTAAAAAAGTAGTTTTTTTAATATCAAATATGCCATGTCAACCATTATGGTTGACTCTTTTCTTAAAATTCTATTGGTTGTTGAATTCAATGGGTCACTTTCTTACGAGGTGGATCGTTTTCTTATAAGGCCCATTTTAGACCCCAAATTTGCTCTAATAATTACAATTTTTTACCATTGTCATCGATTGATACGATTTACGTGATCATTTGTATCTATGAATCCATCTACAATGTTACAATTTTTGAAATTTTAACATTGCAGATGGATTCAAAGACCCCCTAGAAAGGGAATCCATCTGCACTATTAAAATTTAGTAAATTGTACAAATTCATTGTCAAAATTGTAATTTTCCATTGTTGGAGTGACATAACTAAAAATGACAAAAAAAGACCAATTTAGATTCTTAATGTTATTGTTATGTGGTCATTTTTAGTTTAGTTACTTGTTATCTAGTCACATATTTTATCCCGTGACCAACTAGGTCATTTATATTGGTCATTTTTAGTTACCTCACTTAAAATTGCTCAAGTTTGGTGATTTATCCCTTGAAAAAACTATGGTGACCAAATTTTTTGGTTGCTTGGTCATTTATCTCTTATTTTGTACTATTGTATTCAGGATTAAGTTAGTTGTGGGAAGACAGGTAGTATATGTCTTCTTTTAAGAGGAGAATTTCTCTGATATCAAGACTTGAAGGTTTTTTATACTTTTTTTACTATGGAAAACATTTTTATGTTTGTTGTTTTTTCTTGGGATATCATGCAAGTCTAAAATGAAGATCTATAGGTGATGTTATTCTGGAAAAAAAGAATGAAGTAAATGATGCTCATATTGAACTTTGCAGATGTAACTTTGATTCTCTTTCGAATGAATAACAAGTTAGTTTTTTTCCAATTGAAAAAAATGAGAGGCTTTGAAAAACATGTTGCATTATTTATAATTATCTAAGTACACATATTATCGATGCTCAATGAAGGTTCCCTTAATGGTTTGGTTTAAATTGTTCAATTTAGAAACCATTTATAAAACTACAATTAACTAAGAAAAAGAAAATTTGATACTTTTCCTTATAATATTATTATATTAACCCAATAACCTAATTTAACATGAAAATGGCATGCCAATTTTAACTTTTACCTCTGATTAGAAGGCTCAATGACTTTACATATGCATGTTAGATGGATTAATTATTTAAATTCTTGTGTTCATAAAATGAGTTTGTAAAGAGTTAATTGACCTAGGTTTTAATGCAACCAATTACACAACTATACCTACTCATATATATGCATAGGAAGTTATAGGCTTGCAACCTTAAATACTTTTAATACAAATTTAAGCATAACATATAAAAAGTAATAATGTTAAGGGTTAAGATATAAAATAGGAGAAATGGACATAAGTTTAGCAATAAATATTTCCAACCATGGGAAACCATCCACAATCAAACATGATCAACCATAGTTAACCATGATCATCCAAAGTAAACCAAAATCAATGTGGCATAACCCTTAATGAACATTTTAATACAACACGAATGTAGAAATTTTAAATAAGTATGTCAAGATGAATGTGGATTCCATAACAATTGATGAACATTTCAATGCAACATAAACCTTGATGATAAGTGTAATGTGACATAACCATCCAACCATAGCCAACCATTTAAAACCATGGCCAACCAAAGTCATCCAAACTCATTGCAACATAAACTTTAATGCATGTCACAACAAAATGTAATCATTTAAGAATGTAACAATTTAACACAAGTAATACAAGATGAATGCCATATGTTGCATATCCATTTAGGAATGTAACAAGGAGACATAACCATTAATGCAAAATCAAGTTAAAGATAATTGTCAAACAGTGTCAACCATAGTCAGCCATGGTCATCATGGTAAACCAAAATCATCCACAATAAAAGAATGACAAATCATGGTCAACAATAGGCTACCATGTCTAACCGAATTCAACCAAACTCAATGTGACATAACTCTTAATGAACATCAAAATGAAACATAACCATTCTTGAATTCAGTAGCAATTTGGAAAGACTAAGACAAGAAGAATGTCACATTGTGGCCTAAGTATTGAGGAACATCACAATGTGATATAAGCTTTGATGCACAATCAAGTTAAGTGTCACTGTCAACCATGGTCGACCACAATAATCCACATTAAAACATGATCAACCATAGTAAACCATGGTCAATAATGAACTACCATAGCCAACCAAAGTCGAAATATCATGTGACACAATAGAATTTCAACCCAAAATATGACACCTTGCATGTCTGAATTTTGACTCTTCTTTGTCGCATCTTTGACACATACACTTTTTTTGCCGTTGGTGGCATAACGTCGGATATTCGACATCCTACCAAAGTGGGTCGAATATCTGACACAACATGGTGTTACCTATTCGACAGTTTTCTCTTCCAAAATTTCAACCAAAACTTGCATAAACCATTGGAAATCTGATGCCCTCCGACACTTGAAGAGTCAGCCTTCCGACGGGTAGAAGTGTCGTAGGCATGGCGACGCCGTCGAAGTTTTTATTTAGAAAGCGTCAGATGTTCAATGCCCTATGACACTAGAAGAGTTGGCCTTTCGATGGGAAAAAGTATTGGAGGCATGGCGATGCCGTCAGTGATTTATCCAGAAAGCTTCAGATTTTCGACCCCGCCCGACACTTGAAGCGTTGGTCGTCTGACGGTCTAAAGTGTTGCAGTCATGACACTGCCATCAGAAGGTTTCACCGAAGCATCGGAATACCGTCGAAAAAGTGACACCTGTTGGTAGATTTAACAAAAAAAAAGTTGAAAGATTTCACTTAGAAAAGTTGATCACAAAAATAAATTGTATGTTTTTTCAAATTTTTTGCTTAAAACTCCTACTCTAGCATATCAATATGGTATGCTTCTATATATCCTTTTCACTCTAGAGCACACACTCTGTCGGTGATCATTGAATTTTATGCATCAAAATAATCTAATTAGTGTTTTAGATATGATAGATTTTCACTTAACATGTCCAAATGAGTGATGATATAGAATCATTTTGTCAAACATATAAATAAAATGCATGCTCAAGTCCAAGTCAACCGAAGGACTAAAATGTAAAATATAAATAGTTTAGGGTTGCCCAATGGAGATATAAATCACTTGAGAAGAACTCAGGACAATATAAAGGATAGAAAAATAATTTAGTTGTCAATTAAAGATAAGGGTCAGAGAGAAGTTCTGTTATTTACAAAGAACTTCATAAATGCAACAAGTGCATAAAAAGTGTCTGATATGCTATATCATATCATGCAATAGCATATCGAACCTTAAGGAAGAAAAGGCCAACTAGGTCAAAAGGGTAAAATAAGGCATGACCTTGTCCAAAATATAAAATCGGTCAAAATTTCCAGGGAATTCCAAAAAGCAGAGGTTGGAGGTGCTCTACAGTCAACATCGTTGTCAAAATTAGTGGAACTATCACAACCTCTCACATTTGTATCTGTGTCTACTAATTCTCTTGGACCATCATATAAAATGAAATTCTCTACAGTAGTCAGGAAACAGAGGGAGAAACAACTAGGTATGGCAACTCTTTATTCCTTAGTGATTGGAATCAATTCAAGTGATCTTGGTTTGCAGAATGAACAGGTCTAGCCTTCAATTTCGTTTGGCCAATATAAGATCAAACTCTCTTCTTATGGTCCCCATTGCAAGAGGAGTTGCATCAACTGGAAGTATTACAGATTTAGTAACACCTTTGAACATTAACAGTCCTTCCACCGAAACAACATATGCCTAGTTTGGTAGCTAAGGTAGATCAACCTGTTGCAATTGTTAGTGGATCCTACACACTAGGGTGGTGGATCTAGTAACAGTGCTAAAATCAAGTTTATGCAACATAATTTCACTCTATGATTGTTCAATAGAAGAGACATGTGATTGTATTTGATCCTTTAAATAGTTGTTGGGATTCTGGTAAATGTATGCTTATTTGTCCTTTTACGACTGGTTGAGAATCTATAAATGTTTGTGAAGTTCCTCTTGCAATTACAATATTGAATCATGTGGAAGCACCATTATCTGCAAATCAATGGATCTAGCAAAATATTTCATGTGAAGAAGATGCTCTGATATAGGCTTGCCTGTGGATTCACAGGGGAAAGTTATCAAATATATTACTATTTCTTCTTTGGATTTATGGTAAAATGATGGGTGAATTCTAGGGTTTCATGCACATGCAATATTGATGCTAGCATTGTTGGAAGAACACAAGCACAAGGGGGATCTACGGTTTTCTTGGTTGCTCCATTGGTAAAGTTTGGTGAAATTATGCTTCTATGGATTGAATGGTGGTTGTAATGCTGCGTTTTCTCTGAATTAGGGATTTTTACCAGCTTTTGTCAACTTTTACATGTTATAAAACATCCTCTTGAAGGATTTTTCTCTTGTTTGTCCTTAGATCTCTGAATTTTTCCCTAATTAGGATCCTCCAAAAAACCCTAGAGGTTGTTTATGGAAGTCCTAGTTGGTGAGGCTTAGGCAAATATTCCAAGAGGGATGCTGATCACCATCCCTCATGGCCTTGGGTTTAAAGTAAATTTCACAAAAACCCTAATATTTGTCATTTTGATCAAAATGTAGTATTTCATGTGTAAAAAGACGCATTTGCATGATTAGTGTAGTGTTAGATTAGATATGCATTTTTATAAACTAGAAAACCTTAGAAATTTATAAAATTCAATAATCCAAAAATAACAACAATTTTCAAAT
The DNA here is from genome assembly GCA_001517045.1 of Pseudotsuga menziesii. Classification (NCBI taxonomy): domain Eukaryota; kingdom Viridiplantae; phylum Streptophyta; class Pinopsida; order Pinales; family Pinaceae; genus Pseudotsuga; species Pseudotsuga menziesii. Next base: position 42,336 of record LPNX010984428.1, on the reverse strand, counting down.
TATAAGCCACCCTCAAATTTTGGCCTGCCTATTTAGCCCTAGATCCTCCAATGCGTCACCTATCTTCTTGTCTACATCCATGAAATTGAGAAGCAACCTAAAAAAACCGGTCAAAAGTCAGAGTTAGGGTTTCATATTTGACATGTTTCAGGGGTTGGGATAATTTGGCCTTGATAAAAGGTTACTCTATGCCTTACAACGACTCCATTTAATTGTTTAGTAGGGAAATTTAGGGACTCTTTCCTTACTGATTAGTGTTACTATCATTTCTAGCCCTAAAACCTGTCAAAAAGACTTGCAAAATCAACCAAGTTAGGGTCATATTTGAGTTATGGGGAAATCTCAACAATATAATTGAATTCTGCCTTCCAAAAGCATTCTTTTCAGGCTAAGGAGTACTTGTATAAACCCTTAAAAGGATGGTTAACTCAGCTAGTAATTCATGTTGATATACAATAGTATTTACAGTTAATCTAAATGATGATAATAATGCCTATGTGATGATACATGATGGTTGTTAATACTTACACTTGCTAGCTGATAAAATTCTCTACTAATGTTGATTTCAAAGAAAAGTGGTTTAAATGATAATACTCTATTGGTTATGATTCTGAAATAGCTTTTTCTGCCCTATATCCTTGGTGTGGCTATGAAACACTTATGCTTTACAACAATAGCATATCGTGCACAGACCTAGAAAACACCACTAACTTATACAAGAAATTTACAAAAGATCAAAGGTACTATGCATGCTTTACTGATGGACCAGCTAGCAAAGAAGTTCCAGAATCTGCAATAGAAACACAACCTCCAGTACATAAAACTGCAACAAAATGTTCATAAAACATCGTTAATATTTTCATAAGATTCCTTAAGAAGCAATCATGCACCCAATTGAATAAGATGGATTGTATGCTGACCTGTTGATTGATCATCAATGAGGAAGTCTCCCATGTCAAACTGAAGGAAATAGAAAAATCGATTTATTAGAGTATATTAATCCCATGACATACCTACTAGTAACTATATTGACTCATACAAAGAACATGGTATGCATGTGTTTATCCTTAAATACAATCAATCTTAAACTTGGAAAGCTAATATGATTCTATTACATACCTTCCTGTAACCGTTTCGAGTAACAAGAGCATATTGATTTTTACCCTCGAAGTGATTAGGATCAACACCACCAAAAGTCATGGCTGCAAATGCACTTTCTTCAATAAAAACATATTTTCCTTGGGAAAGAACCTCGAAACTGTTTCCAACAAACATGAAAATGTTTCCTTTAGCGAAAAGATGTCATACCAAATCTAGTGATCTATCATTGTAAATCAGTGAAAATGACTGATACTCTTTTTTAGGCCATGGATACCTCTGGAAGATTGCTTGAAAACAACAAAAATAAATAGTTTTTATAACTTAACCATTCAAACAATGCCTTCCAGAAATACAGTAGCAAATATATCTTTATTTTTTCAAGTAGATCTCAATACTTTGTTACCATAATTATCAATCCAGTCATTCTTCTTTTGTATGCCAGAGTTGAGAGGTTTGCTCTAAGTGACCACTTTAAACTCGGTGATAAATTGGAAGCAATACAGAAAGATATAAATGCCTAATAAAAGATTTGCACAAAGAAGACTTTGTAACAAATTAGCAATTATGAGTAAGTCCTAGTTGGTGAGGCTTAGGGAAATATTCCAAGAGGGAGGCTGATCACCATCCCTCATGGCCTTGGGTTTGAAGTAAATTTCACAAAAACCCTAAGATTTGTCATTTTGATCAAAATGTAGTATTTCATGTGTATATAGACGCATTTGCTTGATTAGTGTAGTGTTAGATTAGATCTGCGTTTTTATAAACTAGAAAACCTTAGAAATTTATAAAATTCAATAATCCAAAAATAACAACAATTTTAAAATTCTAAGCCACCCTCAAATTTTGGCCTGCCTATTTAGCCCTAGATCCTCCAGTGCGTCACCTAAATTCTTGTCTACATCCACGAACTTGAGAAGTAACCTAAAAAATCCAGTCAAAAGTCAGAGTTAGGGTTTCATATTTGACATGTTTCAGGGGTTGGGATAATTTGGCCTTGATAAAAGGTTACTTTCTGCCTTACAATGATCCCATTTAATTGTTTAGTAGGAAAATTTAGGGATTCTTTCCTTACTGATCAGTGTTACTATCGTTTCTATCCCTAAAACCTATCAAACAGACCTGCAAAATCAAGCAAGTTAGGGTCATATTTGAGTTATGGGGAAATCTCAACAATATAATTGAATTCTGCCTTCCAAAAGCATTCTTTTTAGGCTAAGGAGCACTTGTATAAACCCTTAAAAGGATGGTTAACTAAACTGGTAATTCATGTTGATATACAATAGTATTTACAGTTAATCTAAATGATGATAATAATTCCTATGTGATGATACATGATGGTTGTTAATACTTAGACTTGCTAGCTGATAAAATTGTTTACTAATGTTGATTTCAAAGAAAAGTGGTTTAAATGATAATACTTTGTTGGTTATGATTCTAAAATAGCTTTTTCTACCCTATATCCTTGGTGTGGCTATGAAACACTTATGCTTTACAACAATAGCATATAGTGCACAGACCTAGAAAACACCACTAACTTATACAAGAAATTTACAAAAGATCAAAGGTATGCATGCTTTACTGATGGACCAGCTAGCAAAGAAGTTATAGAATATGCAGTAGAAACACAACCTCCAACACAGAAACCTGCAACAAAATGTTCATAAAATGCCATCAATATTTTCATAAGATTCCTTAAGGAGCAATCATGTGCCCAATTGAATAAGATGGACTGTATGCTGACCTATTGATTGATCATCAATGAGGAAGTCTCCCATGTCAAACTGAAGGAAATAACAAAATTGATTTATTAGAGTATATTAATCCCATGACATACCTACTAGTAACTATATTGACTCATACAAAGAACATGGTATGCATGTGTTTATCGTTAAATACAGTCAATCTTAAACCTGGAAAACTAACATGATTCTATTACATACCTTCCAGTAACTGTTTCGAGTAATAGGAGCATATTTATTTTTACCCTTGAAGTGATTAGGATCAACACCACCAAAAGTCATGGCTACAAATGGGCTTTCTTCAATAAAAACATATTTTCCTTGGGAAAGAACCTCGAAACTGTTTCCAACAAATGTGAAAATGTTTCCTTTAGCGAAAAGATGTCATACCAAATCTAGTGATCTATCATTGTAAATCAGTGAAAATGACTGATACTCTTTTTCAAGATGTGGATACCTCTGGAAGATTGCCTGAAAACAACAAAAATAAACAATTTTTATAACTTAACCATTCAAACAATGTCGTCCAGAAATAAAGTAGCAAATAGATCTTTATTTTTTCAAGCAGATCTCAATACTTTGTTACCATAATTATCAATGCAGTCATTCTTCTTTTGTATTCTAGAGTTGAGATGTTTGCTCTAAGTGACCACTTTAAACTCGGTGATAAATTGGAAGCAATACAGAAAGATATAAATGCCTAATAAAATATTTGCATAAAGAAGACGTTGTAACAAATTAGCAATTATGGGTAATAAAGTGCATAGTGATGTTGGGGTGAAAAGTTACAATGGAAACTGAAAATACCAATATGTACCATGCCCAACTCACAACCTACAGGGATAAGCACAAATATAAACATAGGTTTACCACTGCACAATCAACCATTAATGTTGAACAAGATATGAAATTAAGAAACAAATTTCAAAACAACTGGAGAAAGATAAACTGGGGCAGATAACAATATACTCATGCAGAATAATAGGGAAACAATGCTTCAGATACCATTTTCCTCACAAGTCTATCTATCTTTTTCTGTCTTTTGAACTTTCATATTCCCATCAAACTCAAATGCCTATCATATTTCTTGTAATGAAATGCCTACATTTTATTTTGTTGTCCTAGCTATATGGTATTGGTAAAGTATTACCAAGGGGCCAGTTATCATGATAAATCAAAATATTTAAGGTAATTGTTTAGATCAGATAGAACAAAGTTCACCTCAATGTATGGTAATCATCATCATCAACTAAATGTATGTGTGTGCACATGCATAAATACCCAATACACAGCTCAATCAAACAAAAGAAAACATAATTATACCTTGATTTGTGGATCTTCACATTGTCTTCTTATGCTTTACCTTTCAAAACATCATTCAACATACTTCATTTTTTGTCCTGTTGCAATAGTTTCATGTTAGGACCCATCAAATAAATTTATGTTTGTTTATGAAAATAACAAAACCAATCTAAATAAATACAATTCTATTACAATGTAAATTACAATACTATTCAACTATTCAAGTAAATTAATTGTTAAGAATATATCACCTGATAAAACATGGATAACCAAAAATACTATGTATATAAGGACATCGATCTAATCAAAACTCCATTTCTTGCCTCTTAACTATGGAAATGTTTCTCAACGCTATCTGTAACAAGTTCCAATGGAGGAGTCAAATAGCGATAGTGAAAATTACATAGTAAAATTATAGAAATAGATGTTTTTTAATGTATTCTTCCTTACCATTCATTGAGCTCCTCTCTGTTTTGAGAATAATTTAATATTCTCTACTAAACAGGACCAACCACATGAAGGTGGAAGCTCTTATGGCCCGTCCCCCCCCTCACATCACTCTCAACTCCCCAAACCCAATGCATATACTTGTAAATAACAATTTATTTCACTATTTCACAATGCAAATAACAATGCATCTACTAGAAATTATTTAATCAATAGTTGAAAGATGCTTTCATTAAATCATTCTTTAAATCATTCATTAAACCATTCAATCATTCAACAGTTGAAAAAACCATTCATTAAAACATTAATTTAGTTAATGGCAGAAAAAAAAAATCAGTAAACCATTCAGTAAAGCATTCATTCAAACATTCATTCATGAAACAGAGGAAAAAACCATTATTTTTATTTTTATTTTTATAAATTGGAATTACTCAAAATTTGTTTAGTCACTTCTTTTTTACTTTTCTTCTCTTTAAATATTTAGTTAGAGTCACATCTTCGGGAATCTAATCATCGGTATCCCTACTAGTTTGCTCGTAAGGTTGAACTTCAGGCGAGGGGCAATGAATTTATGCAATAATGTAAAAATATTTCATTAATATATTTATATTTTGATAAATACGAGTAGTTCATTTAAAAAACATTACGAATGTGTGTTTTTACCTGCCATGGGCACATCAACATGTTCAACATTATCTTGTACAGGCCCAACCTGTTCTGTGTTATGATCTGCAGCTACATGCTCTGCAGTTGAATTGTGTAGAATTAGAAGTAATGTTCATCATCTGCAATGGTCTATAAAAAACAGTAGCACATTAATAAATCCATTACCATGATGAGAAGCATGATCTTCGTTTGGTTGGTCATGTACTACATCCTCGACATGAACGGGATCATTTCTTTCTTGCACAAGAAGGAATAAATAATTTATGTTAATTTATTTATAAGGAACAAATTGCATGAGAATTAATAAATTATCATTAAACTATACAGTTTTCACATACCTGGGCACCAGATGGATTAGTAGAAGATCATGTAGTATTCCCAAACAAGCTTCTCTGGTGTTCAACGACGGCGTCAAAGCCCCGTTCGAAGCCAAGCTTCATGTAATCCGCATTGGGAAATTCTTTGAACCGGTTGGCCTTCATATTTACATGATGTCATTAATTTTAAAGCCTTTTGTCAGAACAAAAAAAATATAATAATCTGTATGATATTTGGATGCGGATTTGGGTTTTGTGATACTTACATATCGGGCCGCCAAGTTGGAGTAACCACCAGGCCCAAGCTTGTGTTGGTCAATTTGTTCAATTCTTTCCTTTATGGCCTTAGATGTGTTTGAGAGCCTAATTAAGTTTTTAAATACATTAGTCGATGTACCAAAATTGATATAAAAGCTAGTAATAATAAGGCTTACCACTACATTTTGGAATGTATTACATACCTCCCTGTTCCACCTGGTGGTATCTTTCCTGATTTTCTCAGGCCCTTCTCTTTTCCATCTTCCACTAGGGCTTTCCACTCCATAGATGGAATCATGGGAGGGTGCTCATACCTAGGGTTCTTTTCTAGGTGAACCCTATACTGGTCTCGAACAATATTTAGATGTTTTCTAGCCTTCTGTAGTACCTTTGATGTATCGAAGGTATCTTTTCCGAACAGACTAACCAAGCGATTAGTCAGATCATCCTTTAAAGATTTTGGCTGCTTGTTCCACATTATGTGGATGGTGGGCCTGAATATCTCTAAGGAAAAATCATTCATATGTTTATAAAATATATCATTTCCTGCAAAACATTATTGCCATCATTAGTCAACATTAGAAAATATTATCGGTATGTTAGACACAAATTATAAAAACTAAATTGAACAATCTATAATGACTTGGAATCCTCTCTATCTTTATTGGAACCAGTTCTTCATTCACCAAAAATGTACACACTATTGAACCAGTGCTAGTCACATGAGAAGATCCAGGAAATGCTTCCACATCTCTATCTAGCCCTGCATCCACCCCTTCTTCTGCAGCATCTGTTGTGGGTGGGGCAACATCGCCCGCACCCTCCGCTGCCCTCGGTGGTGTCGTAGAGTGTGTTTCCAATTGTTCAGTGGACAATATGGAAGCAGTATGTGGTGTATAAGGAGTGGTTTGGTCACTGGGACCAACATTGCCTTGACCACCACTGATAATCTCCATAGCGCGCTGTAAATTCAAACCATTGTATTATAAGTTCAACAGCATATAAAATCAAATATTATAAAGTTTTTATAAATGAATTTACATTTTTATTCGATAAATTACATCCACTTGTTTACGTTGCTGTAACAACAATTGAATCCTTTATTTGAGCCCTTCTGTTAATGGAACTGCCAATGTCAGACGAATCAGTTACTCATTTTGTTTTTCCCTTGTCCTTTGTAGCACCCTCAATGGGTCTACAGACTCTCTAATTTCACTATCTCTCGTCAACCGAGAGACCTCATTTTGTAAAGAGTTTTGAGACACTGTTTGATAAATGGAATCCCCTGTCTGCAATTGAAATATAAAAAAAATGTTTAGTCTTTGAAGAAATAGTGTGTGCAAATAATTATATTAGGGATTACATCTAGGATTACCTGACGCCTAGATGAGGGCGTGGTCTAATCAACAGATGGGGATTTACCTCGATCAACCACCTGCAAAAAATGTAGAGAACATTATCACAATGAACGTAATATGTAAAATCTAAAAAATACAGAACACAAATAAACACTATGCTACCTGTTTTATATGTGTACATTTTTGAAGTATTTAGAATGTGGAATTACATTTAGGTTTACAAGTTGCCTTGAGGCTCCGGTCATCTGATCGACAGCTGGGGACTTTCCCCAGTCAATCTGCAAAAAAGGTAGACAACATTACCATCATGAATGCAGCCATAAAAACGAAAGAATACATAACAAAATAAACATAATGCGTCATGATATACATGTTTACGATTTTAAAGTATTTGAAATGGAGAATTACATTCATGTTGGCTGTTTCCCTGATGTTGTAGTCAGCTGATCAATAGCCAGTTGGATTCCCTGATCAACACTCTGCATGGAAAATAGATAATATTATATAAACAAACCTAATATACTATTGAAAATACATAACAATGTATCTGTATGTCCATCCTAAATTTAATATTACATTGGCAATATCGATGTATACCTACTGCCTTGACTTGGGTCGACAAACATATACGGAGATGGAGGTGCCCCTGAGAGAACCTTGCATCAAAAACATACTAAAAGTTACATAAGGAAACATGAAAAGTAGATAATTTCAATTATATGCTGACGAAAAGTCCTATAGATGTTAAAATAATTAATAAAAGGGTGGTTAAATTGTTTGTTGTACCACAACCATACTAACATTGTTTGTATCTACACGATTCAAATTGTAATTAATAAGCAGTTCTTCGCTAGCAACTATTGATTTAATTGCACATACAAAGACACGGTTTCCTTCACGCGACTCGAATATGAAGTTGGGTTGCTTTAGTGTAGACCCTGGTTGTGTACTATTTATAAACCCTGCAATATTACTAGTTGTTTTTGGCCTTCCGTCCATGTACATCGTTGCTCCTTTATTTTGAGCTTTGTCTTTCAGTTGTATATAATTCGCTGACAACCCATATCTACGCATACTTCGTGTATATTGGACCAGGCGCATCCAATCACTGTAGTTGTAACAGGGTCCAACATACTCCATCAATTATGTACATCTACCATATCCAACCTTTATGCCGTCCATGCAAAACAACCCCAATCCATGCAATGACGATAGTGCAATTCTATATATCCTCTCATTCACACAAAAATCAGTGTTTACTTTAGGAAGATTGCTAGGCACCCATTGTTTCACTAGGTGTTGGTACCTTAAGGTCACGTCGATGTCTCCCACTGCCTCATCATCATAGGAACATGACCCCCCTCCTTGGAGAAAAAAATTCATGCATTTGTCAAATTTTCTTCTGATCTTCTGACATCTAGTTGATCTAGCCCGTGTAGACCTACTGGATGTCTCACTTTCCTCTAGCCTTCCCAAAATCCCTTTGCTAGAGGAAGATCAGTCTGACAAATATTCTACCTGCACCATGGCAGAACAAAAATTTGGCATAAGCATAGAAAAATACCAGCAAAAAAACGTGGAAAGACTTATAAGCAAAAAAACTTGGAAAGACTTGTAAGCAAAAAACTTGTTAAAGAAAAAGCTTGTCAAGAATGAGTTTGGTTAATAGGTGTGGGAATTTAGTAGCCCTAAAAATTCCAATGTATGCCCCTCTTTTAGTTACATACAAGTCTCCATTCTCACTTATTTCTTGCATTGCCTTTTCCTAACATGAATTGGATAGGCTTCATAAGCTTCATATGTATGCTTGTGGCCATTGTACTTTGGCCTTTCAACGTTCTCAATATTGAGACGATATGTTATGCATATGCATCACATATAACACTGCAAATTATTCCAATATATGTCTGTACAAAACTTGGAGGTTCTCCTTTAATGGACTATCTCCTTCAAAGAACATATCTTCGCATTCATCTACATTTACTTCAGATAGAAGTGATACGGAGTTGGTATGTTGGTTACTTTGATCAAAAAGCATCTTTGACATGAGTTCCTTTTTCAAGGAATCTTGATTAATCTCCTCTTCAAAACTTCTAGCTGGTCACTTTTCCACTCTACATTGGCCCGATTATTCATTTTCCTAGCCACTCCTATCTCCTTACTCTACACTCGTTGTTGTTGTAACCCTTACTTTTGATGGTTGTAAGTGGTTTTTATTTTTCCCATGAATGATGTTGTAGATGATTATCTATTTTACCTAATATGTTTTATGATCATTTCCATGTTTTCTAGCGTGCACATACTTGTTGTTTATGGCTTCTTTTGCTTGGAAGTTGAAGGGCCTAAAAGTGCACAGATCTCATCTAGGACCCTTTAAGAGTCATAATAACAACTATTGTTATAAGATTTTATTCTCCAAATGAAACACCAAAACCATACTTATTGGTTAATATTTGTGTAGGGATGTTTTTATGATCTCTCCCATAATTTATGATACTAATGGGATTGTGACTATCAATTCAATGCCTTATTTGCATAGTGGCATTCCTACAACAGTACACTAGAAATTCAAAAAACTTCTAATGTATGCCCTAAGAATTCTTATGTATGCCCCTCTTTTAGTTACATACAATTCTCCATTCCCACTTATTGCTTGCATTTCCTTTTCCTAACATTTCCTTTTCCTTTTACTGGCCTACCCCCTTTTCAACAATAATAGTTGCAAATTTAATCAAGTGTGTTTCTACCAAGGTGGCCGAGTCAAACGAGTTGACCCCCAACCAAGCTGACTTGGCCTTTGAAACGATTGGAGTGACAAGTTTGGTACTGAACCAAGCAAATCAGGGTATGACTGAATGGATCGGTAACAAAATGGTCAATTCGTCCCAATCCGTACTAAATTGACCAAGTGAATGTGGGAATGCACAGGTCACACACATGACACTTAAATTCAAAAAAAAAATAGCCTAGAAATATAAACATCGAGACTCTAAACCTACTTCATTGTCGAGTCAATTAGCTTTGTAGGATTCCTATACATCATAACACTATTTGGAGTAAAAAGTAACTTTCTTTGTAGGCCCTATATGCCACCCATGTGCACAATAGTCAATCTATAAAGCAACCCTCAAATACAAAAATGTTCTTCACAAAATAGGGCATGAACCATGTGAACAACCTTCCAAGTGGACCAGCTCAATGAGTAGCCTCCAAGCATGTAATATCTCTCATGAAATGGTGTATAAAAGAGTGTAAGCATGCTTTAAATGATGACTTTCTCCTTTGGTAGGGTTGAACACTGCCCTTATGCATGTGTCTCCAAGGGTGAATGTTCCTCAAATAATGAGAGAAGGCCTTCCTCTAACAATAAACCAGTACACCAAGGTGAATTGGCCCTATTTAAGGCTTCCATAACAAACTTGGTATTTTCAATGTCACACTAGGAGCAATGTTGGGAATTCCTATGGGCATAAACAACTCTAGAATCAAGTATGAGCATCAAAGGGACAAATCTGAGCACTTTGGGAGCATTCTAAAGGTCAAAACAAACAGTAAAGCATCTCAAATCAGCTATAATTAGGCCATTTTTCAGATCTAGGCACATTGCAGCAATAAAAGATGATGATTAATGGCAATAGGAGGCAGTCTTTGCAATTTTGGCTGTGAAAATGAGAAATTTGTGGGTGAAAGCAACCCTAAAATCTCATTCATATGCCTTATAGTAGCATCCACATGAATGCTGGGCACAAACAAACTTGTTTGGTAGTAAATAAGGGTATGAAGCAACCCTATTTCATCATCTTGGGCGCCCTTGTGCACTTATCCATCACCAAACAGGCGTACCTCTAAATCTGGGCCAAATTGGAGGGTTAAAAGGCAGTTCTGGGCATGAATAGCCCTATGGAAAGTGACAAACAATGGAAAAATAGGCTTTGAGAAATGTTTGGTTGAATTTGAGGGTTGAAATGACATTAACAAACAATTATGGGCACATATATGGACATAAAGAGAAGGCCTGGGCACTCCAACAGACTCAAACCTTCATTCTGGGAATAAATAAGGGCTGTTCCAACCTCCTAAACAATAAATTATAGCAGTATCATGAATTCTGGGTGATTTTTCTCCACAAAATGGGGGTAAACAAACCTAAATAAAACCAATACCATTTAATTTCAGACCCTATAGACCTAGTTGGATTGTGCTTTAGATGATTCTCTACAGTCTCTTCAAGGAGATCAATAGCAAATAACAGTCTTTGGTGGCTTTTCTTGCAACCGTAGGTTACAAAAAAACCCTAAAAATCTCTTGACCTGTGCACAAGAGAAGTAACAACCCTAGTTGGCCCTAAAATACCAAGTTTGTTATGCATTAAGGGCCCCTGTCAGTGCAATGATTATTCCCAATATTTGACAGTTGCCCTGTGATTGCCATCTATAAACCACTATTGTGGTTTCATCATTGCTCCCATTCAAGAACAAAAAAGTAGACATGACTTCTGTCCCTACATTAAGTCCACGTGCACATAATGACTATATTTGGTACTTCCTAACTTTTCAGTATTCCTTTTGACAACAAAAGTGAAACATGAAACAATATCCTTACTTTTAGCATCTTGCACAACTGATGGCTTTGATCGAATTGTATAAGTACTTTGTTCCCAAAGTAAATATTTTGAGACCTACGAACGGAGGGGAGTGAGATGAATGGTTGAAGGACTCCAATGGAGGATGAATTGATGCCCTGTTCTGCCTACCCAAAGGTCCTTTTATAATGAAGATTATCCCTAACTTATCATTGATTTGTAGTCTTCTATTGTTCACCCATACTGTTCTATGAAACAAAGTTTTATGCCGATCTACTATGTATATTCATGATGATGCTTTTTTTCACATATTAATTTTCAACCCTAAGGAAATGCTAACTTGTTTTCCCATACTAATTTTCAACCCTAAGGAAACCCCAAGGCAATCCCATAGTAGAAAGAACCAAAAAATACTATACCCCACAAATTAAAAGGCTCTTAAATTAACCATATCATGCCTTCCTCAATGATTTGATGAAAACAAGGGGATGGAAAAAGGGAAACGAAACATCAAATATCACTCACACCATGGAATAATTGTAAAGCTAACCAACTATCTAAACCACAAAGGTCATCTTATCCTATTAATTGTAAGAGGGGCAAAAAATAATCAGACACGGTGAAAATTGGCATAAAATGATCAAATAAAAAATGGAGGACATCAAAATACCTAGTACTTGCTTCAAGACCCAAAGCATAAACCATAAGATTCATGATTGTCCATTAATGGCAAAGTATTACCTAACCCAATTTCCAGTCAACTAAGCACCTCATGGTTGAATCATGATATTGCAGCAGTGTGCATACATCCTTCACTTGAATGATGTTAGGATTGCCAAGAACTAACATCATTCAAGTGAAGGATGTATGTAGACTACTCCAGACATTATATCTCTTCTCATTCGATTTCCTACAAAGTGTTGTAGCTTGCTTAGTGATCGTCTCTGTTCACCATTTACGTTCAACATCACGGTGAAATCAACAAGTCCAGGAAAATCTTCTAGTACATCGCCTTTACAGTAATGGACAAATAATGATGTTGAGTTCTTGAAGATCCTGTAGAGTGGATGTTTTAACCTCTTCACTGCTACTCTGTAGTGCATAAGGCAACACTTCAGAGGCATATTTCCCAGTGGTAACCTACAACAATCATATATATATAATCCATGGTGGTGAAGAGCAGACATTTCTAGATTTGCTACTTGGCACGCTCAGGAATGAAAATAATGTTTTAAATACATTTATATCAGTCTGTAATATTTGCTGATTTATTCCTTTAAGCTTGTCTTGATGATGCTTGTTTTCCCATATTAATTTTCAACCCTAAGGTGAAAATTGGCATAAAATCATCAAATAAAAAATTGGAGGACATCAAAAAACCTGGTACTTGCTTCAAGACCCAAACATCATTCAAGTGAAATGTCCGCTCTTCACCACCATGGATTATATATATATATGATTAGAAAGAACCAAAAGGCTCTTAAATTAACTATATCATGCCTTCCTCAATGATTTGATGAAACCAAGGGATGGAAAAAGGGCAAGGAAACATCAAATATCACTCACACTAGGGAATAATTCTAAAGCTAACCAACTATCTATGCCACAAAGGTCATCTAAAGACATTATATCTCTACTCATTCGATTTACTACAAAGTGTTATAGCTTGCTTAGTGCTCCTTAGGATGCTAAATGTCAACCTTAGGATGCCCATCTCCACTATTTTTGCACCCATAATGTCACAAAAACTCCGTGAAAACAAAGATTTTGGAATTTGTAGGTTACTAGAAATGTGAAAAAATTGGAGCTACCAATAAGAGTGATAGAATATCAATTGATATTAGTGATCAAGTAACTTTATTTTTCCAGAGGAAAATATCAGTTCCTTGTTATTTCATTGAAATCAAAGGAAAATTAGTTACAACTTCAGCTATTGTTGAGCACATGGAATAGATACATCTATGTTCATCATCAACAGACAGATGACAATTGATCAGCTTCATAGGAATACTGGACAAACCTTCAAAGGTAACACCTATAATCTAGGAATCTTGACTACATCCACATCACTAACCTTCAACAGACAGAGAATTCAAGTCTAATACTGAAGTAGCTAATACAAAGAAGCAATAAACAAGAGAGATTAGTAATATGAGGGTATCATCCACCTCAATCATCCAAAGGATGTCAATAGCAAAAACACATAAAAGACTCAAGTGCTAAGGGATAGAAAAGCAGGAAAGTTCCCTGATCAGTACATTCACCATCAGTGAATTCAGTAAACTGAAAATGGCTTGAGGCCAAGGTTAATGCTTCTTTGGATAAGCTATCAGCCTTAGTATTGTGTTCTCTAAATATGTGAACTGCTTTTAGCTAGATGAAGTAAGGTTAACAGGATAGAGCTGTAGTTGTTCCCTGATAGTGATCAAGTAACTAGCAAATATTGGATGCATACACTATCAAATATGTAGTGCTCTGCTTGCCGGGCAGAGCACTAAGTCCTAAACTTTAACAACAATTTGGCATTTACTCTTATTTTTATTTTTAGGTCCTAGTATGTGATAGCAAAATTACATAAATTTTTATTCAGATTTCATTTATTTGTAAAATAACGAGAGGGTTACACCAAAAAAATACCTGGTCTTAATCCTGCTCTTGAATCCTGCTCCTGTAGCCTTTCCTTTCCCTTGTATGAGCCTCGTTCGAGCCTTGATGCCAATCCGGATGATCCACCCTGCCGACCAGCGTTGATCCTGCTGGCCCTAGGAAACCGACGGGTTTCCTAGCCCTCGAGCCCACATGCCGATAAACCCGATAGCAACTTCCTTGTTTTTCTGAGTGTAATTCACCCCCTGGGGTTAACCCCCTCCTCCAGTTTTCTTCCCTCTCTGTTCCATCACTTTTCTTCCTCTGTTCTTCCATAAAAATTTTCTCCCAACTGCTCTCCCCAAAATCCAGAAAATCCTCCCCCCTTGAACCATTTGATCCCCCTCCTTATACCTCCTTCCCCTCCTTTCTTCCACCGCCTTCCTTCTTCCACCGCCTCCCTTCTTATTTAAATTAATTTATTAAATTCTATCTTGGGCAGTCCAGTTCAGATTTTGTTTTGACATTTGTTATGTACTAATAAATTTTCTTGATTTGTACAATTCCTCGCCTCCGATGAGATGGTGGAAATTACTAAAATGTTTATCCTATTGAATTGTACGCGTTACATTTAAACCCTAACCAATTGTCATAAAATTTTACCAATGTTGTTTGTTTAAGTTTTATACTGAACGGTAAAAGTAATGGTAATAATAGTATTGTTAATTATTATTTATTAATAATAAATAATAAGTGTTTAATAATAAACATTAATAATATGCAATAATAATAATAGATAATAATAATAGAAGTAAAATAATAATTAATATTATTAACCAATAATTAATTAATTGTAGTATCATTATTAATTGATTGAAATGATAACATCGACATGTTTATGTTTATTGTTAAGTCCCCTCGCACATTGTTTCTTAATAAATAAGGTACATTTACAGGTTTAAATAAATCACAATTACTTAGTTAACCCATCCAACTATTTAATGTTTTTCAATTAATATTTCATACTAGCGTGCATGTGTGAGGTGTGCATGCATGGCCAGTACATGCACAGGCTGCACATGTACTATAACAAAACCCCTAAATTCTAGCTGATACAAATAATATTTCACGCAACAAGACCAATATACCGATATAATATGATTTCTTTTGACATTCAGAGTTATTTAACAGTTATGTTCTTATTAGTTAGTCAATTAAGATTGGTACCTACCATCACTAATCCGGTATCACAATGTCCAACATTCAACAATAATAACTAATATGTCCACCCATCCTAACCTACGTCCGCATCCTCCCTATCCTTCCTCTGCTAGTACAAAGTGGATGCCAGCTGTATTGACCTTCCCACACAAAACCTGAGAGCGGTAGCGTCGGCTATCTAGCGGACCTAACCTCTCCTAGTAGGCATCCGACCATCGTCATCACAACAACTTGGGGAGCGTGTCTCAGCACTGCCCTCCCATGACCTCGGGTATCAAAGTGACATAGGGTGGGAAAGGCATCCATCCCTCTCAACATACTGGGTACATACTCATAAAACCATACTGCGTTGCTATCGAGTTTATTGGTACGTGTCATCATACCATCACTTGGAAATTAAGGCTCTTCTTCAAGATATGTATTGAGTCATACTTTGCATCACACACTTGGCTATCACATAGCCCCTGTACCCTGCAGGTTAGCACTATGCAAACATGCATTCATAACAATATTAAATCAATAGCTGGTCCATATTATCAACATTACTTCCTTTCATCACATAAAATCACAAAATAAATCGTATCATGGGTGGATGCCGATGTACCACATCATACATATCACATCATACCAAGGATTACAATCAACTATATGTTTTTGTTATGAAATAAATGAATCTGATGACGACTACTGCATGATAATCGCATAAACACAATAATTTCATATAAATGATAATCATCATAACATCATAAGCAAAGCATCTACATAGGCATGTTAATCATCGTAACCTCATGACCAAAGCATAATATAAGCATGATAACATCATAATATCATAATCAGAGAATAATCCTGATAACATCATAACATCAGTAAATAATCACATATAACATGCCAAAATATAGTTTATGAAGTATAGCTGAGTCCATAGATAATAAGTAAATACACTGTAATAAGTCTGAGTGATAAATATGCCAGAGTCAAAATATGGGGCATTACAAAATATGTGGTATAAACCTCAATACATCCCTAAACTAAGACTGTCATTGAGAGAAGGTACACATTCCAATAATAATAATGTTCATAGTACATCGAGATAGGTGAGGCATGCAAGCAATGCATGTAGTGGAAGATGTAGGTACAATTATCAAAATAGTTTATTTAGTCAAACTTATTACCTTTCTTTTTTGTGTTGACTTAGCCACTTTCAATTCACTAACTCTAAAATAGCTAATAAGTGTTGGCTAATAATGGGGAAGATTTGTGGTATTATGTTTCATGGGGTTGCAACATCGCAAACTTGTGAGGCATAATACCATGAATTGTCACCGTTGCTTGGATGAACACTTGTTATCTTTTGTGAGATATAGTTCATGCTTGAACTCTGTCCTCATGGACAATTTTGTTTGATGATGCTATTAACAGGTATGTAGAAAAAAATTTAATGTCGTGCCAAAAGGCCCTATAATATAGTTGTTTTGGAGAACAAAGAGGAAGAATACTGTTAGTGAGAGAAGGTACACATACCAATAATAATAATGCTGGTATTACATCGAGATAGGTGAGGCATGGAAGCAATGCATTTAGCGGAAGATGTAGGTACAATTATCAAAATAGTTTATTTAGTCAAACTTATTACCTTTATTTTTTGCGTTGACTTAGCCACTTTCAATTCACTAACTCTAAAATAGCTAATAAGTGTTGGCTAATAATGGTGACGACTCCTGGTATTATGTTTCATTAGGTTGCAACATCGCAACTTGTGAGGCATAATACTAGGAATCGTCACCGTTGCTTGGCTAAACACTTGTTATCTTTTGTGAGATATAGTTCATGTGGACAAAGTTCAAGTTGCTTTCTAATATAAGGTTTCTATAATAAAGCACCTTAAAGAAGAAATCCATAAAATTTGGTAGAATTCTGGCAAACCCCTGTTGTCGCTACAATTTGGAAAATACTGGGTTAGGTTCGAGTTTCTTTCTAACCTAGGGATTTTATAATGATCTTCAATGATCTAAGGGTTAGGTTCTAGTTTCTTGCTTATAAAAAAACATGGCTCGGCAATCCTGCTTGGGGCAGCGACCGATTTTCATCCTTCTCCAACGGATCGAGCATACATGTGAGCAAAAAAACTCTAACTATCGTGGCAATGGTGTAACTTGAAGCCTTCTATAAACCTCCCTTAAGCATCACATTTGGGTAGAGTCAGCTTAATAGCTTATTTGGGAACTAGTTGCTGAGATAACTCACATAAAAAAAATCAAACCAATTTGAATGCGAACCAAAATGTGATGGGTTCATCCACTAATTGTAACGCTTAGACCGGCCAGACTTCAGAATCCATATCAGCCAATATGGTTCAAATGCGGGTTAGCTGAAACTATCAAATTGGGTCTGTCATTAGCTGATCAATGTAAATGCATGCACAACAAAGAAAACCCATTTTTGAAAGCTGATAAGGAAGGATTCAAGTTGGTGAAGAAGCAGGAAGTATAGACAGAGACCCTTTGGGTTGTTGGTTATGAAAGAACCCATTCTCCTATTATATTACCTCATCCAACAAATCTGAATTAGATGGTCCATATTATTGAGATTCCGATGAGGAATATTTTGTAGGCAAACCCTTGTTTGATGATGAGATGGAAAATGCATGCATTTATCCATTTCATGAAGAGTTGGATGTTATATATGAAATCAATAATCATAGTTTTGGGGGCCCCATATATGATTCATATAGTGAAGCATATAATGAGGAACCTAAATATTTGGAACCTATAGAGCAACCAAGCATCCACTCTACAGGATCTCCAGGAACTAACATCATTATATCTTTACTCATTCGATTTCCTACAAAGTGTTGTAGCTTGCTTAGTGCTCCTCTCTATTTGTCATTTAGGTTCAACTTAATAGTGAAATCAACAAGTCTAGGAAAATCTTCTAGTACATATCCTTTATAGTAATGGAAAAATAATGATGTCAGTTCTCTGGAGATCCTGTAGAGTGGATGTAAATGTTGGCTCAAACTCATACACGGGTTTGCATTAGTGTCCAACCAAGGTGGTCTATTATAGTCCAAGCATTAGCATATTCAATGTCTTTCCCTCATGTTGGTAATCCATGTGTTTCCCCTGTCCATTGGACAACCCACTATTGTATATGCTATCCATTTGATTTTATGCATAGCTCGAATACATATAGACATGGATGATCTAAATGACACGAGCAAAAATCCAATCATCCATAAACCGAGTTAGATCAATTTTGGAAACCAAGTGGTTAATCAAGTTCATTCCAACATTAACAAACCCTTTATAATCATATATGGGAGGGGGATTCATCTCATTCAAGTCAGATTTCTAATTGTTGTAAAAAAATATTGGCGCGTAATAAAGAGTGGGAACTATTTCTGAAGGTAAACCACTTCTCTATTCGAGTAGAGTATTCACATAGAACTTCTCCCTACTCCCTTGCAGCTTCGATGATGGGTGGGCTACAGTGAGCCAAGAGATAATGTTGCCCCTAGCTCTCATATATACTAATGTAATGTGTCAATCTAGGGCATCTAAAATTTCAGTTTGGAATACACAACAAACATCACAGAGACGTTATGAGACTTTGCTGCTGATCTATGGCTTGGAGCCGTATGTTCGCTATTTTTTTTGGACAATATTGATTTCTATGTTTGTGAATTGTTGGATATGACAGTTGGATGATATTTCCATTACTATTATGCTGACTATATGGGCTATTTTAGCTTACCGTTCTCATGGAATGAACTTGGTACCATGAAATTGTTCTCTGTTTCTATTTTTGTGGATAGATGGGGTGATTTATCATCTGATGAATGGGTTTGGGCAGTGTTTATAGACTTTTTTTTTTGTATGGGATGAGAACTATGGTTACAAATATGCATTGCATATCTACAAAATGTAATTTTTTCTCTCTACGGATGAAATAAATTATGCTTTTTTTCTTTGGAAAAAAAAAACAAACATCACAGCACTATATGAGCCATACCTTTCGATGAAGTTTCCCTAGTGGAAGCTGGATTATGAGTATGTTGTTTACTTACTTACAAGCATATTGATCGATCCAAGTTCTAAGACAACACTCATTAACTAACTCTTCTAAGGCTAGAAGTCTAGGCTCTGGTTCCACATGTTAAGGAACATAATGACTAATAGGGGTGCTGATGGTAAACCCCAACCCTGGTTATTGGGAAACATGTTTATGAGATTGAGGTTCCAGAGCAACTTTCCAAAGTGAGCGGTTGATGGTATCAAATTATATAGCATAGTGTCCCCTCCCCCTTAAGGAAAGTCAATATTGGACCGCTACTTTTTGAGATCGACAGAAAGGAGCAAACATCACAGCACACACAAAAAAACTAAAACCATGAACCGGTTGCATGTCCAAAAAAACTAAAACCCTAAACTGGTTGCATGCCCATCCAATCTAAAACCATGAACTGGTTGCATGCCCAAAAACCCTTGTCACAACATGCCCAAAAAATGAAGTCATGATGCTTACCCGTTGAGCCATGAGCTCCAAATTGAAACCGTGAACTCCAAAACGTGAACCGTGTGCTCCAAATTTGAACCGTGAGCTCCAATTCTCAACCGTGAGCTCCACTTCTGAACCCTAAGCTCCAATTCACAACCGTGAGCTCCAATTATCAACCATGAGCTCCAATTCTGAACCCTGAGCTCCACCGGAGCTACTCCAAAATTCACAAAAACCTCCAAATTGCATAGAACTGTCCAAAACGAGTCACGACAATGTCCAAATAGACTATTTATTTTTTATTATATATTATTTTATATTATATGTATTTTATTTTTATTATATATTATTTTATATTATATGTATTTTATTTTTATTATATATTATTTTATATTATATGTATTTTATTTTTATTATATGTTATTTTATATTATATGTATTTTATTTTTATTATATGTTATTTTATATTATATGTATTTCCATAATAGTATTTTTTAATTAGGTATAGTATTTTTAACTTAGCTATATGCATTTTTTAGTATATGTACTTTTAACTTAGGAACAGTATTTTTTATTATAATATGATGATGATGATGGCAATCTCACCTAATCCCTACAATGAAACCCCTGAAGATGAAGATGATGATGGCGATCTCAGCTAATCCCTACAATCTCACCTAATCATTATCGTTATGATGATGCTGATCATCTTCATCATCATGATCATGATCATCATCATCGTCATCATTTTTGTCGTCGTCTTCAACATCGTGGTCTTCATTATCATGACCCTCATCATCATCATTGTTGTTGTCATCATCATCTTCATCATCATGATGATGGTAATGGTGATGATGACAGTGATGATGATGATGAAGATGATGATGATGATGGCAATGATCACCATCATCACCATCAACATCATCATTGTCGTTGTCATCATCTTCAACATCTTTATCTTCATTATTAGGACCCTCATCATCATCATCATCAACGTCATTGTCATCATCATCATCATCTTCATCGTCATCATCATCGTCATCGTCTTCAACATCATTATAATCATTATCAGGACCCTCATCATCATCATCATCATCATCATCAACGTCATTGTCATCATCATCGTCATCTTCATCATTATCGTCATGACCCTCATCGTCATCATCATCATCACCACCATCATCGTCATCCTCATGATGATGATGGTGATGGCGATGATGATGGTGATGATGATGATGGCAATGCTGATGATCAACATCATCTTCATCAACGTCATCATCATTTCCATGATGATGATGATGATGGCGATGACGATGGTGATGATGACGGTGATGGTGATGATGAGGATGATGATGATGAAGAGGACAACGACGACGATGATGATGATGATGAAGAGGATGATGATGATAATGATGAATAGGACGACGATGATGACGATGATGTTCCATAATCAACGTCATCATAATCATCATCATCCTCTTCATCATTATCATCATCATCCTCTTCATCATCATCGTCCTCTTCATCATTATCGTCATCATCATCACCATCATCGTCACCATCGTCGTCGTCATTGTCTTCATAATCATGACCCTCCTCCTCCTCCTCCTCCTCCTCATCATGTCCTAACAACAATATAGTCAATGGCTTCTAACAACATGTCCTATGGTAGTATTTCGGAAGGTTGATTTCTACACATATCCACATATAGGTAGTGATATGAACTTTTCACCAACATTAAGAATAAGTAAAACTTACTGTACTTCAAAGATACTTGTTTTGCAATCCACAAAAATTAAGAATAAGTAAAACTTAGTTTACTTCAAATATTAATTTTCGAAAAAAAATGCATAATACTGGCAAACCTTTCAATCAAAAAGTGATGAGAAGGAAATTGTTTGATATAGCCAATAAAATGAAAGGATTTTTTTGTATCCTTGAAATACTTCTTATATCTAATAGATTCCTCGACTTCTAGAACTATGGGTCCCAAATATATGTTCAATAGAGAGATGCAAACCTAAGAGGAAGAAAAACATCCTAACTTGAATAAATAACCTTCACATTTATGAGGGAAAAAACATCTACATAATGACACATCCCTATCTTGGATAAATGAAAATATAGATTTGAAGGATGATTGAAAAGTTGAGCATGTGAGCATGGTGATGATGATGTTGATTATGATTATGATGTTGATGTCAATGATGAAAATGATGATGATGACGATGATGATGATGTCGATGATGATGATGATGATGATGATGTTGATGACGACGATGACAATGATGATGATGATGATGATGATTATGATTGTGATGATGATGATGATGATCTTAATGATGATGATGATGATTATCATCATCATGAGGATGACGATGATAATGATGATGATGATGATGAAGATGATAATGATGATGTTGATGATGATGTTGATGATGATGATGATGATTATGATGTTGATGATGACAATGATGATGATGATGAAGATGATGATGATGATGTTGTTGATGATGACGGTGATGAAGACGATGACAATGATGATGATGACGACGTTGATGATGATGATGATTATGACATTGATGAAGACGATGACAATGATGATGTTGATGATGACAATGATGATGATGATGAAGACGATGGTAATGATGATGTCGACGATGACAATGATGATGATGACTATCTTGATGATCATGATCATGATTATGATGATGATGATGATTATGATGATGATGATGATCTTGATGATGATGATGATGATGATCTTGATGATGATGATGATGAATATCATCATCATGAGGATGAAGAAGATGATGAAGATGATGGTGATGTTGATCGTGACGACGACGACGATGATGGCGATGATGATGAGGATGAAGCTGATGATGATGGTGATGATGATGAAGATGATGATGATGGTGATGATGATGTTGATGATTATTATCATCATCATGAGGATGATGATGATAATGATGATGATGATGATGATGATGAAGATGATGATGGTGGTGATGATGATCAGATGACAATGATCATGAGGATAACGATGATGATGATGACGATGATGATGAAGATGATGATGACGGTGATGATGTTGTTGATGATGATTATCATCATCATGAGGATGACGATGATGATGAAGATGATGATGATGGTGATGATGATCATAAAGACAACGATGATGACGATTTACTTATTATGATGACGATGAAGATGATGATGTGTGATGATGACTATGATGATGTTAGTAACTTTTTTTTTTAAAATAAGATAAAATAATAGTTCTAATTAAATATTTACCTTTCAATATATTTCATCGTCTTCTTCATCCAAGTCATCATCTGTATCACCAGATACATAGTCAACATTGTAAGAATTGGCCATATCATCATCGTCATCATCATTAGTTATACTCATTGTGTCATCGTCGGAATAATCTTCATCTGCATTGTCTGCTACATCATCTGATTCAACTATTTCTTGGACATCTTCTGTTGGATCATCATCGCCAGCTAACTCAAGTTGATCATGCTCTTCATCATCATAAACTTCTTCCAGAGAACCCTCTTCATTACCATCATCTAGGTTATACTTTACCGGCCTTCCCCTTGGATCGTGTCTCACAACAAATGACCAGCCTGTTTTACTTGGAACCTCTGAGTAAAATACTTGTTCACATTGGCTTGGAAGAACATAGGGCTCTGTTCCTGGCTCAAACAACCTTGTGTTTACTATGGTAAATCCATTATCTTTCTATCAGGATCACGTTGATTCAATCGTAACCTGTAACATTTGACAATGAATAGAACTACCTTAAAGGATTTAAAGTCACACTGTATAATATCTTCCAAGCACCCATAGTATTGATTTATTGAGACTTCTGTATGTTTGTCAGTTCTAGATGAAACATTGGTAACCTCAAAGACAACCGAAACCCCAGAATCTGATGTTTTCTTTGTTTCATCCAATTTTTTGATCTGATATCTACCTCCATTGCAGACCATAGCCTTATGGTGTTTTACTTGCAATAAGCAATACACGAAAAGATTACACAACCATTCAGTCCTTATGCAACAATACATGGAAAAGAAGAACATGTACGTCAAAAAGTAATTTTCAAAATAAAATATTTAGAGGGATTGATTAATTATATGCTTGCCATTTTATCTTTTACACCATATGCCAAATCGATTTCCCTTTCTATTAGATTGTTATCTCCATTGTGTTGTGCTGCTTTTACCAATGAAGCCATACCTTCCCATGATATTCCATTACCCGATTATGTGCATCGTTCAATCCATACCTTCATCTATTCAATATTGTTTGCGATGTATAAATGAATTGTATCCCATTCTTGACCAACTGTTTAATGACAATAACCATTAAAATGAAAGAAAGGTTTAAATCTCATGAACAAAGTATATGCTCTTAATTGAAGCAATTATGACTAGAAAATACAATTAGAATATGAAGGATGTAATAAACATCCACTATCTAATAATTACCTTTCAGCTTCCTCAATATACCTTTCCCCTTCAGTTGCTCCCCTTCGAATTTGTTATTGGAGTTCGGATCACAAATGCGACGTAAATTGAGCTTTGAAGCTAAAATAGGAAGATATTCACTAACATACAACATCTTTTGGTATACCGTATATCCTTTCATCATAGAACCCTCCGCATGTGCTTGTTGTCTCACCAAACCCTTCATAAATTTCAAGTGCCTCTCAACCATCCACATGGACCTTGAGTGCACAGGTCCACACAACTCAATCTCCTCAACTTGGTGTATGAGGTAGTGTTCCTTTGCATTGAAAAATGACAATGGTAGATGCTTCTGCATTTCACACATGAGAGGAGGAATTTCTCTCCTTCAATACTTTATATCTTCTTTATGGATTTCTTTAGATGTCAACCATCTACAAGTGATGCAAACCACTAATGATATTTAACAAAAATAAACATTAAATTACAATATATGCTGAAATAGTGTACAAAAAAAACAAATATAAATTATTATACGAAGAATTAAAGAAACACTAAGCACATGCAAGTAATCGCTAGTTACCTCATGTATTTACCAAGATTATATATAACTTGTTTGAAATTGTTGTCGAGGTTTCCCAGGAGAGAGAGAGGTAGAACATACTGTATCAATATACAAACCATGCCATTTATTAAACAAAGAGTATACAAACAAGAAAAAATTATATGGACATAACAATAATAAATACCTTGATGAAGACATGCCAATCATGTGTTTTGACCCCTACAAAATCACCTTTTTTGGTTATGATATTCTTCAAGTTTGCACAAAATCTAGTGGGAAATTTAATTTTCCGCATTACTTCTTTGAAAACATTGCTTTGTTGCTCCGTAAACATCTATGGAATTGAGTTTATATTAACTTGTTTTCCGTTGGTATGAAATTGGATGACGTCTTTCATTGCATGGTTGCTTTCTTGAATGTCTTTGCACACTTTCAAAAATTTATATTTCTCCCTCCTTAGCTCTAGTAGTCTCCATAAGGTTTCAGTAACATTCTTTCCAATATGCATTGTATCAAGCAAATGAGCAATTTGTAGGTGCTCATAGTAGGGCAACCTGCTGAATTGAATAGGATAAATTTTCATTCCTCGTGGAAGGCCATTAATGCCTTCATGATCATGATGGAAATCATGAATATTAGTTTATAAATAATAAATTAAATCATAAATCAAATATGGCCAATACAGCAAACAACTCACAATAAAAATTAAAATACATAACAATTCATATACAATGATCCATACGTACCATGATGACGATTTCTATTGTATTGCATATTCCAAAGGTGAGGTGTCATTCTCCATGGTTTTAATGCAGTCTCCTGCTTCCCATTGAAAAAAATTCTTTCAGTTGTTCTATACCTATGATTCTTAGAGAGGAAATTCCTATACTCATCAAACACCTCCTTTCTTAAGCTTTTTGAACGACGAGATTTTATCTTAGGACCACAAATTGGACATGCAAATTTACCCTTTGTCTGAAGACCTACACTAGTTAGATATGGAATATCTATGTCAAATATATTCATATATAAACTATTATAACTACTCCAAATCATTAAATGCAATTAAAGTGGAATTTAAAATTACAAACCACAAAATGAAGTTAACCTAGGGGCATCGTGTATTGTCCATACAACCATTGCATGGAATTGAAATTGCCTTTGTCGTATTGGTCTAGATACGTCATACATAGTTATGCCATTCCATAACTTTAGTAGCTCATCTATAAGAGGTTCGATGTATACATTCATATCTTTGACTTGGAACTTACCTGATTCATTTGAAGTACATATAAAATATATCATTATGAGAGCCATTAAGATATATAAACCATGCACAAGACTAAAATAATAGATATATATATGAAATTAAGAAACATAATACGACAAATGAGATGCCACAACTACATTATAAATAAAATAGTTTTCGACAAAAAAACCTAGAATAATCATTGACAACATTATGTGCTCCCTCTTTATTGACAACCATGGAGGAATGTTATTGTTGATAACAAAAATAGGCCACACCGTGTAAATGGATTTGATCTGTGCAAATTGATTAATACCATCTGCTGCCAAAGAAATACTAAGATTACGTGGTTCTTCTTTAAAGTGAGGCCACTTTTCCTCCATATCTCTAAAAGCGGAACCATCTGCAGGCATTCGGATAACATCATCTTGACTTCTGTTCCTGGCATGGTAATCCATAAATTGTGCTATGATTTTGCACTTGAACAGTCGTTGCAAACGTGGAATGATGGGAATATAACGAAGAACCTTTTGAGGCACTTTTTTTGTTACTTTATCTGTACAATATCTACTTACATGACATTCTGGACATTTTGTTGCAAATTCATGCTGATTATAATATATAACATGGTCATCGAGGCATGCATGAATTGCTTCATAATGCATTCCAATCTCTTTCATGATGGAAGATAAATATCGATATGTGCAAGGTAAAATATTTGATGGTGGTAATAAAAATTCAGCTATAAAGCTACAATTTTTTTTTTTTGTTAATGTAATAAATAAATAATATTAACGAAACACGCTTCATCCGTACGATGATCAATAATGAGTTAACAATACAATTATTAGAGGAATACAAATAAAATTTATCACGATCCTATATATGTGATGAATTATTTTACATACCTTAGCATCCATGTGATTGCAATGTTTGAAATATCATTCATAACCTTCAAGTTCTTTATCAACAATATAGTAGAGAGAAGATTTGTTTTGGAGCCTTCATAAAGGGGTTCATATGCCTTATCGAGAAGAGGTATATTGTGAACATCATCAAAGTCATCATCATTTTCATTATCAACGTTATTGTCATCATCCATTCTAACGTTAAATGAATCATGGTTCAATGTATTTGTACCATCATCTTCAATTACATTATCAGCATGATCATCTCGTTCAATATGATCATTCACTTGTTCTCCATTAAACATACACGCTCCATGATCCTGATCCTGAACTTGTTTTGAAAGAACTTCCTCTGGACAATATGTTGTAGGGTGTATTTCCTTTAATATAAATACATGGAAACATCAATAGATATACATTAATATATGAAAAATAAAAATAATACATACAATTACAAAAAAAAATGAATATAATAAACTTTATAATGTTAAACCTACAAATGGACGATATTCGTTCCCCCCCTCAGTGTGTCCATGTTACCTGCAATGTTTTTGTGGTTGTTGAGATCAATATTCTTCTCCTCTTAAATCCCCTGCATTGAGTACACGGACAATAATATTTGCCATCACCCCTTCATTTCGCTGCATCCCATAGTCTAGCAAGCAATTGTCGATTGTCTTCATTTGGATCCAGAATATTTAATCTATTTGATATTTTGTCACAAACTTCATTAATGAATATAACCGGTTGTCTTAAAAAATCAAGTTCCATGCATCAACAATTTGTCAAACAGAGAGAAGTCGAAGAATAAAAAATTCTCGGCAAACTGTCTATTGATGAATTTTTTTTTCCCACAACCGCCTGTTGAAGAATAAAAGAATTCCTGAAAACGTCCGTTGAGGAACAAATAATTTTCGCAAATTGTCTGTCGCTTCTACAACAAACATGTCGAAGTGTTTAAAACAATTTATATTTATAATGGCCATGCGTCGGATATTATTTCTATCGGGAAACCGTTGCAATAGACTTCCCTACGCTAGTAGAACCTAAGTAATTAATCAGGGCTGGGATATTGAATGTGCCCATTAATGATGGATACATTCCAGCCCCTAGGCTCTTTGATGCAGGTTTGACCTGATCAAACAATGGAACGGTGGACTCATCAGTTTCCATGTGGCCCTTCTGAGGGAAACTAAGTTGGTCTACTGTAACCAACTTCCCTTCATGCATAAATAATACCACCCGAAGAATGGTTGATGCAATTGTAGACATGGCATAATTCCAACTTCTCCTCAGAAACACATTGTAATCCAACAACGCATCAATTACCTCTACTTCAACAAACATTGCCTTCCCTGCCAACTTTATCTCAAAAGATGGTAGGATACCATGTGGACGAAATGACCTTTCGTCGAAAGCAATAAGTAGGGTGTTTGATGGAACTAGCTCTGGAGATCCAAGAACCTTCTAGCAAGACAAGGACATGACACATGTGGAAGCAACTTCATCGACAACTAACCTTCCAATGGTTTTTCTACCATGGATGACATCTATAGACAAAGCCACATGATACGGCAGGAGAATTTTGACATCAGACAAATTAAACTTTGCCATGAGGCTCGATGAATCCATACTACCTAAGGATTCTAAGAGTGCATCTCGCTGGGCAGGACAACTATGTAACACCTCCAAAGCCGACATTGCACAAGGGGTTTGGGCTAAATATTCAACTACAGAGTAATTGATTGCAACCCTAGCATTAGGATTGGTATCTTAGGCATAGTTTCAATAGGTTTTTAAATTGTGAGAGGGTTAGAAGTTTCACCTATAGACTTACCATTCTCAGGAGCCTCCGTCTCATAGTTCTTGTTTCTAGTCTAGAGAAAGGTCTGGGATCGAACCATGTTGATAAAGTTTTGGTCAGGTGCATTAGCAGTGGCCCCTACTATGTTAGAAATTGAAGCTACATTCCATCGTTGGGGAAATGGATCCTTTAGTACAGTCGGTTGTTGATTTTTTAGCAGCTTATGAGCTTGATCTATAAGATGGAATTGATGGGTTAGGTGATCTTCCTGGCACAAATTATAGGGAAATTTCACCTTATTCTTCTCTCCCCCCCCCCCATCAGAACTATTTGTGGGTTTTGGCTTGTTTGGGTTTCCTCACCTTTCTTCCCCTTTTTCTTTTTCCCACCGGGCTGCTAATTTCCCTTTTGGGAGGATTGAGGAAAAATGTTTGCATTTTGGGATGAGGGGGCATCCTTTGGTGCCTCTGCTGTAGACTATTTAACAAAAAACTCATGGAGTTGTTTTGCCAAAGATTCTACAGTGGGAGATTTAACTGAACCAACCACACGATCGGCATGAGGTCTAGGCTTAGGTTTCTCGACAGTATGTGTTGGCCTCGATGCATCAGAGATGATTTCATATAGAATTCCAGACTGAGAATATATCAAGTTTAACTATTGGGCCCTGAGGATAGCCACTTCCTCATTAGTTACTCCCGAAGTGGATACATCCTTAGATATATATGACAATAAGGACTTAAGGAACCATTCTAGAAAAAAATCGGGAGGGATAGTGGCCTTATTGAGCCTCTTCCGCCTTTTCCACTCTTGGATGTGATTCGAAATGTGAGTGGCTTTGTCCTGTTGAAAGGTGGACAATAATTCTATGCTGGCATAATACCAGACAAGAAGTTGGAAATGGTTAAGGAACACATTAGCTAAGTCCCAAAAAATATCAAATGCAGTAGAGGGAAGTTCAATGTACCAATTTGCTGCGGCACCAGTCAGAGTTCTTTGGAACTTTCTCAATTGAACGGTGTCTTCATTCAGTGAGTTGGAAGAGCACCACAAGTGAAAGGTGGTGATAAGCACCCCTTGGTCCTCACTAACTTTGCCTTCGAATTTTGGAATATCTGAGGGTAATTTGGTAGGGACAAGTGGCCAGGTGGAATCATGCTTCACTGGGTCATTCATTAACTTGGAAAAATATAGCAAGTTCAAAGTTTCCAGGAAATGAATTTTGGGCCTAACCGGAGCCTGGAAAAGTACGAGCTTGGGAAGTAGAAGGACTTGCTCCCTGGTTCCCAAATGTAAAGGCGGGGTTTCCCCCAACTATTGGTTGTGAAGTATTCAGACTACTTTGAAAAGGATTCCACCCATAATCTAGTGGATTATTCATATGTGGTTTGAGCTACTCCAGTTGAAACTTGATTTTGGAAAACAGGAGCAGGTATCCCTCTGCTAAAAGGAGAGAAATGAGAGCTCATGAAAGGATCCAAAATCGGGGTTTGAAAACCTTGACCATAAGGTTTAGTGTTTCCAAAATGCACCCCTACATATGCAGGTGTGGGGCCTACATATGGAGTGGATGGGGGAATGTTCCCCCCATTCCAAGGAAAACCATGGACAAATGAAGAGGATCCAATAGGACCACTATGAGTAGTGTGTGCAAAAGAGGGTGAAGCAGAAGGAACATTGGGAATCCCAGTGACCACCCCACCAGAATTTCCTAGTACATTTGTGGAAGCTGGTGGTTGAACCACCCAACTAGCTGGATTTAAGGGAGTAGCATGTATATTTGTTCTAGGGGTACCAACTGGGGGAGGTGGCACTCCTTCAGTCGGAATAGCTGAGATGGGGGTAGAAGGAATCTCTCCCGCACTAGACATTAGTTTGCTCACAAGAACACCAATCACAGGTGAATTGAAAGGACGATACTGGATGGTCACAAGATTTTTTAGGATAGTAAGAGGTGAATTAAAGTTTCTCACAAACTCGTCAGCCTACAAGTATTCTATCTCTACCGTGGTTGTATCAACCTGGTTAGTCCTAAGTTCTGGTTCACCTAGAACTTCACTAATTCCTACCGTTTCAAAAGAACTGTTTATGTCTAATCTCTGCCTTTGAGGGGGTCGTGGAGGCTCCACTGTAGTAAACGGAGGAAGGTTTTGCAACCTTCTTCACCTTCTGAGAGGTTGGTCCTCCACGATTGAAAATTTGACTCTTCACACACCCTAAGGTTGGCTAAACACAAACAAACCACACAACAATCACATCCACAATAGACACAAGGGGTATAAAATATGCTTTCCAGAAGAAATCCAAGAGACAGTTACTTGGCATCCTTGTAGATGTTCTTAGTAACAAGAGGAGGAATCACCCACCTCCCTCCCACACCTTCTACCAGGGTTACCTTCCAAGCCCGTCGAAGGTCAACTAGAAATATCCTTTCGGTGTACCTGTGTATGAACCCTAGATGTCAAAGAGACTAAAGGCTACCGAAACTATATTGACAGTCTGGGGGGACAGTCGCAATCCTAGTTCATATGCATGGGCAGGGTAGCAAAGCCCGAAACCCTGTTAACACCAGCACCGCATGTTCCCTAAAGGGTGGTATTGACAGAAGTCCCCATATGCGCAAAAACCTTGGTCTACGCTTTGACAAGGAATCATAGGGTTATATCCTTAGTCCAAGCCTCCACGCAGCCTCATGATTAACTCCCGTTTGAGAGGAGATTCCCAGATACAATCAACATAGAAGAGGGTTTACCTATTGATTGGCCAACTATGTCTAAATTTAAACACTTGTGGAGAGTTTAAACTCCCTATTCCACAAGTCTAGCCTAAGCTAGTTGGTGTATGAGCCTATAAAATAAAACTTACTAATAATTTTTAAATTATATCGTTCATTTTAAGGGTTGTTCTTAGTTACAAGGTAAATGGCGTGAAAGACTATGATGTTATAGACTCGATAAGAAAAAGCAAAATGATGTATAAAGCAAATTGCAACTACTTAAACCAAAATTTCTTTTCCTTTTGCAAATATAAGTTAATGAAATTGAAACTAAGTGTGAGAAAACTAAGAATTCTTTTTATAATTTTTGAGATTTTACTTGAAAAATGCTGAAAAGAAAACGACGAAATGCAACTAAATGCAAAAGTATAAATGTTTTTTCTTCACTTTTTCAAATTCTTCAAAAACTAGAATGCAACTAAATGCAAATTTTTTGAGCAAGTTTGAATAATTAGATCATATAATAGGTAAAATGAAGTATATAGGACCCAAAATAACCAAATTCAACCAATCATGAAGAAGACTCGGAAAAAACCTTACTTGGAGAAACTATTGAACCCAAAAAATCCACTAGATTCGCAAAAGAACAAGTGACAAACTGACACTACAAAATGCAGTATAGATTATAAAGTATCCAAAGCCTTGATCATTGACCTAGACACAAATCACTGAACTTATAAATCAAGCAGGAGGACCAGCTTCAAATCACAAGATGAAATAAAATTCAAACAAAGAAATCTCAAAGGAATGAAGACAAGAAAAAGGTGTGACGTGCAAGAATTTAGACTCACAGAGTCATGCCAACAACAGAAGACTCCCAAGGAAGAAAAAAACCAAAGAAGACAGGGACAAGCAAACCCTACCCAAATTTTATTCTTCTACAGGATATACGCGACTGTGTATGCAGGAAAACCACGTACCATACGTGACTGTGTTATAGAGCAAACCGTGTATGCAAGGTCTTATATGCGACTGTGTATAATAACAACCCACATATATAACTAAAATTTTTTTCAAATAAAAAAGAATAGTAAAGGCTTCTAGGCACACTATACTGTAAATCAAAAGCAAGATAAAAAGACCACACTCAGAACCAGAAACATAAGAAATATTGGTAAAGAACCTACAGGATAAACCCACAACATGCTAGACTCCCTAGCGGAGTCACCAGTTCTGTTGTACATGACATTTCACCCTTGTAACCTATGGTCTGGGGTTACCAACTTACTATTAGACTTGCAGACAATCAGCTTTTACAGAAAATGGAATGAGAATAGGAAGATATCTTGGCTTACCCGATTTATGACGGTTGATCCAAGCTCGTTCTTCTCTCGCTCCAATCCTCTCCAAAGCTTCTAAGGATGCTTCTCTTCACCTGCAAAAAGCCAATTCTTCAAGAAATATCTCATACATATATAAATTGAAGGTTAGATGAAAAGCATATTAGTAACATAATTGAACATATTCATTAAACCAATATACATGAGATAAGCACAATACAAGATTGGAAGAAGAATTCTCTTTATTAACAAATAGTGAATAGGTAAGAATACAACCCAGCTTCTGACACAAGGGCTCCTCTGCAACCGAGGACTTTGAGTTTTGCTGCTCGAAGACTCTGAAGGTATACCACCAGCATAACTTTGCTCTGCTAGAATTGATTGATTAGCCCCATCCCAAGGCCTCTATTTATACTTTGGGAAATAGAGAGGTTTCAAAGGTTAGGATGGTTGAGACAGTTGGGATAGTTATGGATTAGGGCCCAACTAATCTCATATAATCATGATTTATATTTTTTAAGGTCGAATTAAGGTATATGTGAGTATTGATATAGGCAAGGCGTGTATGACATGCGGGTTTCTCAAAGGGAACTCACGTATGCAAGGTATACGTGGGTTGCAATGCACATAGTTGTGTATGACACGCGAGTTGCAATGCACATAGTCACGTATGCAACCCAAAACTCATAATAAAAATATATAAGGCTAGTATGAAGATAATGCATTAAAGGTCATGCATGTCTATAGTGTTTTGGTCACTTTAATCCTAATTGTCCTTTTGTGTACCGACATGATGAATGTCAGCACTCGGACAGAGAAGTGCCATTTTGGCTGATAACATGGATTGTTGAAGATGTGGATGTTATTGAGACTGTACCAGTGTAGATCCAAATCTTAGGCTCTATCAAGCACCGAGAGGGATCAAACTCTCTAGGTGCAAACCTCTCCAAGTATTAATACATTATTAGAACCAATCAATGTAGCTACTAATTTATGCATTAATATTAATACGCCATACACTGAAACCTATGCAATAAAAAAACTCACTCGAAAAAACTCACTGTGCAAGTTAATGAAATGCTAATGAAATTCTGTTACTAAAATTCAATATATTTTCAAATATGACACTTTTCAATTTGACTATATTTGCAATTATAATTAAAAAAAATTTATTTAAAACATATAATGCTAATGAAATTCTTTTACTGAAATTCAATATATTTTCAAATATGACACTTTTCAATTTGATTATATTTGCAATTATAATTAATTTTTTTTATTTTTTAAAACATATTTGGAAAAAGTGCGATTTAAAAACTTTTTTATTATTTAAATTATTAAAACATTATACCTATTAAAATTATAACTTTATAGCCTTTTTATTTTTTATTATTAGTTTTAATTTTGTGTAAGCCGACATGTTGGGTATAAAATTTATTATTATTTTATTAGAGCGTCACGTACAAACGTGATAACATCTCTCCCATACTAGACTGGAGAGCACCTCGCTTCTCTCGGTGCAACAAGAGGATGTCCAATAAACACCATACAATTGTTAGCAAGAGATTGAAGGACAACAAGTTCTTGTTGAAAATACAAGGTTTCCTATTGATGTGGTACATGGTACACTTCCAATCCCCTTACCTCCATTAGCAAGTACAAATCGAAGAAATTTGAAACATAGTGACAAGTTGATGAAAGTCTCATTAGTTCCCTTGAAGGTACATTACTAGAAGCAATATTTCATATCAAAGTTGATAGATAATTACTAAATATTTTGATTCTAAATGTGATGGAGATAAGTGTAGTTTATTTTTATCATTATAAAATCCTTGTATATGGATATTTTTTGGATAAAGTTAATGAGAAATATCATAAACAATTCTAGAAAAAGTTCTCATATTGTTAAAACCTTAGCAGATTCCTTTACCACAATTGGTAAGAAAAATCATTCAAAGGATCGCAATGTGCTCATCATGTGTTATCACAAGAAATTGTAAACAACAACACTAGGGTCCTTTGTTTTCTCAAGCCTAGATCCAAAATTGTTAATTTTAATGTCAATACCCTCTGTCGGTATTCTATTAGTAGAGAAAATCTTGAAACAATTTTCTAAAAAACTTTTTAGGCCTTCATTAGTAAGTTTCCATGCTTTGACATGAAGCTAATTGATTTAGCAAAGGGATTAGTGCAGAGTTTTTGGCATTATAAAAATAGGCCCTCTTCAAATCGAAAGGATGTACACAAATTTAGAAATGATTCAAAGGATAGTGACCCACACATTAAACATCTTCTTGACATAACACAAATGGAACTATATGAAAAATTTCAAGTATGGGAATAGGGAATTGAAATTGGGGAAAATATCTTATGAGAAATGAAAGACTTGGTATGTCAGAACAAATACTCTCCATCACACTTGGGTGAATCCGCGGACCTGGGTAACACTTTTTGGCAAGCGCGTTTTGGAAAAAATGAAAAAAAACACCTCGGTCGAGGGTTTAACAAGCCCTCGACCGAGGTTTTATCAAGCCCTCGACCGAGATTCTTTTAAGCCCTCGACCGAGGTATTTACTAACCCTCAGTCGAGCTATTAAAACCTCTACCGAGGGTTAATAAATACCTCGGTCGAGGTATGTACCTCGGTCGAGGTATTTACCTCGACCGAGGTAAATACCTCGACCGAGGTGCTTGTATAGAAAAAATTATAAATAGGGGCCGCCGGCCCCCACGGTTTGTTTCACAAAACGACAGCGTGAAAGCTCGACCAAGATACGAAGTGAAAGCAACGTGAGCACTGGCACCCATTGGCACCCTGAAGCAACCCAAACACCCCGAAGCAACCCAACCTCGTCACGATGGCGTCGGACCCAAGAGGTAACAGTTAAAATAATTGTTTTTTAGTTTAAATGGAATTTAATTTTTTTTTTTAATAAATTTATAAAATTTATTTTAAAATATGGTAAATGTATGTTTTTATTATTTTCATGTTTAAAATGTGTACCGGCAAGCAGAAATGCTGCCGGATTTTTGAAAATTTGTAGTTAAATTGAATTTTTTTATTAATTTGTTATATATATAAAAATTATGTCAACCGGTAGCGTTTATGCTACCGGTTTAATTTTGAAATGTGTCTCGGGCAAGCCAAAATGCTGCCCGATTTTTTTCAATCCTCCATGAATTCATGGAGGATTGAAAAAAATCCATAAAACACCAACTAAACAAACCTACATGAACCATAGAGACAAATCACAGCCAAGAACCACAATATAGTTCCCTAGATCAATGATCTTCTCAATCAACTCAAGAACCACAATATAGTTCCCCTAGATCAATGATCTTCTCAATCAATTCAGGTATAGAGAAGGTACCTTTGAGTGGTTGAAAATGCTTTTAAACTTAAATAATTCCCAAAAATGTTCATACGGATGTTGGA